>JAQJVL010000122.1:383305-793176 GCA_035578905.1 Stictocephala bisonia | reverse complement strand
TGTTGTGAGGCTCACAAACGTGCCCAGAAGCGTCAGGATATACCACAAAAGTAGTGTAAATATGACAGTTCTGGGCTCACTTTCGGGTATCTTCGGGTATCTTCGGCTATCTTCGGCTTTCGGATCCAAGATGACGACTACGTTCGGGTCACGTGACCACCCCGAGCTCTAATTGGTCGAGAGCGGCCACCTTCGGGCATCTTCGGTAGTAGTTATTTTATAAGAGTTCAAGACTCACTTTTTTTTGGTCACGTGACCGGATCCAAGATGGCGGCGCAGTGTTGCCAACCCACTGTGGGAATTTTCCCTCCCAAAATGTCCCTCCAAATTCCCACATTTCCCACACATTACCCGCCAAATTCCCACGTTATACTATATAAAATTCACTCCTAACCTAACTTTTTCCTTATTATACTATATAAAATGCACTTTTTTTGTCCAATATGACGTCATGAAATACAAAAGATGGCGACCGGATCCAATATGGCGTCTTTTCCCGCCCGCGCCAACTCACACCCCGTGGGAAAATTCCCTCCCCAAAATTCCCTCATCCAATATGGCGTCTTTATACTATATAAAATTAACATCATATATACTATAACAAACGCCGACCGCAGCGCCCCTGGCGGCAACGCCGATCACAGCGCCCCTGGCGGCAACGCGACCGCAGCGCCCCTGGTGGCAATGCCGACCGACCGTAGCGCCCCAAGCAGCAATACCTAGCGACCGTAGCGCCCCTGGCGGTAATGCCGACCGATCGCAGCGCCCCTGGCGGCAACGCGACCGCAGCGCCCCTGGTGGCAATGCCGACCGACCGTAACGCCCCTGGCGGCAACGCGATCACAGCGCACCTAGCGGCAATACCGATCGACCGCAGCGCACCTAGCGACCACACCGGTGCGTGGGTGGTGCATGCGCAAGGACTTGCTACTCTGTGGCAACATACACTATAACAAATGTCGATTACACTCTGTGCAAATGCACACCTGGTAGCAAAATTAAGCGCATCCACTCGGAAACATGACGCCTTCGGAAGGGAAGTCCCCCCCCCCCTTTCGGTTGATTGTTAGACTTACTTTCTGATGTTTGCTAACCTAACTTTTTCTATGTTTAATTTTTTTAAACCTAACTTTTTCTGTGTTTAATTTTTTTAAACCTAACTTTTTCTTTGTTCATTTTTTTAAAAACCTAACTTTTTCTATGTTAAATTTTTTTTAAACCTAACTTTTTCTATGTTTCATTTTTTAACCCTAACTTTTTCTGTGTTCATTGCTTTTAAACCTAACTTTCTCTCGTATTTTTAGTTGAAAAGAAGAATTTTAGGAAACACTTTAGGTCTTTAGCTATATTAAACCTATCTTATAGTGTAATAATGTTATTTTAAAACATGATTATATGACGGAATAGTGTTTTTATGGTGAATGGGAAGTTCTCTAGGAGTTTTGTATGTAGGATGAGTGGAGGGTGTAGGGTGTGTCCTAAGGAATCGTGTGTGTAGAGGTAGGTGGATTGGTCTATTAAGAGTCAAGTGTGTTGGTTAAGTGGATGGTCTATCACAGGTGAGTAATGTTCAAGTGGATGGTGTATCAGAGGTGTTATATGTTGAGTAGGTGGGTTGTTCATGTTAAGTCATGATTGTATGGTGTGTGATTGGTCTTGTATGTTAAATGGATGGTGGTCCTTTAAAAGTCTTATGCTTTGGAAAGGTGGTCAAGTCGAATGTTTGGTAGGTAGGTCATCCATGGATGTATTGAGTCAATCTAAGGTTTTATGTAAATGGGTAGTTATGTAGTCTATAGAGAGTACTGTGTGTGTTGAGTAGGTGGATGGTTAGTCAAGAGTGTAGAATGTTGAGTAGGTAGGTTGTTCATGTGTGTTGATTAGTGGGTGCTCTATCACAGGTGAGTAATGTTCAAGTGGATGGTGTATCAGAGGTTTTATATGTTGAGTAGATGGGTTGAGTGTTAGGTCATGCCTCTATGGTGTGTGGTTGTTCTTGTATGTTTGGTAGGTGGTCCTTCGAAAGTCTTGTGCTTTGGGAAGGTGGTTAAGTCGTGTCTATGGTAGGTAGGTCATCCATGAATGTTGAGTGTTGATCTACGGTTTTATGTAATGGATGATTATGAAGTCTATCTGTGTGTTGAGTAGGTGAGTGGTAAGTTAAGAGTGTTGGATGTTATGTAGGTGGTAGGTGGGTTGTTCATGTTAAGTCATGATTGAATGATGTGTGGTTGGTCTTGTATGTTAAATGTGTAGTTATACGTGAAGTCTTGTTTTTTGTTGGTAGTCGAGTCGTATGTTTGGAAGGATGGTTGTTCTTGAATGTTAGGATTGTGAGTTAATCGGAGGCTTCATGTAATAGGTAGTTAAGTGATCTATCGAGAGTACTGTGTGTGATGTGTAGGTGGGTGGATGGTTAAGTTGTATGTTTGGTAGGTAGGTCTACCATGAATGATTGGTGTCAATCCAGGGTTTTATGTAATGTTCAAGTGAATGGTGTATCAGAGGTGTTGTATGTTGAGTTGGTGGGTGACCAACCAAGAGTCTTATATGTAGAGTGTGTGTTTGGTCTTTTGTGTGTTGGGTAGGTAGATGGTTGGTGTAGAATGTGTGGTGTCTTGTATGTTAAATAAATAGACTGACAAGAGTCTTTTTATGGGAGGGTGAATGGATTATCAAGATGAATGTGTGGTGTGTAGGTGGGTGGTCAGTCAAGTTGTATGTTTGGTAGGTAGGTCTTCCATGAATGTTAGGTGTCGATCTAGGGTTTTATTTAATGGTTGGTTATGTAGTCTATCTGTGTGTTGAGTAGGTGATTGGTAAGTCAAGAGTGTTGGAAGTTACGTAGGTGGTAGGTGGGTTGTTCATGTTAAGTCATGATTGCATGGTGTGTGGTTGGTCTTGTATGTTAAATGTGTGGTTATACGTGAAGTCTTGTTTTTGTTGGTGGTTGAGTCGTGTGTTTGGGAGGTTGGTTGTTCATGAATGTTAGGATTGTGAGTCAATCGGAGGCTTCATGTAATAGGTAGTTAAGTGATCTATCGAGAGTACTGTGTGTGATGTGTAGGTGGGTGGTCAGTCAAGTTGTATGTTTGGTAGGTAGGTCTTCCATGAATGTTGGGTGTCATTCTAAGGTTTTATGTACTGTTCGAGTGAATGGTGTATCAGAGGTGTTGAGTTGGTGGGGGACCAACCAAGAGTCTTATATGTAGAGTGTGTGGATGGTCTTTTTTTTTTCTGTTGAGTAGGTAGATGTTAAGTCAAGAGTGATAAATGTTTGTAGGTAGGTAGGTAGGTTGTTCATGGATGTGTGTTTGGGTCTCTGAGGGTGGTGTATATTCATTTTCTGATTGAGTATATTACAACTAAAAGGGACTAAACTTTCTTACTGTTAATGTCAAAGTTTCTGCAATAGACACATTTCAACTAACTATTCGTTTATTTGTTTAATACGTAAACAATCATTAGCACCGAGTTTTGTTAAAATCATGCTTAAAATGTGAACATTAAAGAGAATTTATTCCTATTGACTACTTACACTTTGTCATCTGTTTTGAGTCAATTGGATAATTATGTAAGTAAAACAATTAATTTACATGTGTTACATTAGTTTTGTATGTTGTTTTCAACTCAAACTAAGTTTATAAAGGTTCTATAAGAGTATTTTAAAGGGATTTTAAATGTTTAGGATAAATATTATTGTTATGTCACTGAATTTAAATGCTTTTAGGGAACTATAACATATTTTGTACACAAATATCCCTATTTATTGAGATTTTAACTAAATTTTAAGTGATTTAGAGACTACTATGTTGATATTTCTTCCTTGATTTGAGACATTTTGCAACAATTACATTTTTATGTAAAGTTTTCTGAAATTTGTATGTATCTTTGATTTTTTTCTTACTTTTGGACATAATTTACTCTTTTTTAGAAAGTTGTACCATATAGTACTTCCTGATTCTCAATCTCTCTTTGATGTGTTTGTTTTTTATTTAACCAGTTTTCTTTCACGGTGAGTGTTTAATTCCTCACTACCCTCAAGTAAGCTGAAGGCAAAACTTAAGGGCATTGCCCAATTCCCATGGGACGCTCCCGATAGAGGTCTGGTAACCCCCACGGGTAATTTAATGAAACTTGCCCCAACCATCGCAAGTTACGGTGATAGCCACTCCATAACAAAATGCTACCTCCCAGTATTATTTAGTTATTTACTTTTATATATATTTTTGTATTTTATATTTTATATGTTTTTATTATTTTTGGTTCTTTTTTTGTTTTTTTTATTTTTTTTTATTTATTTGTGTTTTTTTTTTTCTTTTGTAAGCCTCTCTCCCTCACCTATGGATACTATCCAGCCATTCAATCATACATGTACCTTACGAGGGCCCGGACTGCGACTCAAGGTCTTACAGGGTTTAGCCCAGCCCCAAGCTGCAGGACTGTCTCAGGTCTTACGCGTTTTACGGCTGCCTTGGAGAACAGTTGGACATTTTTTATTAAACTTGGGCCGTCCTCACCTCGATGGTACGGTATTCTATCATTTAGAGCTGAAGATAGCTGTTAATAAATTGAAGATATGTAAGCTCACAAAAGTGTACATATTATAACAGAATTTACTTTATGGGTTGTTTTTTAAAGGTTGATGGTAAAAGAGTTTACTCAAAACTAACTTAACATTACTTACCTGGCGTAGGAGTTACCGTAATCAAGGAGAAGGTTCACCCAGTATGAGGTTTTTACATTGCACTACGGTTGAGTCGGGCCCATCCAATGCTGTAAATTGGGTTTCTACGGACATGTTGGTAACCATGGGTTATTAGAAGAGTTTTTCCGATGTAGTGGAATTGATGTCATATGCAAGTGACACAATAAGAACAGGATGTGGGAAAGGAAGGAGGTAAGGGTTCACGGTTCTGGAAGGACGTTCTGACTTTTTTAGTTGTTCTTTAATTGATTTTTATGTTTGAAGTGTATATATTATTGTTTTTCTGTTTCAAAGTTTATGTATGGATTATGGGTGAGTTTTGGTTTTTTGTTAATGTAGTCATGATCGTGTTCTAAGGTTCGTTTTTTGTGAATGATGTGATGTCCGTATGCTACTGTGTCGATGCCGTTTTCCAAAATGTAACGTTTGTCATCGAATGGGGAAAGGGATAATTTTGAAACGTTCTGGGTGTATATGTTGTGTTTTTCGCTGCGGATGTTTAATGTAGATGTTGTTTTTAAGATGTGATGAAAAAGACATTGTTTATATTGCTCGTGTTTTAGTTGTTTTTTTATAGCGACTCGGGGGACGCCTTTAGCTACCTTCTTTTCCTCCATATCATAATTTAGAACAGAGTAGCATTTCGCTCTAAGACCAACGATCTCTACTGGTGGTTTTCCATTCATTTCATCCTTGAATTTTCCTAACGCTTTTTTATTTGAAATACTGTAGCATGGGTGGTTAGGTGGGTAGTCAGACGTATCGAAAAGGTGAAGTTCATTTTTTATATCTGCGTAGACGTCTGGTGTGTAAACATTGTAAAATAATGAATCGGTATCAGTCATGCAAAGCTTTATATTCTTCCCGTACTTTGCTATTGCCCAATTATAATGAAAGTTATACATTGTTAATTTTGAAATTTCTAAGACTGAGAACCCAACATAAATGGGTCTGTTTAAGAAGATTGATTGTTTTTTCAATGCCAATCCTGCGATATCTTTATTGTACGCGAAGAATGTTTTGAGTCTGGGACTAGCTGTCCATTTGACCAATTGCTTTTCGTTGGTGACCAATTTAAAATCAATACGCGACCTAACATTTTCCAAACTCTTTCCATATGTGGCGTTATTCATTAATTAAAAAAAATCTTTTTCGAAATTGTTTTTAGCTTCTTTTCTTTTTTCTGTGTTGAAGTTGATGAAAGGTGCAAGCCAGGCGGACTGTTTAAAACTAAGTACTCTATGGATGTTAGTCAGTACAAGTCCCAGTTGTAGGTATAGTTTTAGAGTCCTGTAGTGTACAACGTATTTTGTTTTGTCACATAGAGTAGTTAGTAGTTTTTCGGTCTTGGTGGGTTTATAGTTTAGTTCGTCAAGTAGGTCCTTGCAGTAGGGGGAGAGCATATCGTCTGTCACTACTTTACGTTCGGGAGCCAGTGGAAAGTCAGAATGTAAGTCATGTAGGTTGTCAGGGTAGTGCAGGTCCACTTCTAAAATGTAACCTATGTCAGAGTCGTCGGGTACCTTTGTAAAGTCAGTGGCTTGTGGGTCGATCCATTTAAAATCAGACTCTGGGAGTCTATCGGACATACTGGTCCCGTACAAATTGTTACAATCTAGGTAAAGTAGGTAGTTGATAGGTTTTTTGTTGTCAAAATTGGGTAAGTAAGGGTTGTTGGCCTGGGCGTACCGGTTAGGTATCATGGAGACACCGCCCCGGATCCCAGACTCAACAAAGAGGTGTTGGTCAATATCTGTAAGTAGTTCGAGTTTTACGTCTGTCATTTTTAGCATGGAATTCCATGCAAGTCCGGGGGCAGAGTAGACGTTACACGGGTCAATACCGTAGTAAGTCATACTAGTCGTCCTAAAGTTTTCGAAAACGTCTGCAAGTAGTAGTACGTCTGTAAGTAGGTAAAGGTCATGGTACTCTTTCATTGAAGTCATGTCAAAAGTATCCCAAACAAGTTGCGCATGGGTATAGTCTTCATCAGATATATGTGTTTGGGTCAGGTCATTGTAGAACGCCTCCTTGGGAGGAAGTTCAGTATCATTGAATTTAGATTGATCGGTCATGTAAGAATAGGGAAAGACACCTTTGCGTAGAAGTAGTTCAGTATTGGTCATACACTGCCCTAAAATTTGGAAATTGGAAGCCCCGTCAGTAACTAGGTTGGACACGAGTGTGTCCAAAGAAGCGTTTAGGAACTGTAAGGAGTCCAAAAATCTTAAAGATTCAAGGGTGACTGAAATGTACCGTTCGCTAGTAGTAGCGATACATGAGAGTTTTTCTTCTTTGAATTTCCCGAGTCCTTGAATAAGATGATGGCAGTCATAACCTCTGAGGTTATGGAAAAAGACTGGGATATGATCGGGAACTTTGTAATTTAGATTGCAGGAATTGTGGGCGGGTCCTAAGAACTCGCCTGTTAAATGATTATGGTTGGCCACTTTGTCACCGTCTAAAGGTTTTTTACAAAGGTGGCAGGTGGTAGCGTTTTGGAAGATAATTTTGTCTTGAGGAGTCATTTTGATAGGGGTATTCTTTTTAATAATGGGTAAGAGTTCCTCAGACTCTGCAATCAAGCAATTTAGGAACGTGTCAACAACGTCGGGGCCGCTATAGATTTTGGGTTGCTTTATGGGTTTGCCATTAGTATCGATGATTACATAACAGAAGCCAGAGGGGACGTGATGGGCAGTGTTGGTAGTATGTGAAGTAGTGGGGTCGTTAATTGAAGTGGGGATAGGTACGAGAAAAGATTCAAAGTCACAATATATAGTAAATGGTACTTTGTGACATAGTGTGTAGTTTGTAAAGGACATATATTTTTCGTCATCAGTCGGTAGTCTAGTCTTTTGTGCTCCGTGAGGTGAGCATAAAGGTAAGTGGTTAGTAAGTGCGTCGTACGTATAAAATCTGTGTAGACAGTAGTCACAGTAAAACATTACACCATCGTGTTTAGTTAAGTGAGATAAGAGTCGGGACATGTTAGTGATCAGGCAGTAGTGAGTAGTCGAATCAGTAGTCAAAAGTAACAGGTTTATGTGGTGAAGTCTGAATTTTTCTTTTGTTATACGTAAAGGGTAAATTTCATCGTTTTCAAAGCTGAATATATTGACTGACAAAGTGGGATTTAGTTTTTCAAATTTATCGAGATCGGAAATTTTGACGGGGTAGCTAATACCGGACATATTTATAGTATGTTCCAAGGATTTATAATAGCTTACACGTCTATTTTTATCGGGGTACAATTAAGAAAGAACAGAGTATAGGAAGCATTTATTGTCGTCGTTTTTAATATTTACAATTCCTTGTTTGGGGTTGGTAATTTTTTTCGGAGTGGGTATGTAGGAAGAGGCGTACAAAGGTTGGAATTTAACAATGAATAGATCAAGTCGTAAAACGTTTTCTATTACCCACCCACTACCTTGACTAACCCACTTAGCCACGCTTTCTAGAATTTTGTCAGTAGCCTCGGAATACTGAATATCGAGAGAATCGGAAGGTAGCAAAGGTCGAGTTTTACCGTGAAAGAAGGGAGTGGTGGTAATTTCTTCGTTGTTTATAGTTTTAGTGAATTTAATTTGAACAGAAATATACCACTTGACTCCTCCGAGCCTGTTTAGGTGGTTATTTATTTCAGACATGATTTTATTTTTATGTTCGGTCAGAACAGTAAGGGAGTCGGTTCCTGTGGTATTGAACCGACGAGAAATGGTGACGAGGTTGTCGTATATGGAAAAGGATTCCATCTTTTAAACAAAATTAAATCGGAAGAAAAGCAAAGGGCAAAAAGTATTGATTATTACTTTGAAATACCGTACAGAGAGCGGTGTCCAAAATAGAATAAAGTTAAAGTGTTTATGATGAGTAGGAGCAAAGTGAAGACACGTCTGATCAGTATGAACGCAAGAGCAGAAGTGAGAAAGATTGAATGTGTTGGTCGTTTATATAGGGATCGAGGGGGGAGGGAGTGAAACAAATTCAAAATACCGCACAAAGAACAAAGGTCAAAATATAAATTACAAGAATAATTACTGATATTGAGTAGGAGCAAAGTGAATACACGTCTGATCAGTAGGAGCGTAAGAGCAGAAGTGAGACAGATTGAATGTGTTGGTCGTTTATATAGGGATCGAGGGGGGAGGGGGTGAAACAAATTCAAAATACCGCACAAAGAACAAAGGTCAAAATATAAATTACAAGAATAATTACTGATATTGAGTAGGAGCAAAGTGAAGACACGTCTGATCAGAAGGAGCGCAAGAGCAGAAGTGAGACAGATTGAATGTGATGGTCGTTTATATAGGGATCGAGGGTGGAGGGGGAGGGGGGAATTAGGTCACGCGTCTAGACATGAAAACCAGTCTGGCGCCTGGAGCCCTATACCCGAGTTTCGCAGCCGCTGTATGAGTCACGCGCCTGTCCAGACTTGAAACTTCGATTACGTCATCCTGTGTAGTACTGTTTTTCAAAATGAGAAGAAGGGACTATATACAATGTTAATTAAGTGTTTATTAAAAGACATTGTGCAAGACATGAGATGTAAAGCAATGATTGTGGTAATGGAAGTGGTTTCGATAAGAAAAGTGCGCGAGAACTATTAGACTGCCAGTGCACCGAGCAGAGGCAGTGAGATATGGTTTGTGAGATGATAGTGAATTAGTCCTTGAGTGTCACTATAGTACAAAGGAAGGAATTTTTGAGGAAAGGAAGTGAGGCTAGGTGTAGTGGGACTGAAGAGTTTTGGATAGGAAGTGAAATTAGGGAGAGTCCACAGAATTGATAATAAAAGTGAGTAATGTAACGTAGGTAACATGTACACGCACGCAAAGTTGGGTGAAAATAGAAAATTGTTATAGTTAATGAAGGAAAATGTGAAGCATGTAGTAACGAACCGATAAAGCCTAGTCACGGGTAGGTCTCGTACGTACAGTTGAATAGTCCGGTTAGGTATGGGTAAGAGTGTTAAGCTAGCGTATTAAATTTGAAGGATGTCGGGTGTGTTTGATATGAAGTTAAGTAGATGGAAGTTAAAGGATTAAAAGGTTAACAGTGTATTAAATATAGCTGTCCCTTAATTTTTAAATAAACCATGTATTGTAGGTTGAATAGAGTGTTAAGTATGTACCCAACCGTGATTAGATAAATAAGTATAGGTAGGTAACAGTGGTAGGAAGCCGTATATCAGTACCTGGAGTTAAGAGCGCATGTTACCAGTGTATTTATAAAACATTCAAAATAATTTGAAATAGGTGGGCTAACGGTGTATGTAAGAAAGATTAGTTGTAAAGTAGGGAGGCAACCAATCAGAGTGTAGCATATGGGTGCGCATGCGCGCCAGACCAGTAGCTGACGGATGAAGAGCGTAGGAAGGTAGTCGTTGGAAGTACACGAAAGCATATTATATAGTATAACGGTGAAAAGGTTAGGAGTGTATTTTATATAGTATAACGAGGGATTTTAAGAAAGGGGGGGGGGACTTCCCTTCCGAAGGCGTCATGTTTCCGAGTGGATGCGCTTAATTTTGCTACCAGGTGTGCATTTGCACAGAGTGTAATCGACATTTGTTATAGTGTATGTTGCCACAGAGTAGCAAGTCCTTGCGCATGCACCACCCACGCACCGGTGTGGTCGCTAGGTGCGCTGCGGTCGATCGGTATTGCCGCTAGGTGCGCTGTGATCGCGTTGCCGCCAGGGGCGTTACGGTCGGTCGGCATTGCCACCAGGGGCGCTGCGGTCGCGTTGCCGCCAGGGGCGCTGCGATCGGTCGGCATTACCGCCAGGGGCGCTACGGTCGCTAGGTATTGCTGCTTGGGGCGCTACGGTCGGTCGGCATTGCCACCAGGGGCGCTGCGGTCGCGTTGCCGCCAGGGGCGCTGTGATCGGCGTTGCCGCCAGGGGCGCTGCGGTCGGCGTTTGTTATAGTATATATGATGTTAATTTTATATAGTATAAAGACGCCATATTGGATGAGGGAATTTTGGGGAGGGAATTTTCCCACGGGGTGTGAGTTGGCGCGGGCGGGAAAAGACGCCATATTGGATCCGGTCGCCATCTTTTGTATTTCATGACGTCATATTGGACAAAAAAAGTGCATTTTATATAGTATAATAAGGAAAAAGTTAGGTTAGGAGTGAATTTTATATAGTATAACGTGGGAATTTGGCGGGTAATGTGTGGGAAATGTGGGAATTTGGAGGGACATTTTGGGAGGGAAAATTCCCACAGTGGGTTGGCAACACTGCGCCGCCATCTTGGATCCGGTCACGTGACCAAAAAAAAGTGAGTCTTGAACTCTTATAAAATAACTACTACCGAAGATGCCCGAAGGTGGCCGCTCTCGACCAATTAGAGCTCGGGGTGGTCACGTGACCCGAACGTAGTCGTCATCTTGGATCCGAAAGCCGAAGATAGCCGAAGATACCCGAAGATACCCGAAAGTGAGCCCAGAACTGTCATATTTACACTACTCACAAACCAGGACTGGGCTGCCAGCCAAAGTCTCGGCATGCCCTCCGAAGGCTGCTCCCCGCTCCATCAAACACCTGCCCCCTTCCTTGACTGGTACTGTAGCCACAAAACCAGCCCACTCCACCATAAACTCTGAGGTTGGGCGGGCCTTATTGTACGCGGCTGTTGTTGCTAAGTCGGATGTCCCGAAAAAGAAGAAGAATCGGAAAAACCGCAAGAAGATTGGTGGTGAAGAAACCTCGATGGAGGAGTCCCTGGCCCTGGTGGATAGTGCCATCCCACCCCGGACCCGTTCAGCCCATCGTGCTCTGTACCACGTACAGCCGAGGACCGGCCCAAACCTTCACCCAGACGCGGTGGTCTAACTGTGTCAAGTGACACTGCTTAGGACAGCAGTGCGACTCTCTTGCCGGCCCAATCTGGCTGTATAGCTGTGTCTACTGTCCTGAAATGGATTGTAGCTATTGTTTTAGGTTCAGCTATGCCGGCCAACGAACTTCTTGCGACCATCCTTACCTCGATAGATGTTCTTTTTTCCAGTGGGCAGACGGCCTAAACACGTCCTCTGTCGCATAGTCGGTAGTTCGACAACCATTCTATACTATGTCTGGTTTCTGGGAAGTCGTGCGTCGAAAATTCCTACCACACAGAGTATCCCCAAAGTCTATGGTGGCCTTGTGTATGAGGGGGACCTTGATCCCTCTGCAACGAGGTCATTCGTGTATCCCAAAGGGACGTACTTCTCTCATCACCGCGATAAACACTATCCACCACGATGGCTGAGACCTTTAGGATATCCTTGTGGAATTTCAATGGAGTCGCAGCTCGTCATAATGACCTTGTTTTGTTTGTAGAGGAACGAGTTATTGATATAATGCTGATTGCGGAGTAAACACCTCCTTCACAACCCCTGGCTATTTAGTGTATAAGGAGGTCCAAGCCCCTCTTCAACGAGGAGGTGCTTTTAGAGAGATGGGTGGGATGGTGCTACTGTCCTTGTTCGGCAGAGGCTGTCTCATAGGGTCCTTACCAATAATACAAACTTCGAGTCCACAGGTATAGCCTTGCAGGTTGGTGGAGAGGAACTCTGCCTATATACGGCCTACGTGTCATCAACTATGGCTTTCAACCCCGTTGAACTTGATGCTTTATTCACAGGGCATGGAGCAGTAATAGTCGGGCAAGGGGGACTTCAATGCAAAACATGTTTCCTGGGGATGCAGGAGGGCCAATCAATGAGGAGGGTTCCTCGGCGTTAGTTGGATGACAAGGATGGCATATGTGTCTGCATCTGCCGAGCCTAAGCACTACCTATCACGGGAAAATGCAATGACTGATATTTTTGACATCTTCCTATATCAGGGACTCCGGAGACAGCTGGATGTGTGCGTAGTCGATGACTTATCATCGGACCACAATCCTGTCTTGATAGCCTCAAGACAGGGTGGCCTCCCACCGGGCCGTTGGAAAAGGATTGGTTGGAAACATTATTGAGCGATCCTCGAAAATCGACACCGGCCGCTGCCACTGGCACGGACTACTAATGCACTTGGCTTGCAGGTGTAGGAGCTACAAGGAATGCTGGTAGACGCTGTCGAGGCTGCCACAAGGCCTACCAAACCAACGTCTTCCAGTTTCTATTCAATGTGAATTGCTGGAGAAGCGGAGACTGAGAAGTACCTGGCAACGGAATCGCCATCCTGCCGACAAGAGGGCGTTCAACCACCAGTGTCAAAAATCGTCAAGGACTTGCTGTGTGACTATAGGACAAATTCTTGAAATAACTATATCTCTGGACTCGACCTTGCTGATGGCAGCGCCTTGAGATAGCCAATACACGATTAGCAGCGAGAATAGGAAAACCGGCCCACTTCATAGTCGGCATGGCTTGGTCTACTCAACCAGTGAAAAGGCTGAGACCTTCACTGACACCATGGAAGAGCAGTTTCGACCTCATGCCAAAGTCTTCGACGAGAACCATGTTGAGGAGGTATAGCTGTATAATGACAATTTGTGTATTGCAGACCGTGACAATGCCATCGACCCATTCACTATGGATGAGGTCCAGAAAGCAATCGAGAGAGCCAAGCCGAGGAAAACACCATGTATGGATCGAATGATTGCACGAGCTCTTCCAAGCTGCCCCGTCCCTGCTAATCATGTGCTTGGTTACAGTGCTCAACTCAGCTCTGAGGCTGCGCCACTTCCCGGGCTGCTTGAAGGTAGCTAAAGTCATTCTGATCCCCAAACCTGGCAAATCCAACCTGTTCCCTCAGAAATTTAGGCCAATATCTCTCCACCCTATCATCTCAAACATGTTTTAGAGACTTCTTCTGTCCCAAATACGCCCGTTCCTGGATGCTTTATCCGCCCGGAGCAGTTTGGTTTTGGCGTGGTCACTCAACGATGCAACAGCTGGTGAGAGTTGTAAACAGATTGGTAGATAACCATATTTTCAATCTGTGCTCTGTTCTTCTCGATGTCAGCAAGGCGTTTGACAATGTCTGGCACGACGGCCTTTTCTTCAGTCTCGCCAAATCCTCTCTACCTGCGGCAGCTGTCCACCTGCTGAAATCATACCTCTAAGGTAGAACGTTCAGGATATGTGTTGATGGCGTGCTATTACCTATGAGGCCAATAGAGTCTGGTGTGCCACAGGCAGTGTGCTGGGTCCAGCCATGCACCTACTTTATACTAATGACCTGCCACTTGTATCGCAGACTTTGTATGTTGACGATGCCATACTGATGGGCCGTAGTGCATCGCCTGCTCATACAGCAACAGTTTTGCAGGAACACATGAACGTACTCTCCCCATGGCTTGAGAAGGATTGCCATAAACAACGATATGGCATGAAGAAATTTTTCAGGAAGAAAATGAGCATGCCTCGGGCTGAGCCGCCACTGATCACTCTTTTTGGCATTGACAATATATTTGGCAACCGTCAGGACTTGCATATATACATGCACTTGGCTCTTTGAGACGAACAAATAGGAAGAAGCTTCAGACTGTTTAGAACAAATCCCTTAGGTACATGTCCCGACAACCTTAGTTCATCCGAAACACAATGATTCACAACAGTCTTCGAGTATCGACATTGGCTGACTATGCGGATGCAACGTCTCAGAAGCTTTTTGAGGTTCCTGCTGTTTCCAACAAACCAGCCATCGCGGAAATACTAAGAAGGGATGGGCCTTAGGACGTTCGCCCAAGGCCTGCAGCCATCCTGGACGACGACCCTCCATAGATCACATACATGCTCCGTAGCATAGACTGAGCAAAGTCTATGCAATTGATTAATGAATGCTTTTTTCCTGTTGCAGAAGAGCCAGGGCCCTTACTTCAAACTACCGGCTATGTACTAACGCTATGTTTCAGATATAACTCCCCAGACTGTGGATCGGCCATGCGGGAGTATGGCAGCAGGGCTGGCCTCTCTCTCCCTCGGGAGATGAGTCAGGACTTGACGCTCTGCAATTCAAGGGTGGAGTGTCTGGCGGTTTTAGTGGGTAAAAACCCCACACTACTAGCAGGAGCTAGTGTCTTTCAAAGATTTCCCCCTGACTAAAAAAAATTCTGGCTGGTTTTGGACTGTCTGATATAATAGAAGGTCTATGGTTGTACTAACAAGTTCCAAAATTAGGATTGTTCCACCAAGTAGAGAAATAGAAATACTGAATACCGATTTTAGGGAGTGAATTGTAATTTTTATTTTACTCAATAATAAATTTTGATGGAGGATATACTTTTTTAAATCGTGACCCTTTTATACAATTGCAATTTTTTACAAAAATAATCTGCCTGACTGTATGTTTAGTATATTATTTTTCCTCAATTTGACTCATCAATCAGCTGTTCTTTGCTACCAATAAAATCGGCTCTGCTTTACTGTGAATGTTTTTATCTCATCTCACCATAACTCCATTTGTCAATTATGGGCACAGCTATACGCCTCCAGCAATATTTGTAGAGTACAACTAGGGGTGCCTTGGAGTAGCTTAGTTCCTCTAAGGAGTCAAAATTTTGTGTAAAAAATAATAATCTTATAATAATAAATTCACAAGCACAATTACAACACAACACCGTAATAATGTTTTCACAGAATTTCACCGTTTAACACTGATATGTGTACACTGAAGGGGCTTATACTAAGGAAAATAAAGTGGGCTCTCATGGTGGTGGATAAACGTTTATTAACATTAATTCAAAGATCCAGTAATAAGTGAAGCTGTATGAATACTTAAGCGAAACAATGAGAATACTTCATAAGTGTGTTAATATGACTCATGTATACTAAATAGACTAACAACTAGGCCTAAGAGAGGGAGGGGAACGTATTTATTCCGAAGTAAAGTTCCATCGACTTGGAGTCTAGACGATCGCGGCCAGTCATTCTAACTCTAGATAATTTTGGTGATATATAGAGTTATTAAATTATCTAGAGTTATTTAATCACGTCATCTGGTTCGAGATATGTAACCTGGATTCACCCCTTCATCCTGGTGGGAAAGGAAATGGTTCCCCAAGCAGGACATTTGGTTAGATAATACCGGACGATACTTGGGTATTTTTAGCTCCTAAGAAAATTGGATGAGTGATTTAATAAATCTCGAGTAACACCCTTTTAGGGCCCCCAGCTGATTAATGGGCTATAGCACCATCTGGGTCTACGTTCCAATTGTGCAAGGGGATGAACACTAACTGAAACTAGGCCTGACTTTGTTAGTCAAACATTTTAGCACTGATTCTCAAACCATTTGACAATTTTAAAAGTAAACTGAAGGAATTCCTAATTGACAAAAGTTATTATGATTTGCATAATGAGAAAATCCAACTACGATTATTCAATTACCTAATCTATGCAACCCAACATTTCACCTTTAATCAACCTATTACCCTTTTATCAAAATTGATTGGTGAAAAAGGATTTGACAAGTAGTATATACTTCTACAAAGTCTAAACTACGAGGGATTATGTATGTATGTAGAATTTATTAGCTACAGTTTTATGGAGCGCATGTGCCCAGAGTTCTGCTATATCCTATGTACACTTGGCAAGACACCTACACTAGACACAAGCCTGCCTTATACTTTACTAAAAAATTGTGCTATATTATGTCCAAGTATGATTAGATTGTATTCATTTGTAAGAAGTATTGTATTGTCTAAGACAAGAAATATTTTTTCTTTACTGCTCTGTACAAAATATGACTGCCAATTTCAACGTATTATATTGGTTGCAATAAATGATTGGATATATTGGTACCAATTTAATGATTATTATTTATGAGCATGTTAAATAAAGGCTGCAAATATAAACTCCTTTATAGACCCTTCTTGGGCATGAGACCAATCCTTCTTTAATCAATGTGCTTGGGATATGCTAAGATAGTAGATAGATAAAAGGCCAGGAAAGAGGAGGATTAAGTATATGAATCTACTCCCTACTTGTGGGAGAAGGGAGTAGATTGTTCTACACTACTTTGCAAATTGCTTCTAAGATATATTCCACGAATATTTAACTCTGTAAAACAACGCTTACATGATAAATCTGATTATAATCTTAAAACACTTTTAACTTCTTTATTTTGGAGCAAAATTATTTTGTTAAATATTGTTTGTTGTTGGAATATCTAATACTATATTACTTTATGTTAGGCTAAAATAATCTTTTTTATACAAAGAATTATTATTTAAGTATGGTATATTTTTAAGTACAACAAAATTTAATCGCAGTTATGGATAACTTATCAAAATGATCACTTAATAAGTGAAGCGATTAAAACTCAGAAGAGTTTACCGCATAGTGACAGCTTCATCCCAATTCCGAGTGGACAAACTTGTCCCTCCTCAGTTCAGTATCTTTGTAAACATTTGTGAGCTCGAATAATATTCCGATTTAGTGATTCTTTCAGTGTGTTTAGTTTAGTTTGCCTGTATTATGTCTTCATCTGAACATGAAAGTGACATGGGGAAAAAATGTAGACAGGGTTTTATTTAACAAATCAAGATTGCCAAATATTATTTTTGGTAAAAAAAAGGAACAGAATGTCTTCATATTCACAAGCTACAGGACATGAAGTTACACTGTCAAAAATGTTGCAAAATATGAAAACAAAAATAATTGAGAAGTCGGATTTAACAATGACAGGAAACAAAATATGAAATGAAATGAAAAACGCCTTTATTTAACCAGGCGAAGTTGGGACTAGAAAGTCCCTTCTTCCACTTAACCTGAAAATATAAAATTGAGACTGGGAAAAACAATTTTTGTCATTGTTGGGTGAAGCAGACAACCCAGTTTTTACTAAAGTACTGGACTATAACCTTTTTAGTCACACTAAAGGAAGTTATAACTTAATCTTCTCAACCCCAATTAATAAACTGTTGTGTTGTACTCATATAAGTTCAATTTCTTGATCCTCCAGAAAAACTGAAGGAAACTTCTTACTATATCTCTTTAAGCTCCTACGTCATTGGTTTGTATAAACTTTTTTAGAGGGTATATGATTAAATTTATGTTTGATGAATGATGTTCTATTTAATAAAACATAATTATCTTTTTCAATGTATTGATTATAGGTACAAAAAATATGTAACATCTGTCAAAGTGGTTAGGGTCTTTAAATGAGAGATTATACATTGGCTGCATAGTACACAACCTTTTTAACGCACTGGTATAAGTGACATAGAGAAGTACTCTTCCCTCCGCTGTGTAGTTCTATTGAAAAAGTGTCATAGTAATCACGATGACGGAAGGCTGCGTGCAATTGCAAGCCCCGCCCAATAATCATTAGCAACAGTAGCCATAGATTGATTTAATACCAACTAATCAAGCTTAGAACAATTAAATTAAATCGTTATTTAGTATTTAAATAACAACAACACAGCAAGTAATGTAAATAACAAAGCAATTCAACAAACTTGTGTGGTTTATTACAGATTTTCCCCCTAATTTGTGCATTGGTGCGAAAGCTGAATGCTTGAGGGTTAGTCATACCCGTGAAGTAAGGAAACTCTATCAGTGGAAAGATTCCCTTCTGCTGCTGGAACCCCTACATGCGCTAAATATAACACGCAGGTCACTTACTGTTCGGCCCAATTATCATTAATATACCTTATAAATGTAACGTTCACCCTCCCATAATATACAATTTATTTATTATATTTTATAGTTTGTATTAATATTTTAGTTTTTATAATTGCATATTTTTTATATAATATAACTCAGTTATAAAGTTAGAGCTGTAGTAGTCATGAAGTAGGTCAGAGAATGCTGGGGCAGCAGCGTCAGCATTACTGGAGTGATGGTCAAGGAAGGTGGACAGTTGAGGCTAAGCTGAGGTATGTGTTGGGAGAATAGAGAACTGTTCTAACAGTGCGGGAGTACTTGCTATGTAATATGTTTTGTTGTATTTGGCTTTTAAGTTGTTTGAGTTAAATGGATCATGATGAGTGTTGTTGTTTAGTAATATTTAATTATTTGGATCCATGAATAAAACAGTGAATTAGTAATGAAGAGTTACGTTTTTATTCACTCTAAGGTCCCGGTGCTTTAATCACCGTGGTGGTGGCAGCGGACTATCGTAAGTAATACATAATTTAATAATCAAAAGATCGGCTGCGTTATATAAACAAGTTGTGGCAAAGTATTAACTCTTATGGTACACAAAGAGAAGCAACGTTTATGTCAGAAACTGAGTTGTGATGTCAGTGTTGCTGTGTATAAAAGAGAAATTAGGGAATGGCTGCCAAAATCGATCCAGGCATAGTTGAAGAGCTCATCAAATCTCATTACATGAAAATATGTTCATCCCTATATTATAACCACATGCTAGATGCTATAACATATTAATAATTCAAACCAATTGTAAAAACGAGATATCAGATGTCACTGTTACGTTATTTGTCCTTTTATTTATTTATATGTCTTAGATTATTATTACTGATAGGTGATTGAACTGACCCCTGCACACAGACGTCCATTCACAGGGGTATTACATTTTGTAACATGCTGAGCGAGTCTGTCCGAATTGTTTCAATTAGTATTTTTAAGAATAAACTGTTTCATTGACTGTTAATTAATCCATTTTATACTTGAACTTGATGTAATATTTTGTTTGTTATTGTTACTGATTATGTGTTTTATAAATTAAAGAAAATATTGTACAAATTTGTCTGGATTAGAAAAGCTACTACATATTTTACAATGACCTTATAGAGGGGCAGAGGGGATTAACAAAAATGACATTCATAGTTTACCAAGGCCCCTTTCGCAAAAAATGTTTAATACGATGGATGGTCCACCGATGGTTACAGAAATGAAAAAAAAGCAGTGAAAGATTAATATATTTTTATTATTGAGATTGCACATTTATTGCGTATTAGCAGTTAAATATGCTCAGCTTCAATCCTAGAAACGAAGAACGCCATCAACAAATAAATATACAGGAACACTAAGCTAAAACAAACATATAAGAGAATAAACATTGGGCACAATGAAAATTAATTTAATCAGTGAAAAATATAAGTAAATTATCATTACAGAGACAAATGACAGTAAATATAGGGACAATGGTCATAAATGAACAATCGTACACAACCTGACAGCGTAGCTTGAGTATTTCAGTATGAAGTAATTCAATGCCAGAATTGAACCCTTGCACACTAACACTAGTAATATCAACAATATTTTTAACAATGTAAATTTGTTTATGCTTCAAATATCACTATATTAACTTTACAAAATACAATAATTTAAAACCCTTAAATAAATTAATACTTAAATAAGCAGTACACCTGTATTTCAGAAAACAAATTCATGCAAGAAATTTTATTAAATACTACTTAAAATATTATAAAAAAGTAACAACTATTCATAAACTAAATTTGTAGTTAATCTATTGAAAAATCCTACAATTATTTCATGATTTAACATTCAATTCTGGCAAGTAAGAACTAACAAATAAAAATCACATTACTAATAATATCAAATCTATTAAAACGTCTGCTTTGTTGATTATTAAATCAACCAAAATGTACTGCAGGGTTAATGAGCAAGGTAAAAGATGAGCAATTGGATGAAAAAGTGAGTTAAACTGCTAACTTGCTTACTACCGTTTTTCTCTAAGTTCTAACTGAAATTAGTGCCTCGTGTTAAAATGTAACAACTATTTACACCAAGCCTGTATTAAAAACAACGTTTGCGGCATTACAAAATATGGGGTTTGTTTTCATTCTATTACAAAAGTTGACAGAATGCCTTAACATACTTAAGTAGTTTAATAAAACTTATCCAATCAGTTACTTAACTTATTACGAACTAAGACCTAATCTAAAATAGCTAAATAAATATCAAAAGACCTCAGAGAGCTATAATATCAATCGTTTACAGTTTTTATTGCATTTGTAACTTTGCTGTATGATTTCAGTTGAAAATATAACAGAGGATTTGTACATTACAATGTAGCAGATAGACGGAAAAATAAATATCTCTTAGCAATAATATAAACAAACAGTGAGACACGAGACAGTACCTTTTTGTGTTGAGCACACACTTTGATGAGCTTAATTTGTTTTTATTTGTTCAATCTTAAGAAAATATGCTAGCATGAGAAGTGCAGGCAAACAGAATAATAAGTGTTATCTATAAAATAGTTTAGTGTTGTTAGGCATCATTGTTTTTGTTTACGATTAAAAAAAAGCACACGCTTCACTGAACAGGACGAAAAACTATCAAGACCGCGATAAAATAAATCTTTGCTGAATTCCATTAATCACATATAAAAAACCACAACATTCTATGAAATTTGTAAATATTTAATGTTTACTGACATTTTGGTTTACTGTATTATTTTTGTTTAATAAATTTATAATTTTTTTAAACAAAATTATACGTCTCAGTTTATGAAATAAACATTATCAGGAAACTTAACGAAACATTGACAAACATTAGGCAAAATGAAAAGTATGAAATATTACACTTAATCCACCAAAATTAAAATTCCAGACATAAAAAATTTGACAAAAGAGAAAAAATACTATTTGATCTTAAACTTCAAAATATAATTCGATCAGTACTTTTAAAATTAAAACATTTATTTTTCTTCACAAAATATGTTTTGCATTTTAACTTAATACACCTGGTGAAGTTAGCATACAACCAATTACAAATGCAATATGATATGACCAAGCGTCTGAATTAAAATTAGGTAAAAATAAATACTTGTTACAAAAATATAAAAAACACTGCCTAATTTAATAAAAAAACGAAGAAGCATACCTAAACTCTAAAGCATACTTTAAATACGTGTTAGTTTCCTTAAAAAAAAAAAAAAAAATAATAATAAGCAGTACACTAGGAGCACTGCAAAAATGATTTGTGCTTGAAAAAAGGAACTTTATACAAAAAAATGTCATGATGAACAAACACAGCACAAATTAACAATAACAAGTTAGCCTATGTAAGTCAAGCTGCCTCTAATCTAGGCTTATTGCCAACTTAATACCTTCAGTTAAGTGTAATACTACTGTATTTACAGACCCGAGAGAGAGGCACAAGGGCTACAACAACGTGCGACTGCGGTCTCGTCGTCGTCGTAAGGCTACAAATGCGTCAGACACCCTGTCAGTCCAGTCACTTGCAGCGGCCATTCACTCACTCAGCACATGTTCTTGCCAGGCTTATACATTTTTGTCAACCGGCATTAAAATGAATGTTATTACCTACCTCTTCTAAACTTAACATCTTTCTTCACAATATCTTATTTTTAATAATTTTTGTTTTGTGGTCACTGTCAATTTTACAGTGTTACTTTATTAAAGAAATGTTGACACACATTTTTTGTTCATAACTGAATTAGATAACATTATTATATCTATGATGTTTCACAGTACAGGAATTGAACATTATAAACTGTAAAAAGGATTGTAATTACATCATTCTAAAATGAAAATCTATTCATAGTTTAAATTTTGCAGCTATATCAATTTGTTTAGCTACAACCATGCAGTTTTACAGATCTACATTATCAAAGGTATATTAATTCAATATCCAAAACTACCGGTATACATCACAAAAATGGTAAGAGAGTCTGACCGATGACCGCTGCAGTGTTGAAAATAAATAGTAACAACACACAGAATCACAGATTTGTCTAACCTAGCCGAGAGTTTAACGGAAACAACACATGTTGATGAGACTTGAGACCACTTTAATACTGTTACGCTCTCATAACACAAACAAAAACTAAAGAGTCAAACTTAACAAGTAATACTGGTTGGCTGAGGGCAGGACAGGAGGGGAGGGGAGTTCATGGGTACCCTGTGCCCACGAGTGTGGCGTGGTTACGCAACAGATTGTCATACCACAGGTCCTTCAGTGTGGTGGAACCCTGGAGGCAAGACAAAAAATCAGTAGGGCTGATACTAACTGTTGTAATACAATGGAGTTACTTCTTCAATTTTACACTAACAAGTACACATAAAATATCAAAAACATTTATGCTACGGAGATTTATGCTACCAAAGAGACTCATGCCATTTTTAATAAAATAACTTAATGCTGACAAAATGTAAAAGAAGTAAATGGTGAATAATATACATAATATTAACATTGTGGTACAACTTCAACCCTTTGGACCATAGCCTACACATCAGCGGTCGATTTTTGTGACAAAAAACCTCAGACACATTTATGTTGGGAATTTAAGTTACACAAAAATCGGACAATAGTATTTTAGCAATGTGATGATAGCAATCAGAAATACGTTTAGAAAGGTTTATTTTCAACATGATCCTTGTAGTTCTCAACTGACTGAAACGTCATATGCTATGGAAAACAAACAGCTGTTACTGTTTGAAAGTGTGCCCCCACTAAGATATTAACACTTTAGACATTCAAATACCAATTTGAATCATTCAAAAAAAGACTAAAGAGACATTCAAGTACCAAAACTTGATCATTTCTATTGTAGTTAACACGCTTAATAATTTGTACAACGCAAATATTGTTTTCTTGTAATTGATTCCTTTCATGATGTAATTAGAAATGATTTAACAATATTAATGAATAGAATAGTTGTGTTTTATTTTGACAAATTTTTAAAAGACTGTATTTTTTCTGTAAGTTAGCAATATTCTAAATAAAATTATTTTCAATTTTAATTAGACGTTTTAGGATCTTAAATATAATACCTTAAAAATGATATTACTATTTTTCAAACAAATGGGCAAAACATGTTCTTGGGGGTTTCAACAGTTTTTTAATGGACAGATACAATTTTTACCACTGAATTGTTTAGTTTGGGATCCAATGGGTTAAAGCCACAATGAAAATTTAAACCATTTTGTCGCCAGTTAAAATATCTGATTTATAATTTAAATGTAATTTGCATATAGGTTACAATTAGTTACTCTTTCCATAAAATCAAACTTGCATTTACTTGAAAATAATATCCAAAAACCCTTGTAGTTTAAGTTTATCACACAGTAACTCATAACTCGAAAGACCATCATCATAAGCTACATCAAATGAATCCCTCAATACTTTTGTTGACCTCTCAATAAACTTTAGAAATCTTTATCTTGCAATACACATTCACTTAAATTATATTCTTGTGCAGTTCGAAGTATGTGTGAACAACTTCCCACACATTATTATTATCATTGTTGTCACTCCATCTTTGTCACACATAGCTGTGACCAGCCAGCGGGTGAACCAGTTAGTATCAACCCTACCAAGTAATAATAAACTATTTAAAATCCAAGCCCAGCCTTAAAAAAAAAAAAATAAAAAAAATAGTATATTCTATAAATGAGTATAAACAAAATAATTTAAAACTATTTGAATTCTTGACATTGATGAATATTCAACAATTATTTTTACTATTTTAAATATAAATTATTTGTTCTCAAAGAAATACGAATATAATTGTAAATGAGTATTTTCTGATTGTACAATAATTACCTTTATAAATATACGTAAACTACTAAAAATTATCAAGTACAAAAACATTAATACTAAAATTATCAGTTTAACATACTACCACTTTACTGTTAAACCATTCGTTTCCCATTATTCTCTACATTCAAGGCGTTGTTCCACTGCATGATACAATAGAGAGCATATTGTAGGAATTTAAATAAAACGAGATTCATAAATATTTAGAAACAGAAAAAAATCATATATCAATGTTTGAAGTTAAAAGATATGGTCAGATGCTTTCAGTGCTCAGTTAGCAGGCAGACATGACTATAATAATCTCCTCATTAAAAACACCAAATAACGTAAGAGAGGTACCACCAGTAAGGGGATATTGCATTTTTAATTTGACTAGTAACACTTATCACTGTTTTTATGTATTAAAGTTGCATAATCATATTTAAGTACTTTTTTATTTTGACTTAAATTCAGTAAAACCATTAAACTTAAAATAAAAAAGCTGATTTATTTTTTAAATTTATTGTTTTTTAAATTAAAATATTTTGTAAAATTTATATTATAACAATGTACAAATATGTAAGATGTTACATTCACAAACCAACTGTCACGACTGATATGCATGATGAATCAATATGAGCATTAGGTTTGATAATTCATTTCTGACAGTGATACTAGCTTAGATATTCATGAAACGTGCTTCACACATTCCATAAAAGGTCGGCTACGCCAACCGGCCGCTAGAGGCTGTGTGGCCGTCTAGTCGGCCAAGCGGTTTTCACCGGTGGTGGCTGATGGCCGTCTAGTCGGCCATACTGCCTCACTCAATTATTAAATCAGTCTTTGCTCAGCCTTTGCCGTGTTTGCTTGCTAGTAGGTCCCACACTTTTACGGTGTCCTTCTAGTAGTATGTGGTTTTCAGTTTTGGGTTATTTTTGGAGTTTTAATTACTGTTTTTAGTTTGTTTTTTCAAGGAATTAGGAATAAAATTAAGCAAAATAGATGAAGAGTGTACTGCAAAGAAAGAATAATAAAAAATACTGCATTTATGTTTTACGAATGCCCTAACCAACCTAAATTGTGTTCTGTAACATGTTTTGAAAATTTTATTTCAGATTAGACTAATTGTGAAAAAATGTTAGAACTGGACCTGATAATAGTCGTTTTAAATCTTTTTCTTTTGTTATACTTAATTCTTTATATTACTAATCAGTTTATTGCAAAATAAAGTGGTGTAAACAAATCTTGGACATTAATTTTTTGGCAAAGTCGTTCACCAGGGGCTGATGGCTGACTAAACGGTCATAATTATATAAAAATTAATTATTTTGAGCTTTCTACATATACAAACTACTTCTAACAGTCATAAATTAACACTAACATAATTAACATAATAAATTAATCACAAAAATAAGTTTAAAAATAATTTCAGCCATTGGAGTAGGTTTTAATTTATATATGTAGCCACCACACATGGTGAAAACGAAAATAAGGCCTTAGCACTGATGTGTTAACAAGTTTAACCCTTTCCACTCAAGTGGCGGGACAGCCCCGCCACGCAACTTACCGCACTAACTCCAATGTCGGGCCGGGCCCGACGTCTCTATAAAAACGTTCTATGATTGTATTTAGACTGACGTAGTTACATTATTGACCGCTAGGGTTGTTGTTTGATATGTGCTGCTATCTGTAGAATTTTTTCGGAACCGTTTGAGTTTAGTGTCGGTAAACAAACCTCAGAACATGTAATGTTTGTCGTCTGTGGCTGCTCTGTAAACAGCTGGCATCTGCACTCACTTTGTTCCGTCATATGTTATCGTTCGTAATGAGCTTATAAAACGCATTGTTGTTGCTAGGTTATCGTTGTTGTTTTACTGTTTATTCATAATATTTTTATTTTTACGACGATGATTCCTGTCGAATAAAATGGGTGAAGACGACGGCAGTAGTATTCTACCAAATGATGGAAGTGGCGACAGAATAATTTCGATTTCGAACCTCAGTGATGACGGTATTACCAGCTTACTATTTGACGAGGATTTATTATCCTACTAGTTATGTGCCTAAAACATTTCTTTTCATCTTTTACATTTCCTGTATGTTCATAAGTATTTTTACCGTAGGCCTATGTGTAACCGGTATGAAAATGAAAGAGCGTTGCAAGTAGGCTATTAGATTTTGTCTGTTTATATTTTTAGCTGATAACATGTTTTGAATTATTGAAAAAAGCTTTACTTACAAATTTGGTCTAAATTATGTACCTTTTGACTGTTGCTAAGCAATAAAATAAAATTTATGGAGCAATTGTTTACTAGTTGCAGTGAAAATAATTTTTTTGGTAAAAATTTTGTTTTTCAAAAAAATTCGGTTTTAGAATTATATTTTTTTGTGTGTATAATTTAGTCCAAAATATTTGAAAATTACTTTTTTTGTTTGTAAGGATACAAACAACAAATACTATTCTTCCTATTTAAAATTTTTCAAAAATTCTTCTTGTATCCGTTCTTTTGTTAGAAATTCAATTTTGTTCCAATAAATATATATGATTAAAAGCTTTTGAAAATAAAAATATATTTTTTATTTTATATTAACCTATACTTTAGTCATACAAGAAACAAAGAAAAAATACATCAGCTTTTTGGAACTATCAGATATATGTTTTTCCCACTGAACAAATTTAGTAGGCAATCTTTGCTTAAAAGTAAATGGAGCTGATAGGGAAACTGGGTTCCCAGTAATTGGAGTGGAAAGGGTTAAATTTAAGAAATACTAGATGTCATTCTGAATTCGTAACTCAACTAAAATAGTATAACTATCATAATTTCAAGTTCGAGAACTCAAGCGAAGGAACGATTACCATTCCTAATTGACTTGTTCAGTGCTCTCAAAACCATAATTATCAATTTTGTAACATTGATTTTGGACTAACTAAACAGTACATTGCTCCCTTCCCTCACTCACATTACCTAAATATCACAGTTAATGTAATTTGTAAGAACAAAATAACACTAAGTTTTACACTTTTACAATAATCAGTTAGTGCTCATTTTTAGAATGTTTATTATTTTATATATTTAAAATGAATTTCAGTTATTTTTATAATTATATTAAATTTTATACATTGTTGTAATGTACATCAAAACGTAAATCATCTAACCATATTTGGACTTGTTAAATAACACCTTTTCCCTTTGAGCAAACTACAACAGGAACCACATTCTTTATACTCCAGCTCAGGTATAGAAAACTAACTCACTGTAACTATAACTTCAAGCATCTGACCCATTTAGACAACCCCGGCAAGATCAACTAGGACTCGACAATTAAAAAAAGTTCAATTACAAAACAGGAAATTAAAAACCGCATATTATGTTGAGGTTACTGGTGACCAGCTACCAGATTAAGTGGTGCCTCATTGGGCTCATCCCGCTTGAAGGACCGAGCTGTAGCCGATGGCTGGAAGTTGGAAGTCTGCTGCAGAGCGGCCAGCATGAGATGGGGTTGGATCTGGCGGCGAAGGGCAACCAACATGTCGTCACACTCCTCACTGCCACTGTTGCCCCCACTGGCACATTCACTACTAGCTTCTGTAATATGCAAACATACCAATCATTGCTTATCAACTTTAATCCTTTTTGCCAAAGTGGAAGTTACATCAACATTACAATTCAAATACCAATCAATTCAACAGATTTTGACCTATTGATATCAATGTCTTTTCCTCAAAATGGACTATAATCATAGGAAATAAAACGCAAACACAGAGTCAAAAAATAACTTTGAAAAGTCAGTAAAATTCTGTAGTTTTAACAAATCACAATAATGAAACTAATTTAAAGACAAACTTGTACTGTTGACAGAAACATGGTCTCTCTAAGCTCTTTCTAGCAATATGTAGTATATTGCCATAAACTGTTTTATACGTTTGGTTTGTGAGCCACTATAATTAAAGGAAAATTAACTAGTTTAGGAGGTGTATGGAAACAAATTGTTGTGTTGTTATTTGTGAATAAAATTAAATATGTCTTTTATTGAAACCCAAAAGTATGTAACAGTTGGAGAAGTAAGTCCTCTTTCAATAACTTAACAGAGAAGAAGTCATATAAAACCTGTAGTAGCAAATTAGTTAGCATACAACTCTCATTTACCTAAGGTGGTGTTGAAACCTTTAGAATCACGAGTTCGTTTGTCGCCGCGAGGCCGCCGCCGCCGTGTATGGATTGTGTCTCGTCTCATGGTTGCTGGCCGGTTGACATTATGTAACTTGTAGTAGAGGCCACAGGCATTGCACACCATCTCACCAAGAGGATTACGACGCCAAATAGTGGTGGTGCGAGTACCACAGTTGGAGCATGCTAGGTCCATCCGTTTGGCCAACTGTGGCTGCTGGGGTTGCTGCTGCCAAACACATTTTTGTTTGATTAAAAAAAGAAAAAAATGGTTTGTTTAGTAGTTATCAATGTCAACCTGTGATGTAAAAAAGTAAATTACTAGAAAATACAATAATTACTATAACACAGTTAAATTATTAACAACGTTCTTATCTCTATGTTAGTGTCCAGAATTGTCGGTTTTCATTGTAGCTCTAAATCTATTCTAATAATGAAAAAAAATACTTGATTCACCATATGATTATGATTGCAGTTATATTTGAGAGAAAAATAGTATGTTAGCAAAATATACCGTAGTTAAAATAAAATAAGTAAGAAATTCTACAGACTAAGAGAATAGATGTTTATCATAATAAATTTTGAAAGGAACTTTTGACTGCCGCTGAACTACCTTTACATCCTAAAGACTTATTTACGAAATGTCTTTGCTATGCAATGTATTTGTTTACTCACTTTTCAAAAAAAAGACACAAATTATTATTTTCTTCATAGAATATAAATAGAGTCAAATATAACAACAGCACAGGCAACTTCTTCATGTGAAGGTAAATAGAACATCATCCAAAGTCGAGTTCCAACATATCACCAAGTGTTGTGTCGTTTCGGAAATCTGGATGAATGTGGCGAATGGCCAGTCTACATTTCGAGGGAGGTTGGGATGACTAACCAATTTTATGAATATACGAGGGTAATCCAGAAAGTATCTGCCGTTTGTGTGTAGCACGAGAAGTAATGGGGGTAGCGCCGCTGTACTGACGCAGCAGATCTGTAAGCTTCTAACTGTGCAAGGGGAAGCTTTCTTCTTGTAAGTTCATACTTTGTCAAGTTATATAGCCTAAAAACATAAGTGCCGCAATAGAAAATCCCACAAAGTGTGTGGTGATATGCGACTTCTTTGGGCAAAAATCACTCAGCAGCCGAAATTCATTGTGAATTGTGTTTGGTTTATGGCCCAAACATTATGAGTGAAGGTGTAGTCCGTCAGTGGGTACGATTGTTTAAAAATGGATGAAGAAAGGAGTGGTAGGCCTTCTCTTGTCAGTGATGACCTACTAGACAAAGTGAACACAAAGGTTCATGAGAGTCATAAATTCACAATCTCGGAGCTTTCTGACCACTTTCCTGAAGTTTCTCGAAGCCTCTTACACCAGATAGTGACAGAAAAACTAGGCTACCACAAGTTTTGTGCTCGTTGGATACCAAAACTGCTCACTGACGACCACAAAACAAAATGAATGTCGTCTACTATTGACCTTCTTTCTCGATATGAGTCGAAAGAAGCAGAATTTTTGAAGGGAATTGTTACTGGCAATGAGACTTGGTTGGCTTACGTGAATGCTGAGACAAAACAGCAATCAATGCAATGGGGTCATACCGCTTCTCCAAGCAAGCTAAATAAAGCCTGTAAATCATTTACAACCATGGTTATAGTTTTCTGGAATTCCAAGGGAATTTTGCTTGTTGACTTTATGGAACGTGGCACAACCATTACATCTGAAGTTTAGTACGAAACATTTACGATTTAGCGACTATGTGGAAATATAAAGTCAAGTTGTAGTTTTAAGATGTATATAACAATTTTTCTCTCTCTTCACTAATTTAATTTTTATTTCAAAACAGAGATTACTTTCTGATTGCCCTCATAGTTAACAATATGACAATATATGTTTCTTTTACGTGGTTGTAAAAGAGTGGGCTTGTGGAAAAAATCTGCACTAAAATATGCTACTATACTGAATTTACTGCACATATAACAGTACAGTCCAATTTGTATTGATTCAGCTGAAATGGCAGTCAGCACCATCAAGAGGTGAAGAAGAGAAACAGTCGCAGCCCCCACCCAATACAAAGTGGTGGCATGGTTCTCATTTCAAAGACAAGAAGTGTAGACTGACCTAGCTTGATTCTCCCACCCCACCCATATTTCCACTGGTTTGGTGATTTGCATGTCAAAATGTTTGAAATAAGATAATATTGCACGGGTAAATTCAAGGGTTCGTTAAATGTACATAGTTTTGGACACTTATTGTATTTAAAAAAAACCTTTTTTATATTTGCGACTTATTTCCCTTCAATAAAAGAAACAAAGAACAGGAACAACACAAACAAGGCAAATTGACGACACATTATTAATTAATTATTATTCAAATCAAATCTTTTATTGTTGTAAAAACATACAATTTGTATGACGTCAAAACAGTGTAACATGATACTACAAAAATTAATGTACACATAACCTAGAATATTCATCCATGTCACAATGAAAATATTCATTAATATCATAAAAACATTTAGCTATTAAAAAAAAGCTATTGTACCGAGATTTAGCTATGCTTCATGAAATTGATAATATGAAGGCACTAAAAAGTAAAATTTTGTTTTCGTTTGCATCATTTTTTCAATATAAGATTATTGATCTGGACTAGGTCGATCCGGACTGCCGAGACTGTATTTCATATTCAGCTTTGTATAATATAAAAATATAATTCCAACATTAGTTGTGTAAAATTTTCCTCTTTTCTCTGATTTTAGAAAAATGCTGAATAAAAATGTTCTTTGTTAAGCAAACACATTATAAATGTAAACCTCACCTTGAATGGTAATATTCATAATTACGTTCAAGTTACTTAAGTTGATTCACACTTCTAATATATTAAATGATAAAACAACTGTCACTTCGACAGATCAGTTTAGGAAAATAAGGATATGAGCAAACATAACTAAGAAGACACATGTTGTACAAATGTTGTGAAACGTGTTGTTACTACTACTGTGAGTGATGTTGGTAGACTTGTCTCCTTAGATCCTATCTCTCCTTAAACTGCTAAAACTAGTATTTGAAATCGTATAAAATGGAGTTAAGTGTTTTATATATATTTAGGAGGAAAAATATAAATGGAATGGGATCTTGTTAACTTGTGATATTGACTTTACTGCTCATATATTAACAAATTTTGATACTCTGATTTTAGAGAGATTTGATTTAAGTCATTTAAGTTAAATAACACTACAATTTGATGAGAAACCATGTTTTGGTTTTCCAGAAGTCATAACACTCAAAACATTGTAGTTGATTCTGAAGTTGGTAAACTTCTACAGTACAATTCCTTGTTATTCTCCTGGTCTATTATATTGACTTAAACAGGCCTTACCTCCATCATGGTCTTGCATGAATTTTCCTAAAGCTCTTTTCTTACATATCTCGTCAATATGTTGACATCATCAGAGCAATCGTCAGAATTAAAACAAACTTAACACAAACATAAAACACGTAGATCTATGGTTGCCATTACAGTCCTAGTCCAGGTAGTACACTGCAACTATCTATTTTACCCCTCCTCTTCAGTAATACCTAAAACCATCTTGGCATAGTTCAGCTGTTCACTTTTCTCTCATTTATTACTTTGGTGAAGATAGAGTGAGATTTAAGTTGTAGCTATTTGTTGAATACAAGCTACTTTTCATCTTGTTCTTGAAATAGTTTGTACATTTCATACTCTTCAAGAGCACTAAGTTTCTTGCCTTTTTTATTAACACGCAATGTTTGTAATCTGGAAGACTGTGTAGTTTATAAAAGATTTCAAGAACAAGAGCTCATACTCAACAAAAAGTTACAACTCAAATCCCATTCCATCTTGAACAAAATAACAAATAAGAAAAAGAGTGAACAACTGAACTATGCCCAGATGATTGTAGTTTCAATTACTGAAGAGGAGGGGGAAATAGATAACTGCAGTATACTACCTGAGCCAGAACTGTGATATCAGCCATAAGATTATCTATGTCTCATATTTAGTGTTGACAAGTGCTCTGATGACGAAACATGTAACTACAAGAGTTTTAATTTTTTAATTATTTTAATATATACAAGAGTTTTGTGAAAATGAAAATACATTTTAGACTATCTTACAGAAGTAAAGCCAATTTAATTAAAAACTTCTATGGTCAGACACAAACCAGGTCTGCAATTGGATTCAGAAAGTATCAAGATACAGTGATTCTAATATTCACCTAGTTAAAAACCTTGGGCTTAGATAGAACATGCAAACAAAGCATCACAACTTTCTTTTCTAAAAAAATGATAGCTAATAAAATACCTTACAATTTTAACATTACTAAATAAATAATAATGTTAATATACATACATTACTAACTCTGCCATTCGAGGATCGGAAAGCATTCCAATTTGGTATTTGCTCGTCCATATCTACTTCCTCAATGTCATCATCGGGTGGCGACTCTCGTTGCGCCTCTCTTTCCGTATAGCTAGCCGCCTCCAGAAGCCGTGAGATGGCCTCTTGTGATCTTGTTTGAGGCTCCACTGCCTGTGTTAAACTGTTCTTTCCTGCATATGAATAAACAACACTAGAAAAAAATTAAGACTAATAGCAATTAAAAAACTAACAATAAATTGGGTTAAAATTGCTAATGCTTCTCCTGTCTGCCCAATGGGTGTTTCTTGTATGATAATTTGAGGGTACTACACAATTATAATACAATATCTTTGTTTCCAATTCAAAATAGATTTAAATAGTTCTGACATAAGAGATTTGAGCAGAAATAATGTGTCAAGATACATACAGTGCAAGGTCTGACTGAAAAGTAACGAAAATAATTATTAGTTATGGTTTCAGTCTTTATTTTACTGAAATTATATATTCATAACCTATGAAAAAAATATATAGAATTATGAGAGAGTGATGCAAAATCGTTTGCAACATCTCCCGAGAAACATATGTACTGTGATGCATAAGCCACTGCCACACATCCCAGTATTTGAGTTGTTTTAAGTGGTTCAAACAATAATGAGTGGATAATGCAGGTGACTCCATGCCTAAGAACAGCAATAAATATAAAAACCATAAAAAAAATAATGAAATTTCATTTTGAGATCGCCATCAATTAATTGAGTGTTAGTACAGTAATTACAATTGCCGAAGCATGAAGAGAAACAAAGAAACAGATCCAGATGTTACAGAATCATTTTCACACATGAGGAAAGTTACTTCAAAAATGATGCAAAGACTTTTACACCTTTATATCTAATTGATTGTCAATGCTTTTGTCTCTGAGTTTAAATATCCACCCTAATCAGCAGATCTTGCGTCGTGCAGCATCTTTCTACTCTCTTGAATACGTTATCTTAATTGACAAAAACAAGTTTTGAGATAATCAAGGTCATAATTGTAGAAAAAAACCTTCAAGCATGACTTATGAAAAGTTTATAAGGAATGATGTACAGATTGTGAGAGGAGTATTATCCAAGTTGCCAGGAATTAAAAATACTCCTGTCATTTGTCAACTAGGCCTCATAATAATAGCACTGTGTATTATATTGTAATAAATGTGTTTTGTGTGACATTTACTTTTACTGTATTTATACCAACGTGTAATACCCTGATTAAGAAACTATTTGTATTCATATTGTTGCCAAAGCTTGAGATCTCGCGATTGATTCACAGGACAATATGAGCCAAATTTTAAGCTACAACTTCAATAGTGAATTCTGGCAATAAATGGAATCAATAGGGTTACCTGAGTAAACCACACATCTCCAAGCAAAAAGTTGATCGGTGTGAATGGTCCTTGTGAGCCTGACTTAAAAGTGTTATTATTAATAGTCAAAATTAGCCAGGTAGTCAAAAACATTACATCAGTCATCATTAGAGATGTAAACAGTTTTAATGCCATGTTAGTCATACCACTTCACCCTGTACTGATGTCAAACCTAGTTGTAATGCCACTTTAATCTTACCTTCCGAGACGCAAAACAGTTAACGCCATGTCAGTCATACCACTTCACCCTATAGAGCTGTAAAACAGTTTTAAGGCCATGTTAGTCATAGGCTGTTGGACTATTAATAGATTGCTCTTTCTGAGGAACAGTTGAACTCAGTTAGTAACTAGACTACACTCATCTCATTCATATCCGCCTTAAAATATGCACAACGTTGTGTCGGCGTCTCATAAGTTAGAATGTAAAACAGTCGTAATGCCACGTTAGTCATAACACTTTACTCTCCAGAGATGCAAAACAGTTTTAATATCAGGTTAGTCATGCCATATCACCCTATAGGGATGTAAAACAGTCTTAATTTTAATACCATCGCACCATAAGGGGATCCTCCAGATAAAAAAAGCCTTACTGACTAATTTGTAATTTATTTCATTTATTATAGAATTTTCTTGCATTCGTTGCAACACATAAATATATAGCATGAATTGAATGTGATTAACTTAAATACCTCAATTTATATAGCTGGATTAGTAATTACAAACCATTAAAGCTGCCATTGTGTGCGTGAGTTTGGGGTTGTCCCAGAAAGGGTAGTTCCGTTGCTCTCAGTGGACAACTTTGTTTGCGGCGCCCACTAACTGTTCTTGTTTCACCTTTGTCTGTTTGCTAAACCAAAATACAAAATAAAATTAATAGTTTGAAATTAAAAACAGTAAATTACCATTCTTTTAAATTTTGTATTATTTACATTGCACATAACTTATTTCTACCACTACATCTGCAATCGATACCAAAATGTGTATGATTTAAATTAATTACATTAAAACGTAAAACTGTTCGTGTTGTATTATTGGTGTGATTTTTTACTAGCTGATAAGCATGTAAATTAGTTCTCTCCCCTGTTAACATTCAAACCAAGATCAAAACTCAACACATATTACGATAGACTTCCTCAGCGGTGCCCATGAGTTAGTGATAAAAGGACTGAGAACTGAATCTATCACCTATAATCCCCACAACTTAGCTGGGTTATAGTCAAACAGCAATAAAAAAACATTACTTCCAGAACAGTACGTGCATCTTCCTGCTGCTCATCATACAGTTACTCCACTGTTCCCCTCCACACCACACATAAATTAGCAGTTGAATATTTCATCATTTGACAATATTGTTTGTTAAATATTTTGAAATTATTTACATTCATACTGTAAATACTGATATTTCTTATTATTTATTATTATGGTCTATTTCCTTATATTTAATACGCGAAGCTGTTTTTTGTCAATGCAACTCCTCCCTTATTTTATGACCAATTAAAACAGTTGAGATGTCAAAAAAATTGCCTCTGTGCGTACTTGTGCAATAAGGTCTTACTTCTTCAATATTTTCATCCTGAAGAGCACCGGAAGCTCTCAAAGTACGTTTTCGGCCATAAGAATAACACTGGAATAGATTTAAATGAATCAAGAGGTAAAAGCTGTTCATATGTAAATAATGATAACCATACAATTTTGACAGCTGTTGGAATGTAAACAATAATGTTTGTAATATACAGGAGGTTATATCTTTCCCAATATTAGACCAGGGAAGGTTGTAAGCACGGTTTTATTCATATACGATTATGTAGGGCTCCGCCCCACTGGCCTAAATGGTTTAAATGAAGGTTGAAAGGTAATATAATGCAATTAAATTAGTTATTTAATTAGTATATAGTACAAATTCATTAATAAATAATACATTATATATTAATGCAACACAAGTACTATGAGTGAGCGACTGTAAAAAATTTAATATTATAATTTGAAGTGGTACAGTTTAACTACCAATATTTATCATCAGAAGTCAAGGACTGAGGCCGAGGTGTCACCAACGCAGCGAGTGATCGGGTTGGCACGTGAAGCGTGTAGGGGTGCCTCCTAGTATTTTTATATTAAAAGTATTATAAAATATACAAGGTGATTCATTACGTTCTCCTCCCCCGCTTCAACAGCACATTTCTACTACCAAAAATAAAGAAAAAATGTTATATAAACATAGATCTGAAAACTACACCCTGAAAACATTTTGGTAAGAATCATGGATAAAGACTGAAATAACATTGTACACAACGTATGGAAAGATAAATTCGGACAGAAATATCATGATTTCTAATGTAATTTGACATGACAAAACTAAAGAAATAGGTTCCAGAAATGTATCTTTAGTAGTTTAAAAGTAATTTGGGGTTAAATGCAAGAAATTGGCTCAAGAAACACAGTTTTTTACGTTTGATGTACAATAACTTTGTTAAAAAATTTCATACATAATTTGTAGAAAATTTTATTCTGAGATTGATGTAGTAGGCTAAGTAAAAAAGCAGATAAAAAGTACAAAAATGTAACTTTATTTAGTATAATACATAAGTAATTGTAAGGAAAGAATTAGAAGAATATAATAAAATCGTAATGTTTGTGTCCAATAAATAAATTATTTTCTTGTTATTAATTTTATTATTAAAGTAAAAAATGTTATAAAGAAATAAATAACATTTTAATAAAAACATTAATGTTCCTTTACTGTCTACTATGCAACATAATGTATCATAATATTATTTTTGTTTTTAAGTTGGTAACACTTAACAACAGCTGATCAACAATGCTTTTCTAATTGTCATTTCTGACTTGTGTTTTGGTAGTAATGGCTGGCTACAAAATACTAGCATAAATACATGACGTCTTAAGAGAGGAATTGATGTTCCGCAATCATTAGTAAGGAGGTGACTTAAAAATTGAAATGAATTTTACCCATTTCATAAACAAAAGGTCCAACATCTACAACCAGGAGATGTCCACTTCTGGTAATATTTAAAATACTAATCAACAGCTCTACAAGCGTATTTTATTTCCACAGATGAGGCCAATTTACTAGAGATGGTGTCAACAACTTGCTTAATGAGCATTTATGGGCACAACAAAATCCTCATGAGGTAGTGGAACAGAAATTTTAACACCGATTTAGTGCCAATGTTTGATGTGGTGTTTTATACAATCAGCTAATTGGTCCGTTAATATTACCTGGCCACCTAAATGCTGAATTATTTTATTTGACCTTCCTCCAAGAAGAGTTGCCGCAGATGTTCCTTTGCATATTAAACGAAACTTGAACTTCCAGCATGATGGAGCACCACAGCACTTTTCTCAAGCCCTTACCGCTAACTTACATAATAAATTCACTAAAAAATGATTTGGTCATGGAGGGCTGTAATCTTGACCACCAATATTGGCAGGTCTTTCTCATTGGATTATTGTGTCTGGCGGAAGATGAAAGACGTGTTAATTCTCTGGAAGAATTAATTGCCCTTATTATGGATTTGTTTACACAGATAAAGGGGTAAATTAAGGAAAGCGACACAAGAATGTAATGCACAAAAATGTATTCATAATGATGGCCCCATTTTTTTTACATTTATTATAAAAAGGTGTGTAAAGCTAAACCAATTATTTTTCCGTTAAATTACTTATGTATTATATTAAATAAAGTTAAACTTTTGTACTTATTTATGTGTTGTTTATTACTAAGATTACATCAATCTTCTCAGAATCAAAATCTCTACAAATTATGTATGAAATTTTTATGACTTTATTACCCTTTTAACAAAGTTATTGTACACTAAACTTAAAAAACGGAGTTTCTTGCATTTGACCCCAAATTACCTAAAAACTACTATATATACAGTTCTGAAACCTATTTATTTAGCTTTCTCATGTCAAATTACATTATAAACTATGGTATTTCCGTTCTAATTTATTTTCCCATAAATTGTCTACACTGTTATTTCACTCTTTATCCATGATTTTTGCCAAAATGTTTGACAGGCTGTTATTCACTAACGAAGCGTTTTCAGACTTATGTTTATATAACATTTTTTTCTTTATTTTCGGTAGTTGAAAAAAGTATCTTTTTTAAATGTATTGTTGAAGTGGGGGGAAAATGTCATGAATCACCCTGTATATATTATCATGTTCTGAAATTCTTTCCAATAAACAGTATTTATTGGCTCTGACTGCAACCTACAAAAGTCGTTCTGTTCATACAGCAGGCATGTCTACTACGTTTTTAGACTAATACGCTAAAGTTGTTATGAAAGTGTAGAAAATATCTCTAACCCGCATGGAGTATTGAAACGCTTTTACAAAAATTTTATTTTTGTACATAGAAAAATTGATAGTTCAATTTTTTTTTTTTTGTTATTGTGTTTCATAAAGTATAATTTTTGATCAGAATTATTTACTTAAAATCGTTAAAAAGCAGAGAAATAATATTGTTTAAATTAGTTACCTTTGATATTCAAAAGACTGCTATTCGGAAAGGATAGACCTTTCGAAGTCCGGTTTGCAGCAATTAATTTCTATTGACTTTAATTTGATACCAAACTCGACCTAGGCTTTTTCGTTCAACTTTTAAACGACCAAACGATTAAAGATTTTCGTTCAACTCCACGTGCGCAGAAGAAAAAAAAATTTAATGGTTTTTTCTTTCTTTTAGGCGACTGAAGATTTTGTACACCATTAATGCAAATGCAAATAAAATCGTTCGTTAAATAAGCCTTCTTGATGAATTTAACGAAGATAAAAATATTCGGATGAGGAAACTAACATGATTTCTTGAACTTACTGTGAACATTTTACATAAATAAAGCTTTCTCATGCATGGTCGACTGTTTGATATGTTTCTGACAGGCGCTCCACTGTCACTCGCCCTAATTCAACACCAGGCAGAGAGAGGGTCGACTTCAATGTGACATTACATTAAATCTCACCGAACAAGGACTCACTCATACCAGCCAGTTCATAATTATACCTTAGTGTGATCCCTGAATTCATTCGTGAGCAAAATCATGTTAATCATTATTCGTGTTTCCTTGGAGATTTAGAGGCATATTGAAAAGGAACAATGCAGTTATACAAAAAATCCCTCATCATTAAATTTCAGGTAGCCAAGTTAAAGAGAGTAATTTATCAAAAACACGTACAGTGGTTTTGGAAATACACGTACAGTGGTATGGACTCACCCGCTCGCTCATACATGTACAGTGGTATTGACCCAACCGCCCGCCCATACATGTACAGTGGTATTGTAATAAGTATTCCATGGCATCAAAAAGTATGTTCTTTGTAACCATGATGATGTACAAGATTCAACTTTTACCAATGAAGTCATAGAAAAGTTGTGAAAGCATTTCCATATTTTTTTCTACCCTGTATACAAAAATATGATTTTTTTTGGAACATATTAAATAGCACCACATGAGGTAACTTATATCGCGAGCCCTTTATGAGAAGATGGCAGAACAAGTGATTTTATGTCATGGAGTTAATATATCAGCGGTTTAATATATAATCATTATTTCCACTCGCCGAGCAGGACTGATGCGTAGACAGGCATCCACGCACACTTGTTAGTGGCCCCATTATAGCACAAAACCACAATTCTCACTTTATTTTTCAGAATAACTTAAATAACTATGGTAACAGTTGCATAAAAATATCAGTTGAAGATTGAGGTGTTTGGTCAAATTAATTATTGTAGCCAAATAATTACAGCTTTCCCTATTTACACAATGTCATGATATTACCTTCGCATAACAAGAGTAGGAAGGCTATTCTTAAAGTCAATATTCAAGTAGGATTGATTTGAATACTCACATTGTGATAGTGTGACAGAATATTGGTTCGGTTGGCAAGGATGTCTGGGTCTGCTGGACTGTAACGGACACTGTGTGGAGTGCCAGACATCAGCGACCTCAGCAGGCTGTTGGCCTCACTGTAACAAATTTTATTACTGCCAAATACAAAACCAAAATATCATATATGACACAGTGGCCGATGTGAATTATTGATCATCAAATTTAGTTTTAGCTACACACTGAGGATGATAACTTAACTGTTATTAAATGATTCTGCAAAGAACCAGATATGTAAAGATTCATAATACTTTACTGATGTGTTCTTAGGTTAAAAATCCGTCCTTATTACATGGTTCTAACACAGAACCCTAATGGCATGAATCAGGACGATCATAATCTGAGCATATGTACGAGGTCTGTCCAAAAAGTATCCGACCAACGTTTAGTAGTAGGCAGCAAACTGTCTGACCAACTGGCTAAAACCGGTAATTGGAGGGGAGGAGGGATTCTTATCCTTCCATCATTACTCCTTCATTGAACCCACTCCGTTCACTCGGTGAGTCACAGCACTCTGTCCCGTACAGTACTGTTGTGCGTTCCTGTTGCATTTCGCTATGACTGAACGTGTTGAGCAACGCATCTGCATTAAATGTTGCCAAAAACTTGGCCATTCAGCATCAGAGACAATTGCCATGATACAACAAGTTTAGAGTGAAGAATCTACTGGCGATACACAAATTAAAGAGTGGTTTAAGCGGTTTAAAGATGGCCGTATATCAGTGGAGAGTGATGAGCGATCTGTCAGACCTTAAACGACTAGAAACACTGAAAATGTTGAACGTGTTTGTGCAGCAATTAATGAAAACTGTCAACTGACTGTCCCGAGAGCTGGAAGAAGATCTAAGAATACCAAAATCGGCAGTGTGTAACATTTTACTCTAAGATTTGAAAATGAACCGTGTTTCTGCAAAATTTGTTCCTCGGCTGACAAGTATCAAAAGAACTGTTGTCTTTAAATTGCACAGGACAATTTGGATTTAATAATAAGTGACCCAGGGCTATTAAAAAGGGTTATTACTGGTTTATGAAACATGGGTTTATGGCTATGACCCCGAAACAAAAGCACAATCTTCACAGTGGAAAACTCGAAAAGAGGAACGGCTGGAAAAAGTAAGACAAAGTCGAAGCAATGTCAAAACAATGCTCAGTTTTTTGTTTTTTGTTTTTTTTTTTTTTTTTTTTTGACCAGGGCGGCATTGTTCATCATGAATATGCTTCACGAGGCCAGACAGTGAATAAGGAGTATAATCTTGATGTCCTAAGGCGACTACGAGATGCAGTGAGAAGAAAACAACCTGAACTGTGGACAAGCCATGACTGGATCCTGCACCACAACAACGTGTCAGCTCATTCCTCGAATCTGATTCAACATTTTTTTGTCAAACACGACGTTAAACAACTACAACAGCCTCCCTACAGCCCTGACATAGCTCCTTGTGACTTCTGGCTATTTCCAAAGTTAAAAATTCCTTTGAAAAGAAAAAGGTTTGATGATGTTGAAGAAATAAAACAAAATGTGACAAAGGACCTGTTAGCCATTCCAAAATCTGAATTTAAGGAGTGTTTCCGGAAGTGGGAGGAGTGTTGGCATAAGGTAGTGGCTTGTGGAGGGGAGCACTTTGAAGGGGACCAGATTACCGTTGCCACCAAGTAGCCAGACTATGCCAGACTCAAGGTCGGATAGTTTTTGGGCAGACCTCGTAAATTTGTGCTGTTTATTGGTTCCAGCCTTCTGCTGGGGTTTTGCAGTTATCGGCTACATAGATTCTTTTCTACATCTAGAGACAACTGTAGTCACAAAGTTACCCTCTAAATGTTAGTCTGTGTTGTTGAAAGTAATTTTAAATATTCATTCTCTAGTAATATTTTAACATTACATACTTGTGTTATATAAACATCATAAACTTGGAGTTAAATTTCTTTATTGAATTAAAGCAATCTATAATAATCTAATAAGATAACTTAAAAACTTGGAAAATTCCTGGTTTATTGTTTAGTTAATAAGAAAGTTTGTATTAACATTTTTTAGTATTTAAATGTGTACCTTACTTCATAATTGCTATTATTGAAAAACAACACAATACCACTAAATAATTTTGATGTTCAAAATAATTGTATGATTAATTAAATTCGTTCATAGCATAATATTGTGAAAATCTGTTAAGATTAACTGTAAGTAATGCAATAATATTTTGTATAAGTGATATTTTGACAATCTCAAGCTAGAGTTTTAGTTTAAGTTGTTCGTTTTAAACATAAAATAAATGAGTTTAAGTTTGAATTAGGGATTATTTAAAAGAAGTACACAATCCATTATTTTTTATAAAGATTATTGTGTATAAATTGAATTCATTATAACCTTTACACATATTAGAATGATGAAACTGTACTAAAGGTCCACCATCCCATACAGTTGTGAGCCAATGGGCTCACTCAACTATACACGTACAGTGGTATTGGCTCACCCACCCTCCCATACATGAACTTTAGTATTGAATCACTCATCCACCCATATATGTACAGTGATATTGGCCCACCCACCCATACATGTACAGTGATATTGGCTCACTAACCCATACACGTACAGTGGCATAGGCTCATCCACCCTCCCATACACATACTGCAGTATTGGCTCACCCATCCATACATGTAGTAGTATTAGCTCTCCCACCCTTACAAGTACAGTAGTATTGGCTCACCAACCCTCCCATACATGTACTGTAGTATTGAATCATTCACCCACCTATACACGTACAGTAGTATTGGCTCACCCATCCATACACATACAGTAGTATTGGCACACCCACCCTCCTATACATGTACTGTAGTATTGAATCACTCACCCACCCATACATGTAAAGTGGTATTGACTCATCCACCCATACATGTACAGTGATATTGGCTCACTTACCCATATATGTATAGTGGCATTGGCTCACCCACCCTCCCATACATGTACTATAATTAAATTACCCACCCAGCTATACATGTACATTACTTAATTGTGATAGCCAGGAGTCGATGAGATAAGAACAAAATTCAATATGCCACATTTACATTATGAAAATAGTCCAACTTGCAATTTCTTCATTGTATAATTAATTGTTCTAAATATTAATACAATTGTATATTCAATCGCTAATATCTGATAGGGGGTGGGGGGAAATGAACCATGTATAAAAAATGAAATTTTGAGAAGATTGAGGAACTGACAAAAAGTTGAGCGAGTGAGTGTAAGATCACCTTTTCTGCTTGGGAGGGGAAGGCTCAGTTTCAGAGGTGAGGGCTGATTGACTTCTATCATCAGAGTTGCATTCTTCATCTGACCTGCTGCTAGCTGCATCTTCTTTCTCTATCTTCACCTGCAACCAGTTAAAATGACTCTATACTTTTGAACATTTAAAAATATAAGGGGGTTCACAGTGAAGTAATTTAGCACACATGCTATCTAGAACAAATATCATCTGAACTGTTTATAATGCAACTATCAGTTTGAAACATTAACTTTAAGGAGTGAAAATAAAGAAGTCATGGAAAATATAATTGTCAACAAAGTTTTGAATGTGTCTAACATATAGCAATATGTTGTCTCACGTGGTTTGTTGCTGATTCTATTTCTTTGTTACCTGTGAAATGTGTATTTATAATAAAAATAAAATTATACATAGCATCAAATGTAGGTTTATAGTAATAATTGCACTTGAATTGGAAGAATGAAAAATCAATGTTTATTTCAATATAGTTCCAAACAACAATTACCTGTATAATATTTCTCCTCTAAAGAGAGATGAAAAGTGCAAATATATGTTGTATTATACATCAATTTTGAAAGTATCTTTATTGTCATTGAAAAGAACTGTTTCGTCCAATTATATGATAGATTCCCCCTTTCACTTTCGTTTGATTGGACCGTACCAAATTTTTATCAATTCCGTGTATACAAAATTGAAATATTAGCCTCAGATTTCATAACTTTGGCATCCACATTATTTTATTTTGATAACCTTCACGTATTGTTAAACTAGCAAGATTTAATACAGTTCGATGTTGTTGATTTTCATCAGAAAATTTATTACTATAAACGTATATGCTTTTATTTTATTCATAAGCAAAACTAACTGTATGTGATAAAATTATTGATAATGCCTTGAAAACTAGGTGTGATTTTAATTGTCAACATTACATTTAATTTAGGTTTTATTTTGTGAAAATAATGTTATAAAATTGATATTAAACATATTTTGGTTGGAGAATACTTCTAATTTTATTAAAAAACAAAATTTAAGTAATAGGCATATAGGAATACTAACGCAATATATAAGTATGGAATAAATTTTAGATCATATTAAGAAAAAATACTTGATTTTTTTAACCTGTTGTGTTTTTCTTTTTTTACAAACTTAACTTCACGTCTATATTTATGTTCATGGTGTAAAATTGTACAAATGATTTTTCAAAATGAAAAAGAATTATATACCGTAAACTGCCCATAGCTGTAAATAAATTTCTAGAATATAAATTAAAAAAATAAATGAACATTATCACCTCTACAGGTAATTTTAACAGATTTTAAATCTGTAAACATTCTTAAAATTCTCAAACATATGTATAACTAACCAAAAATGTTGTTTCAGCAATAAGAGATTCTGCCAAATAATTTTCTTTGCATTCAGTCAGAAGAATACAGCAGTTGAAGAACTCTTCTAGGCTATTTTATTTTTTACTCATTACAACACACTAACCTCTGGCACTGCATAGTTTTCCTCTTCGGCAATCCTCAGCTGTCCTTCTTCATCAGAATCATCAGTTTCTATGTAACCGTTCACTTCTGGCTCTAGCTCTTCATCTACATCTACATCCTTCTCTTCATTCCTCTTCGTATTTCGCTCTGACTTTAGGTCTGTTTCGTCATTTTCAACGGACAAACATAACAGATCACTCTCCACCGTCTCCCGTTTAACTTCTCTTGATGCAGAGAGCTCTGCAATACTGTTAAGGTACTCCTACAATACAAAAGATAATGACACGAAAATGGAAAGTATAAAATTAGAATAACAATGCTTCAGAGTTTTGTTGTGCAATATACATTCATAAAATCAGCACTGTATAATATCTACATAACTTATATTTCTCACGATAATGCCAAAAAATAAGTATAAAAAATAAAAAAGTAAAAAAAAACTATACCAAATTAATATCAGTGTTCAATATTGATAAATAAATATATTCTCTATCACTACCTATCTTCTCAAATATTAGGCTCACAAAAAAAAAGGTTTAAGCCAACAGTAATAAGGTCTCATTCAAGTAAAGATTTTTAATCAATAACTTGGAAACAGTTGCTTTATATTCAAATCTAATTGAATGTTAATGAACGGGAATCAAATTTTCAACAAATTTAACCTCAACCTTTTCTTTTATCACAAACCATTAATCACCTCTAAGAACAGTCTTATTTTTGAAAAATACACCGAACGGATAATCGGATCATGCAGCACTCATATTTATTAAGTAGATAACTTAAAAAAGGTTGCTAAATTAAATTTGTTGATAATTTCATAACATGGAATATTACATTATATTGGGATTTTTTCCCTACCCTAAATTCTTCAGCCAGTATAATTGAAAACAGTAATAGCCAAAAGCAACTAACATATTTCTCTCTTTCTCAAAAGGTGACTACTTTGAATTAGATGTATCTAAAAAAATCCTTTGAACGACATACTTACAAATAACATTTGTACAAATAACACACAGAAGAAATGTTTTAAAATTGAATTAAAACTGAGATCTTGCTTCGTTCAGTCAGATCGTAGTAAAACATCAAGCCACCGCAAACAAATATTTTAATAAAAAGAACAATAAAATTAGAAAACAAAATATTCATACCTGGGCATTCTTAGACATATAATCAGCATTGGCTAAGTAGCGTTTGAGTATGATCTCTGACTTGCGTGAGGCTTCTCGGAACTCATACAGCAAGTCTAGCTTGTATGTACAATGTTCACAGATATTAGTTGGCAACATGTCTTGCTCCGATACCTATCAATTAAACAACAATTATACATCAGGTTTATCACATTATTAATTTTGTTTTCAAAACTTCAATCACATGACATTTAAACTGCTTAAATTTGTGGGTGAACTGTTAAAATAAAAAAAAATTATCTCACTAATTAAATCTAACTCTATACAGCACACGCAGAAAGAGGAATATATTACTAATCATTGTTTTGAAGCATTAAGTTAGTATAAATGCTGCTAGAAATTGAGAGATTGTCTGATCAATATAGACATCAGTGGACGTATAGCAGCTGTCAGATGAATCATCACTTATCAGTTGTTTGGATAGACTGAATTTCCAGTCCTGTGTGCATCACGTAAGGCAGCACTGCGCTCTAAGCGTATATTTTCTTGCAAGGTAAACAACGCATTGTTTGTGAAAGTTATATAATTATCAAGACATGTACATTTATATTATATAAAATTTATGTTTTGTTTATGTAGGATGTGAAACGATTTTTAAATTTTTAGAACACATAAAATAAACCTTGAGCCAAAAAAATGTTATCTAAATAACCATTACAGTAAGCTTTACTTTTAATGCTGTGTACAAAGGATTAAGAAAAGTTCTTAAAACAAGGGATCATATTTATTCAACAAACATTTTTCATGCATACCCAATTGGTTATGTTTATGGAATGAAGTAGGCCTATTATTTCACAAATTCTCCTTCTCATATGAAAGGCATCATGATATATTTTTTATTTTTCTATGCTGTCATAATCACATATTTTGGAAATGCTATTTTTTCAAAATGTTGAAGAAAATCAAGTTTACACAGCTTCATATTGAATGAGATTGTTATCAGTTGAGAAATAGTAAAAAAAGGGTTATTACTGTACAATATTTGTATGTTGGAACATCTAGATATGAAAATAGAAAGTTTCCTTACTAAGCATGTTTACATTGCCTCAGGTAGTCTCAGCTGGATTTCCCAGACTGTTATCAGTCAGAGAAGTAGTCAACAATGGCTATTAATATGACTGCTGTTTGGAACTCTTTCTAACTTCTCTTATCTACTGTATAGATGCAGCTGGTGGAGTCAGGAGTGAAACAAAATTGAAACTTTGAGATTACATACTGATGATAGTGGAAGGGATGTGACTATCAGTAGCCATCTTGCTAGAAAATAAGTGATAGGCCTATACAACAAAGTATAGCTACAATACAAACAATAATGTTAAAAAAGTAAGGAAATTAAAAAAGGATAACAAATGTATGACATACTTCAATAATTTTGTAATTTCTCTATTCCTACTGTATCAATGCAAGTGTTTTAAACATTTATCATCTTTCACATTTTTGTCAAATCAAATTAGCCAACTCTATACAAAATTCTGCTATGATTCAATAGAAAAGCTTGGATATAAATTAGAACAGTATGATAAGACAGTCTCTAGATGAGAAGCAAATTTATTTTCAGGCAACATAATAACTCTGTACTGGTACAAACAAGAGAGCATTCATACAATGTTACTATAAAGGTAGGAATAGTTAAAAAAAAAGATATTGGATTATTTCATTAATAAGAGTAATAAAGATAAAAGTTACCAAGTAAATGGTACAAAACTTAATTTTATTAAATTTTAACAAGATGGGACATTTGCTCAATAAAAGAAGTGCATCTATTAACCCATTGTAGATTAAGTTTTTACCCTTACCATGACATACGAGGGCTGAGATTATTTTCAGTTACAAAATTTATTCTTAGGTAGAGATAAATGAATAGTCGATTCAAAACATTGATAAGTACAAATATTTCTTTTACATCTTACACAAATATAAGAATGTGGGCACAGAGCAGATGCGAATTTTTTAGTAAACTGTGCTATGAGAGTAGGCTACGTTTATATATATATATATATATATAAACGTATATATATTATGTCTCATCTGCCAACAGAATCAACAAAAATAACATTTTTCTACAAACATAGTTTAAAGTAGTCAGTTAGAACTTATTTCTTCTAGTTACAAGGTAGGCTATGTAGTTCTTGAAATATTAAATTTTAAAATTAAAGTATTCTTTAAAATATAGATTTATCTTACTAATATAAGATAGTATAAGCCTACTCCCCCAGCACAGTATACTAAAATAATACAACGTTACATACAAGTTAAGTAATACTTACAATTATTAAGTACGTAAATAAAGAATATTTAATTTGTTTTTCATTACAAAATTACTAAACAAAACAACTCTAAAGCAGTAAAAAGCAGTTTGGAAAATAGAAAAAATATTAGTGTCTTCTTTTGATTAGAAAATAAATATATAATAACTTTTTAAAAGTAAATAAGAGTACAAAATTAGCAGAAAACTTACTAAAACTATAAATTATTTATAGTTTAAGTTAAAAACAATATCACCAATAATGTACACATTTATTATTAGACTGATAGAGTAACAAAACTCTTGTTGACTTTTTTGATAGATGTAATACCCTTTTTTAAGTAGTAATCTGTTGTTAGTGATAACTTCCTGGATTTATCAAAAATAGCCACAGCTGACCAGGTGAACAGTGTCTTTGTGACTTATCAACCTAACAAACAATTACTACACTATACAAGTGAAAGCATAAAGGGGCTACTTTAATATTTGTGACCTGTCAACATTTTAATTTAGCTTTGAGGCAAATAATAAATTAAATATTAGATATATTACAAAGTCGTAAGTTTAATGTGTTCTATTCATCAAACTAAAGTTTACAATTGTTAATTATCCTATAACAAATGTGGGATATTTGGTCTTTTTAAACTTTGTTTTTAATAACACAATAGGGCTCCAAGACATTTAGGCCTGCTAAACTGCAGCCATAGACCCATTAACATCGACAATGTTTTTCTCCATGTCATTTTGTGAAGTTACAGTATTAAACCCATAGCTAAAAAATCTCTAATTAACCTTTTCGAAACCAGCCTATGTTTTAATAACCATAAATCATATTCTCTTGAATCTTTTAATTGACAAAATATTTATTTATTCTAAGAAGCCGATTGTGAAGATATGGGCATATATGAATTTTAATGATAAGTAGATAAGCGAATATAGTTATTGTTAAAAACTATAGCTGACTATCCTTAGAAAATATCATTAATTAATAGCCTAATGACAAATGGACAGCCAGTGGTTATTATGTAAAAGATCCCTTTCAAAATTTGTTGTAACTCTGATTAGAATCGAACCGAGAACCTTTAGCTCATAAAGCTGGTCTTCATGAATTTTAGCTGAAAATGTATGCCAATAAAATTATACATCACTTTTAATTTAAACCCTTCTTCGCTCGCAGAAATTATTTTACCCTATTTTAAAGTAACGTAATTATGTAAAAAAATTAATTTTAATGAAATGTGAGGTTAATTTTTTCCAAGTTTTAGTAACATACAGGAACATAAAAACACATAGATTTATATTTAAAGTGAAAATTATAAATTTTAACATTATTTTATTGTAGATATACAAATATAATGAAAAGTTACAATATAAAAATTGTTAACATTTTAGTTGAAACCATTAAACAGTACCTCATTTATAATACAGGGTGTCTACAAAAGAACTCCGGGGTTTTAAAAATTCATATATTAATAACTATAGAAGATAAAAAAATGTTTATAATTTGTTCGAAACGATTAGCTTATCAAGTTTTACTCATACCAATAGGGAATGTTTTCTTCAACGGTTGGCAGCTCTGCATAGCTTTGACCTTGAAACAACGTCTCGGCAGAGAGTGACTCAGTGCCGTCTGGACTGCCGCGCTAAGGCGACGCCGCAACAAAAGGCTCAGTGCGTTATTTGGCTTATAGAAACTAATTCTGTTGTTACGGTACAAAGAAACTTTCGACGTAATTACGGTGTTGATCCGCCTACGGACAAAACAATTCGTCAATGGTTAAGTGCTTTCAAGGAAACCGGAAGTGTTTTAAAACAAAAGTCACCGGGTAGGCCGCGTGTGTCACAAGTGAATGTGGACAGAATCCGCACTTCATGCCTTCGAAGCCCTAAGAAATCGATAACAAGGCGCAGTCTGGAGTTGGGATTACCGAGATCAACGGTTCATAAGGTAGTTCATAAAAGACTTCGTTTAACTGCTTACAAGATTCAACTGTTACACCACATTAAACCAGCAGACAAGATTAAGAGATTTGACTTTGCTGTTTCTATGCTGGACAAAATTGAAGAAAATAATAATTTCTTAAAAACTGTTATTTTCACTGATGAAGCTACTTTTCATGTGAACGGGACTGTAAACAGGCATAATTGTAGAATTTGGGGTTCTGAGCCGCCCCATGAGTTTATTCAGTATGAACGTGACACGCCTAAAGTGAATGTTTGGTGTGGTCTTATGCATGATAGTCATAGGTCCTTTCATTTTTGTTGAAAGAACTATCAATGGTGATGTCTATTGTGACATGTTGGAGGAATATGTTTTTCCTCAGTTAGATGATATTGAGGCGGAGAAGGGTTTAGTCCACTTCCAACAAGATGGGGCACCGCCACACTTCAGTATGCGTGTGCGTGAGGCACTTGACGCTCGACTCGGCAACACATGGATTGGAAGGGAAGGACCTATTCCATGGCCTCCAAGGAGCCCTGACATGACTCCGTTGGACTTTTTCTTCTGGGGGCATATCAAGAACCTTGTGTATGGAGAGAAAATCCGAGATGTTGGCCATCTCAGGGAACGAATAATCAATTGCATGGCAACCGTGCCCCCAGACATGCTGGCCAGGACATGGGAAGAGATTGAATATCGTTATGATGTGTGCCGTGCCACTAACGGGGCTCATATTGAACTATATTAATATGTAAAAAAACTTGACATTACTACCTTTCTAATAATGTATAAAACATTTATATTCCTTTTTTCCTTCATTAAAATATTATACTTCAAAACCCCGGAGTTCTTTTATAGACACCCTGTACAATAACAACAAATAATTGAAAACTAGAAAACAAAGTAAAAGGACGATAAGAGAATGAAAACAATGTGCTTGGGTAGAGTGACAGATTGAGGATTTTTCCATTTTACGCATGCGCAAAAGCAGGAGACAGTGCTGCCTGCCCCCATTCACGCTCTGATTGGCTGCCCTGCCCCTTTTCATTCATAGACTCTCTACGTTTTTGATAGGCTGAGGGAGTTAGCTAAAGACATGTACAGGGTGACCACTGGGAACCGGATGTTTTTGGAATTGCTAGTACACGCTCAGCCAAGATGGGAGAGGGGGAAGAGTGTGGTGAATGACCTCGCTATACAATGCCATTTCAGTAGCCATGGAGCAGTGGACAGTGGAGCATCCCATTTTTGCATATGACGCGTATGTGCAAAATGGCGAGTCTGTTAAAACGGTACAACGGCTTTTTCGCACTCATTTCAACCGTGGACGCCATGGTACGGTTCCTACCCGCAATACTATTCTCAGGTGAGTTCAAAATCTGATGACAGGAGTTATTTTAAAGAAAATATCTCCTGGCCCAAAGACCGTAAGGACGCCGGAAAACATAGAGAGACTAGCCCTCATTCGGAGCCCAAGTCGTTCAGCAAGAAGACATGCAAGTGAACTAAGGTTAAAGCGTGAATCAGTCCGGAAAATTTTGCAAAGTGATTTAAAATTTCATCCCTTTAAAATGTGTGTTGTTCAGAAGCTAAAGGAAAGAGATTATGCTCAGCGAGAGGACTTCGCCGTTCACATGCAAGTGTTGCTCGAAGATAATGACAGCACAATAATCATTTTGAGTGATGAGGCACATTTTAATTTAAACGGAGAAGTTAACAAGCAAAATCTACGTTACTGGGCAACCGAGAATCCTCGCATAATTCACCAAAAACCTCTCCATTCAGAACGTGTAACTGTGTGGTGTGCGGTTGCCACTTTTGGAATTATTGGTCCATATTTTTTTGAAGGTGAAAATGGAGCCTCAGTAACAGTCAACTCCGAACGTTACACTCACATGCTGAACACTTTCTTACGTCCACAACTGAGAAGACGAGGTCTAGACAGAAATGAACATGTTTATTTTCAACAAGATGGTGCCACACCACATACTGCTCGCTTGTCAATGGCTGTGGTCCGTCGGATGTTTCCAGGAAGGCTCATTTCCCGTTTTGGCGACATCCAGTGGCCCCCAAGGTCACCAGACTTGACGACTTGTGACTTTTTTTGTGGGAGTACCTCAAATCACGAGTCTACAACAACAAACTTCGCACCTTGGCAGAGCTAAAGGATGCAATCAAGACCGAAGTGGCAGCAATTGATCAAGAGCTTCTCGAACGTGTACATGCAGATTTTCTTTAAAGGTTAGAAACCTGCATTCAAGAAAATGGACACCATCTATTTGACGTTATATTCCATAAGTAACATTGTTCTTAAATGGCATGTAAGTACGAACATTTCTATGTAATAAAATAAGTTTTATGTTAAAAAATAAGTGGTTTATTTTATTTTAAAAACGTCCGGTTCCCGGTGGTCACCCTGTATAAGTTGATGCTGCAGTCTTGCGCAAGTTATTGGAACTATCTTTTATACTATAGACAGAAATATTTCATTTGGGATATATTCCTTAACCGTGTTTGAAGCAAAATAGAGGCTGGGTTTATATTAGTTTGCCTCGTACAAAGTGTTAGAATTTGAAAATTCAAAAATAATTTTGTTGGGCTACCGTATCCTATCCTAAAAAAGTACTGAGATGTAAAACTAAACAATTTTTTCTTCGGGGAATATATTTTTAATTTTATTTCGTAGGCTTAAGCTGTGGTTGACATTATGAATAACTAAAGCTTCCGATAACGGCTGCGTCAAAGTGTTATCTACAATATTTACACCACCAAATGTTTCACCCATGCTACGATGTGGTATCCTCAGTGGTATCCTCTCTACTAAGTCTCTAAGATACCAAACTGAGGATGCCACATCACAACATGGGTGAAACGTTTGGTGATGTAAATATTGTAGATAATAACACCTTGACACAGTCGTTACCGGAAACTTTAGTTATTAGTAATATGTTTTTAAGTCAAACTATACAAAGTTTTATTTGGGAGAACATTTTCAATTAGGAACAATTGATTTTTACTCACAGTTCCAGCAAAACCACAATTTTCAAGCAATGTTGCTATTATCATGCTAAACGTACAAAAAATAACTAAACTTGTTCCAAGTATAAACAGAGAATACAAAAGAAAATATAAACAATCAAATAAGCAGACTTATTACCAAGACAACACAATTTAAATACATAGTTCACAACGTAAACACAACTTAGAATAGCTGTTGTCTAATTCATTGTGGTAGTAGGTACAACGACAATGTACGACCAAACAAATACATGAATACAAGAAATTACATCTATGAATATCACACAATATATTACAATGAGATGTATTATATTTTGTTACCTAGGTTATTTATCTAAGCTATATCGGGAACATTCAATTAAAATATGTTTTGAGAAAAACATTATTGCTTAAGTTTTGAACCACATGGTATTGGCCTGATTTTCAGCAATCTGACTAAGTAAGCCTGATACTTTGTTCTCTCCTGTGCACAACGCAAGACTTATGTAGTAGGCCTACTGTCCAAGTTTGTGGCAATTACTAAGCAGACACCATGTTAAAAGGTCAAAGAATAAATCTTATCGCCAACAATCTCCTTACAACATTTGGCCAACAATTACTTGGGTCAAATGCTACATACAGTACCGGTTATTATTTTAATTAAAGTAATACAAGATTTTTCATCTAAAAATATTTAGCTTTCGATCAAATTACTGGTTAGAATGATTTGAAAATAGTTTCATAGTTAACATATTACGCATTAGTATAAATACTAAACAAGTAAATAAATGTCTCACAATACAAATTCAATACAGTTAAGAACAAATATGCACAGATATTATTTGTCTGTAAACCAAAGTTACTTTTCTAAGATCAAAGTAACTCTCAAAGGAACTGTACACTTCTTTTATAACTAAGAATTGTCATTTACCCTGGATTATACGACATTAAACACATTGGACAACAAAATGTCATAAAAAATAGTATCAAAACAATTTTAAGATTTTTAGTCAAGTGTTAGAATATTGTTAGAAAGCACGATTATCAGAAAATTCATACAGTTAGGTTGATTTTAGATAAAAAAACAATATGGACAGCCTATAAACCATTTCCCTCCAAAATAATATTGCATTCGGGCTAATTTTAAGCTGAAAATCACTAATAAAGCTTTACTAGTGAGTACGCTAAATACTAAATAAGCCCTATGCATAATATATTACCTAAATATATATAACTGAACCTCTATTTTTTTAAACATCACAAGACAAGTCAAAACAGTAACTCTGCCCATTGTGTTAATGGTAGCATAAACAGAGATTACAAAAACAATAACTGTAAAAAACCATTCAATTTATGATAAATATACCTTAAAAGGCTACATAGAAAGACCTTCACACAGTGTATTATTACATGTAGCCTTTATATTTATCTGTTTTTATAGTCTTGTAAGACATGTGTGACTTTTGTGGTAGCCATCAAACTGGTGTTAAATTGTACAAACTGTTGAAGTAGTACAATGATAAGATTTATACAATAAGCCTGATCTCTTCACGTGGGTCTTTAAAGTAGACTTGCGATAACCTCTCTGCAGTCTTTAAGCATGGTTATCTCATCATTACCACTGCTAGTTTTTGAACCAAACTGACAGAGTACTTTGATTACTTCTCCAATCTCAGTAGGTCTCAGGTGAAATTCGCTGGGAATATCTTAATTTAAACAAAAGTTATTTGAGTTGTTCTGGTTCGTTTCGATTTTTTAAAAGTATATTTATGTCAGTGGAGTTTATTACTTAATCTACAAACGTTATACTACAACGGTCCAAACCCATCAAGCAAATTTGTAGTAGTGGACCTCCCGGGATTTAAACCCATCAACCTCTGCATATGAACCAGAAGTCCTAACCACTAAGCTAGCAAAAGTAAAAAGGCCAACCAGACAAATTTGTATTTTGCTTCAAAGGCCAGCATTGCGTATAGGTTATACCAACCAAATACCATGCCATTTTTCAGTTTCTATGTAGTGTTTTACAAGAAAAATCATAACTATTTCTATTTCAACCTAGAGCAATTACATTTTTTTCTGTTTCTTGTAATCTATATTTACTTCAAAATATTTACTATATGTTATTATTTTTCTAATACAATATTTTGAGTTACATAGCTGACAACTACATATAATCATGAGCAAAAGGGGAAAAAAGGATGCAATTACCTGTTATATACCTGGTAGGCTACTTTACAGCAGATTAATCTTCACGGCACAGAAATGTCATTTTACAATTTCTCCAAAGTTTGTGACTAACATGTAGGCTATTTTTGAATATATTGTTCATACAAAGGCGATCTATTACGACGTTTAGTAAGCTTGTACTCATCCTAACATTAAATAAATAAATATACAAACTAACACATATTTGTCCTACACACAAATAAATATCATCAAATCGGAAATAAAGAAATAACTTGACAAATAAAACTGTATCAACAATACCACTGAACTGACGACTTAAAACAGAATGACTGAATTGTTTAATATAGAGATCGTAACAAGAGTGAAGAAGAAGAACAAAAACATATTTCCCCTGATGCCTGCTTGATTAACTATGAGGCCTTGCAATCTTTCGACATTTAAACAACGTGAAACATAGTAACTAATTAAAAACTTGACGCCACACATGACGGACGAAAGGTTTAATAACAATAGACCTAAGTGGTTATTCCTTTATAACTAAAATAACCAAAGCAAAAGAAGGTTTATATTTAAGACTAAAATACCTTAACGAGGCAAACTATTCTGTAAAAACAGAAAACGTGTCAAAATTCAAATGAAATAGGCTTAACTAGTGTAAACTGCACCAAAATAGTCCGATCATAGATGTGGCATGTGAAGCCCCCCTACTCACTTCTTACCCAGCAATGTTGTCAAATATAAATTCGTTGGAAATATTGATAATTTGTCTAAACATCTGTTGCAGTAAACAAACACTATCATTTGTTATTATAAACCATGGTACATAGAAAAGAAGACGGTAGGTATCACGCACATCTCCAATGACGTCACATTGGCGAAACTGCAAAAGTAAACACAAAAATACTGTTCTAATTCCCATAATTATAATTCCAGCTGATAAGTGGTAAATAACTTGCTTAACCATTCAGCTGAATGCTTCTACGTAATTGGTTGATTTCGTTACCAGTATTTAACAGAATAAACAAACCAGCTGACTTCGCCCATATGAAGTTAGAGTCTACTGTGCAGTCTTGTCGTGATAACTAAATAGTTGACATGTTTGTGTTATAATGCACGCGTTACGGTTATATATATTTAGTGATATTATTACGGATAAAAATAGCTATTTTATTCGATAAACATTATAATGCTATAAACAATTACAAACAGGATTAACACATACCATAGTTAATTTGACCACTTAATTCTAGAGGTCTTTAAATATGATCATACAGTTGTTTTGTAAACAAAACTCCAATTAAATTGACAGTATTGAACATACACATACTTGTCATAGATGATACATGTGATTTGGTGATTCTCAGAAACGATATGGCAACACCGCCTAAAATGTATCAGACTAATTTGATGCGGTTTACGCTAGTTATGTCACTATTATAAGGTAGGCTAGATTAAACAATTTCTTGGTAAATATGCACTTCCTAGGCCCAATTCAAATCACAAAAAAATTTCTATAAAGTGGTAAAAAGTCACTACTTACTGTAAGCGGTTATGTCAAATATATTATTAATTTTGTTTTATGTTAATATTTTGACTTCCCATGTTTTACGAGTGGTTGGTTTTTTATTTGATCATACATGTCAAAAGAACAAGCCGTTATTACTAGAAAAAAAAGGTAGCTGGTAATAGGCCTACAAATTACTGTATGCAAATATAAGTAAGATTATGTCAATTGAATATAAGTATATTTGTAATTTATAGCCCTAGGTTGGTTTGAAGATGCCTAGATGATCAAAATTATATATGTATTATCTTGTATTGTTATGGAAATAAATGAATTTTATTCTCAGATTTATATTTAAAAGACAGAGTTTTGAACTGTACATTTTTTTAGTAGAAAATTGTAAAACTAGATTCTTAACATAAAACACTAATCCATTTATAAAATTTGAATATGAAAAAGGTTTTTAATTCACCTTTTCAAGCTTTACTTAAGACAAATTTATAGGCGTAATTGGTATAGGGAGACAATTTTAATACTAAGACAGCCTGTCAAAATCTGCTATTACAATTTTTTTTAATCTATCAGGCTTCTAACAATTAGTGCACTCAAACCCACGTAATAAGCCTACAATTTACTGTAGGCACAATTACACATCAACGTAATCGGTCCAGTTGATAAAGGTTAAAAGTATTAGTCCATGGAATTAAATTTGCAATTTGAGGAAGTCAAGAACCTGCATAATTACCAACTTCTCGAGACATTGATAAAGATAGTCATGTTGTCTTAGTTGACATTGATTGATAGTCGTCAATAAGTTTTATCAATTAAATCTAAATAGAATGAAATTATGTGTAGGCCATGATAAAACAAAGAGATGAATGCTTGAGTTAAGAAGGTTAAGTTACCACTCTGAAAGGATACACTTCTAAAGAATATTAACCTGTTAGGTACAAAAATTAGCTTCATGAAAACCAAATGTACAAGGTAAATACAATCACTGAGTCAATTATATCAAACAAACCAGTTAGTTATAAAAATTAAAGTGTGTGGGTATTCATAGTTACACAAAACATGTGAAAAATTTAAACATAACCTATACGTGTGATGATTTTATTGTTAGATTAATAAGAGTCATTAAGGTTTCAGAAAAATGTGGAAAACAAATTAATAATCAGCTAATTTATTATCTCTTAATCAATTAGGTTCATATCAATGAACGGTCTCAAAAGCTCAACAGGCCTAATGGATCCAGCTCAGAAAATGTCAGAATTACTTTGTGCAAAGAAAGAAAGTGGGAGCATTTTGACAAATCAGGTATGAAATGAAACATATCTATATCGATAATTAAAGTAATTGTGAGAACAAAGGATTCCAAATCCCGAAAGTTCAGTGGCCTTGGCCTACGCTAGATGGGAGAGAAATTCTTATCACTTCATCTTATCTCCTGATCTTTCAAACGAGGACGTATTGATAATAGCATTTAAACAAATAAACAGGGTGAATTACACAGAAATTGACTGTAACCGATTACAATTTAAGTCATACAAATCAAATAACTTACCAAAATAGATAGACACGTCATTATTTTCAATGGATAGTTACGCTGAGTTCCTTCATCGTCGAAAATAGACAACTTCATGCCACTGCACGATAAACAAAGGCGACAAAGTTCATAAAACTTAGGTGGAACGTTAGACATTATGAGAGACACAAAACGGCACTAAACAACACAACATAAAAATTAAGACACAGTCCAAAATTTCCATCTATGCTAGGTAAATCTGTAACGCCATGATAACGCTTAACAATCTCGGAAAGTTTTTGTTTCTATCACAGTTCATTGTCGGGTGCAGGACTACCCCCACTCCTCACTCACTTCTCGGCCACTCTAATCTACATTCCACCTCCACTCTGACAGGAACCATAGAGATATAAAGATGAAATAAATCCACCTTCTTAAAAGGAAAGAGGACTTAAAAATTAAATACAGTTAACAATTGTATTGTATATTATTAAACACATCTCTTCTTTCAGATGGAAACATTAAAATATTTTCTACATATAAATCCTAGTTATTACATATATGTCTTTGCACTGCATAATAATTCTGGCTAAGTAAGTAACCAATGCATCATTTATAAATATTCCTTAATGTTTATAATAGTTTCACTTTACTGGCCATTGCATCTAGATTAATTATGAATACATAAAACTCTTTACCGCCTATAATGTATTACTTCCATAATGAGAACAATAGAGATCACCCGAATCAATGGTAATGGAACCAAACCATTTAATCTATTTGTATTGTTGTTGGTCATTCATTCGCCCATACACATACAGTGGTAATGACCTACTCGCCCACCCATAGACGTACAAAAGAGTATCATCACGAGAATACGAGTAACTTCTTAAGAGGATCTGAGAGTATAGTTTTTGTTTTGCAAGAAAGATAAGTGTAGAAGAAAGTTACCGTATGCGTTCTTATTATTATTACTAACTACCTAATAATTGCACACAACACGATTTACAATCCGTTGAATCCCGACTGATAAGAGAAACATTAGCGTGTAAACACTCTTGGTGTAACGAAACTGTAATAAAGTACAGTAGTTAAACTTCATGGGCTTGGTTTAACCATTGATTTTACTATACATTTTTATAGTAAAATCAATGGTTTAACTTATGGTGGTCGTGTTTAGCAATATGTTTAAGATGTTCATCTGTATACAAGAGAGATGTCGATGATGCATTGATGATTGCAATATTTTCACCTTTTTCAAAACTAGGCGTATGTATTCAAAATGTAAAAAGCAAACCCAATGCGCAATATGACAACGTTTAAAATGACACTATATAACAATATTTTCTCAATAAATGACGAAAAAATATGGATTCACAAAAAAAATTGTTCTTATGGGATGTAAACTAACAAGGCCGACAGCCTCTGCAGACTCTACAGTAATAGACCTCACCAATAACAATGGTAACTTCTAACCTAACAACGACAACTTAACATTAACACCTTTATGAAAAACGAGTGACTGACATCAGAACAAGAAAAATTAACTAGAGACTCTAAATATTCAGAGAAAAGTCAACCCATTAGATGATTTATGGCATCTCTCTTGAAGATTGTTGAGCTCCCAAAGAGGTCCACATCTGAGCAAGCTTCAATACTAATTATTTATTCTAGGAGACTGAAAACCCCGTGATTGTTTGCATAAATCTGTAGGCTTTAAGCGTCTATTATAACATATGAAATTGTATTTTGGTATCTTAACTAATCTAGATGTAGATTCATTATCCATTAGTAAGACGCCGATCGTCAAGATATGAGCTGTTATGAGGGGCGAATGAGTGTGATGAGTATAGAAGAACGAGTTTAGTTATTGTTACTAACTAAGGTAAACTGTTCCTCAGAAAGAGATATTTATTAATAGGGCAACTAAAGGACCTACAGCTTTACGTGGAATCCAAACTACGTAGTAGTGGTCTGATTTAGATGTGGATAAAATTTATCCTCGTTAAAGTCTTGTTCTACAAGGTTGGACGAATTTTTATTGTTTAATTTATCTCAGGATAACATGTTTATTAATGTGTTCTGTTTTATTTAAGTCGACTCGACATGTCCAATTGCATTTTTTAATGTTTAAACGGAAATTAATAATATTGTCTATTTTTCAAGAATATTGTCGAATCCAGCTTAGTACAAAATAGTTAATTCTGGAATGTGAATTAGTCCAATTCTACTATAGATTTAATTACGTGCAGTATTCAAAGTTGACTTTAAACATACCGTACGTGAAATTCGAGGTTAGCATGAAAAGGCCAGATTCAACGATAGCATGAAAATCAATTTGCTATCCTTATAATCTCTCCTAAAATTTATTTTAATTGCATGCTAACGTATCTACTTAGTTCTTTGTAGATACGAGTGCGTTATCTGAAATTATAATTGCCTTAATGACATCTGAATTAGGTTACGGCCCCTACCCATGGTATTTTTAAAAAGCAGCAAACCGTATACAATACAGATTTTCCTAGACGGGAAGTCTAACCATTGAGCTTTATAAACTATATAATCAAGGGTCTTACTTTGTAGTGCATCTTAACAGTTAATTATACTATATTAATTTTAAATTTGTCTGTTGGCCATTATGTTCATCACACAACATTTTAACCTGCCAATAGAATAGAGTGACCGTTTTGTTTGTACGGTATGTAAAAGAAGATACAAATACGCTTAGCTTCTTATCGAATCGACCTTTGTCTACTTGTCCAAAACAGGTTTCTCAGCGTGCGTCGACCTCATTACAGACCTGCCTCCAACTCCTGATAACCAATATCATGCCATTATTAAGTGGACTACTTAAGTCAACATTCAGTTCAGAACACATTAGTTAGTTTGACTATTTGTAATACGACTATTTCTAGTCTTTTATCTCTGCAAAAGAAAAAAAATCTACAGGTCCCTCAGTATATATATACACACACACACTAAGTGATGTGATTTGAGTTTAGTAGTTCAAAATGTCAGTGACACATCCGCGGGAATTATTACAGTAATTCAAAGTAAACTAAATAATTGATCAAGTCATAATACAATATATTTAGTATCACTGAATAAGTATATATTCTGTTATGGTAGCTATGAAAATTCTAAATAATGCTATTTTTACTTTTAGTCTATAGAAGAATTTAATTGTAAATTATTTTTAAACTGCTTAGTTAGAAAAAATCCTTTATTTAGTAGTTACTTGGTTTGTGGTGTATACCTGCATAGTTTATCAAAAGTTTTTTATTACATGCATTACGTAACACATTAAAGTGTAGACCACGTAACTGTATTGTAGTTATCATGGTGTAAACAAAATGAGTCTAACCTCATAGTTTTTATCTTCACAGTTTTTTGTATTTTTGTACTTGTAAATACTATAAATAAAATCAGTAATTTTTTATCTTAAGGTACCTAGCTGTTTCAAAGATTTATTCTTTAGGAGTCTGTAGAGGCTGGTGGCCATGTTGGTTTTAATACCATAAGAACGTTATTTTCGAACCAGACATATGAATCATACGATCACGTGTATCTAAATTAAACAGATATTTTTAAACGGGTTTTTCCAAACAAATTGCATTTGATCAAGAATGATTCCAAATTGCGCGATGGAATTGCTTTGCGAATTTTTAATTAGTTTTACAGAAAAAATATAAAAGTTGTATGAAACGAAATGAAAAATGACTTTATTGACACACAGTTGGCGAATTTTGTTTGAAGTTTTAACTTTCTCCTGTTTTTCAAAACTAGGCTTATGTGTTTAAAATATTAAAAGCAAACTCAATTAGCAATATGGTAACGTTTAAAATGACACCTCATATACAACTTTTGGTCAATAAATAACGAAAAAATATGGATTTGCAAATAACATTGTTCTTATGGGATTGAAAACAACATGACCGACAGCCTCTGCAGCTCTTAACGCCAATTTACTAAGCTAGTATAGCTAGTAAATAGCACTGAAATAAATTTATAATGAAAAAGAAATATAATTAGTAAAATGAGCAATATTAGTTACAGAATAATTTGTTGCTCCTTCTGCTAACAATACTATAATGGGTTAGATTATGTACCTGATAAGAATCTGTGTTTTAATTGAAGAGTACTTTTAAAAAAAACATATGTTTATTATTTTTACTTTATTATTGTTGTTTTTAAATGAATTACTGGGCCTTGCTTTGATTGTTCGAATATCTTGGTTATGTATAGTTTTATGTCAATTAAAGCTAAATGTTTTGTCATTCATTATTCTTCTGTTTTCTTAGTTCAATTTAATTGACATAAATATTCATTAAATACTATGGATAAACTTCTTCGTCCAGATAAACTTATTACAGACCCTAACTCACACAATTCTACCTATGAATGGCTTCATTGGAAATGTACTTTTGACAACATTATATCTGATGTAGAAAACATTGATGACAAAGGTAAGTTATCTCTTTTAGTAAACTATGTATCACCAACAGTCTACACATTGTTCAATGATTGTGACAAGTATTCAGATGCTATTGGAAAATTGACAGCTGCCTATGTGAAGCCTAAAAATGAAGTTTTCTCTCGTCATAAATTAGCAACTAGAAGCCAGGCACCACATGAGTCAGTGTCACAATATTTCACAATCTTACAACAGTTAAGTCAAGATTGTGAATTTAAATCAGTATCTGCTCGAGAAAATAAAGAAGCTCATATATTAGACGCCTTCATACGAGGATTACATTCACAAGAAACTCGAATACGACTACTTGAAAACCACTCTCTCACATTGGAACAAGCTTATGAACAAGCTTTAGCTTTTGAAATGGCAAAGACACAATCAAGTTCTTATTTGAATACAGACAAATTTGTAAATGCTCTTCCAACACTGAACAAACATGTCACTGTTTTAGCTAATGAGACTGGATGCAATTCATGTACAGAGACTTTAGCTGTTGCCACAAATCAAAAATGTTACTTCTGTGGAAGACCAAAACATGTCAGAATTAAGTGTCCAGCAAAAGAAGCTACATGTCATTACTGCAACAAAATAGGTCATTTTGCAATAGTGTGCCGTTCAAAATCTAACAAATCAAAAATAGCTGCTTCTTCCACAGGCGTCAAATCAACGAACGATTTTGCTGAAGGTAATGTAATTTCAGTAATTGCTCCTGCATGTTTGTCTAAAACACTGATTGATTTAACTGTTAATGGAGTGAATGCCAAAGCTTTAGTAGATAGTGGGAGCTCTTCAAGCTACTTAGACGAACAATTTGCAAAATATCTAAGTTTAGTTCTGAAACCTCAATCTAATAAAATATCAATGGCTTCCAAGCCATTATCATGCACAATTAAGTATACCTGTAATGTAAACTTGAAACTAAAAGATCAGTATTTCAAACATTTTCCAGTTTCAGTATTACCAAATTCTTGTGTTGATTTCATAATAGGCCATGACATACTGCAACAATATGAAAAAGTTGTAATTGAGTTTAAAGGTTCCAAGCCCTCTTTGGAAATATGTAACTTAGCTGTTGCAAATGTCCCTGAGGCTAAGTTGTTTGAAAACTTAACTCCAGATTGTAAACCAATAGCTACTAAAAGCAGGAGTTTTTCTTTGCCAGACAGACAGTTTATTGATATGGAGATCAAACGCCTTTTAAAAGAAGGTATAATTATAGAAAGTAAATCACCATGGAGAGCCCAAGTTGTCGTCGTTGCTAATGAAAATCATAACGTATGTGTGTTGATTACTCACAAACCATAAATAAATTTACTCAACTGGATGCTTATCCTCTTCCTCGGGTTAATGATATTATCAATAAAGTAGCCCAGTATTCTATATTCAGCACTATTGATCTGAGTAGTGCTTATCACCAAGTTCCAATCAGTTTGAAAGATAGACCGTACACCGCTTTCGAAGCAAATGGCAAACTATACGAATTTTGTAGGATTCCCTTTGGTGTAACGAATGGGGTTCCATGTTTTCAGAGGTTTATTGATGAGATAATTAAAACTGAAGAGCTGCAAGGTACTTTCGCTTATTTAGATGATGTTACCATTTGCGGAAATAATCAAGAAGAACACGATGCAAATATACAGAAGTTCATGGAAGCCGTGGAGAAATACAATTTAACAATCAATAAAGAAAAGAGTACTTTTTCAAAAGGATCCATAAACTTGCTAGGCAATACGATTTCTGATCATATCATTCGTCCAGATCCAACTAGGCTTCAACCTCGTCTAGACTTTCCTATTCCAAACAACTTGGCAGCTTTACGCAGGGTGATGGGAATGTTCGCCCACTATTCTAAGTGGATTCCTAACTTTTCAAACGAATTGCGGCCTCTTGTTGAATCTAAAAGGCTTCCTTTAGATACACGAGCTGTTGATGCTTTCAATAAGATCAAATCAATGATTGTTAAATCAGCTGTTTATTCAATTGATGAAAATGCTAGTTTTGAGGTTGAAACAGATGCGTCTGATCAAGCCATAGGAGCAACTTTATCACAGGCTGGTAGACCGGTCGCATTCTTTTCTAGGACACTGTCACAAACAGAGCGACGGCATTGTGCTGTAGAACGTGAGGCCTACGCTATTGTTGAATCACTCCGAAAATGGAAACATTTTCTTGTTGGAAAGCATTTTAAACTTATAACAGATCAACAGTCAGTTTCTTTTATGCTAAACCAAAAACAATCAAATCGAATTAAAAATGAAAAGATTCTCCGATGGCATTTGGAACTATCTACCTATCACTTCGATATTGTCTACAGGCCTGGCAAAAGTAATGCTGATGCCGATGCCTTTTCTAGAATATGTGCCTCTGTAAATGAAATCTCAAGTCCTACTCTTAGTCAGCTGCATACGCATATGTGTCATCCAGGCGTTACAAGAATGTTTCATTGGATACGATGCAAGAATTTGCCATTTTCAATCAATGAGGTCAGGGAGATGACAAGAAATTGTAAGATTTGTTGCGAAATCAAACCTAACTATTTGAAGACTGAAGGAAAGCTCATTAAAGCCACTGCACCTTTTGAGAGGTTAAATCTAGATTTTAAAGGCCCTATACCTTCTTCCTCAAGAAATCGATACTTCCTGACAATAATTGATGAATATTCAAGATTCCCTTTTGCGATACCATGTGCAGATCTATCCTCAGCTACAATAATAGAAAATTTGAAACGTCTTTTCTATATTTTCGGCACACCTTCATATATTCATTCCGATCGAGGTTCATCTTTCATGAGTGCAGAGCTTAAAACTTTTCTAACTTCAATTGGAACAGCTTCAAGTCACACAACTGCCTACAACCCACAAGGCAATGGACAAAATGAAAGATACAATGGAATAATTTGGAAAACAATTATGCTAGCACTCAAGTCTAAAAACCTAGAAGTTAATCGGTGGGAATGTGTCCTAGGCGAAGCTTTACATGCCATACGTTCATTGCTTTGCACTTCAACAAATGAAACACCCCATGAAAGAATGTTTAAACACCAAAGACGAAGTTCTTATGGTTCATCTTTACCTTTATAGCTGTCTGTACCAGGGCATGTATTGATGAAAAGACATGCCAACTCTTCAAAATATGATCCGCAAGTTCAAGAAGTGTCACTGTTAGAGGTTAATCCCAACTACGCCTTTGTTCAGCTTCCTGATGGGACGGAAACCACAGTATCTTTGAGATACTTGGCTCCTCGAGGAACAGAAGACTATTCTGTTTTAGAAAATAGTAATGTATCACCACCTTCAAGGGGAACAGAAGACTATTCTGTTTTAGAAAATAGTAATGTATCACCACCTTTAAGGGATGATAAACTACTGCAATCTCAATTGCTAAATACGCAACAGGAAGAAGATGATCGTCTGTCTCCAAGTAGTTCTCAAAACAATTTAGAAGATGGTTTCCCAGATGGAAGTCTGCGACCTTCATGTGATAGTCAGCGACCTCAAAGAATTAGAAGGCCCCCTAACTATTTAAAAGATTACGTGTCTTCATCGTTGAGAGGGGGAAAATGATATGAATCTGTGTTTTAATTGAAGAGTACTTTTAAAAAAAACATATGTTTATTATTTTTACTTTATTATTGTTGTTTTTAAATGAATTACTGGGCCTTGCTTTGATTGTTCAAATATCTTGGTTATGTATAGTTTTATGTCAATTAAAGCTAAATGTTTTGTCATTCATTATTCTTCTGTTTTCTTAGTTCAGTACCATGTACATAGGTTATAGTGTTAACCTGCTTTTGCTATAGTAAACAAAGTTAACAGTATCTACACTATAAAATAAGATAATCAAATTAAGAAATGTAATGAGAAATAACTGAGTTATTCTGATAATTGATGTGACACATTAAAATAAAATACAAATAATTGAAATGTTAGTATTTTGAATACAGTTTATAAAGTGGAGTTTTAAGAGAGTTTAAGACACGTTCAGTAATTTAAAATTGTGTTTCAAATGACTTTACACTGTCACTGGTTTTTATATGCATTTTCACAAACACATATAGTAATGTTTACTATGAACAAACAGAATGATAGTTCAGGATTTACAACTCTCTTCATCACCCTCTTAGGCGACCTTGAGATGTAAATAAAGGAACAAAGGAAGTCCCCATTGAGGTAAAGGGAGAAGGGCTTGGAGTGAAAGTTCTATAATCCAACCTTTTTTTCTATATCACATATAAGCCATGGGACATTTTTAAACAAGTAGAAGTATAATTTTTATGTCCATGTTTGTTGGATGTAGTTGATTAATACGTAACTCTAAAAAAGATAAGACCAATCAATGTAGTTGGCTTATTGTAGTGAAATCATATTGAATTAGAATAAAATATTCGAAAAACTATAGCAAAATATAGAGAATAAAATATGTAATTCAAAACTTTTAGAATAATAACTCTAACATTAAATCTAGGATTGAAGTAAACAAGTTGTAGTCACGATTAAAAATATTAAATTGTTTCAATATTACATTATGCAAGAGATTGATAATAGGATTTCTTGTTGTATAAACTAAATATAGTGATGGGCGTTTCAATTCAAACAGGTGCGAAAAAATAATAAAACGTTATATACTATCAAAAGACAAACTGAGCCATCCTTCAGTAATGACAAAAAAAACATATCTTTCCTTAAATGTAATGAAAATTCCACCTTAGAAGGAACTAAAGAATCCAAGAAACAAGACACTATAATTGAGATTCCAAAACTAAATCGAAAAGCTGGTGGTGAATACTGTGATTTGCCACCTAAGAAAGACCCTAAAAAGTTATTATAGTTATTATATGCAAGTAGAGAATCTTCAAATAACTTCTTGTCACAAAAAGAAAAATCGTCTGAACACTATTAATTCAAGCCAATGTATTAATAAGAAGATTTTACGCTGTTTGCTCTATCAAGGATTTGTATCAAAATGGTCTTAATGAACAAAATAGGACTGACCAAATGAATTCTTCAAATTTCAATAACAGTCAAGAATATAGTAAACACTGTATACATGTAGAAAGTATGGAAGACAACTGGCCACCCATGAGATGATTCACTGCTGTGGTGAAAGAGGTCCATCCCGGATCCGATGGATGCATCAGAGTGGCTACAGTTAAAACAACTTCTGGACTACTAAAAAGGGCAGTCAACCGCCTCTGTGTGTTGCCGATTAACTAAACTAACACGGAATATTGTAGTTATTTTTATTTTGTGTTCTTGTTTGGTAGTTGTGTTTTATTTTGTTATTTGTAGGGTTTTTTGTTTCTGCTTGTTCATTTTTGGGTTATGAATTTCTAACTGTCACATTATATTATATCTATATTTTTCAATGTTCGATCATGTTATACATTGTCGTTAGCTTTAAGTAATAATTCATTTTTATATTGTCATACAAAATATCACATTAATTTATGTTTAGTATTAGGTTAATTTTGTTTATTTTTTTTAACTTACATTGCAGATGCTCATTTCGTCATATTTTTTAAAATGTTGCATGTATTAGAATTTTTACGTTTAATTGTCAAATTATACTTTATTGAAAGGAATCCTTTCAAGGTGGGCAGTATGTTACATATAATCATTCTGTAGTTGCTACATCCTATTAATGTTACAATAATATTAATTTATAACACATGATAAAAACATCATATGTTTTTAATAATTAATTTGATTTGTCAGTTGTTTTGTTGACATTGTGTGTTGGACATTTTGGGCTACATTACATTAAAGTTGTTGTGTCAAAGAAGAGTTCTATTTTCATTTATTACAGTTAATTATACAATATTTTACGAATTCAGAAACACTGTCTTTGCTCTACACTTTGTTACGTTCAAAGTGAAATGTTTGCACTAAAACTAAACCAACATATTGAGTAAACCTCTATGTTAGTGGAGCACCATCTTGATCAAAAGGAGGATTGAATATGCCCACAACTACTGTCTTTTTATTAAGACACAACGTTATGTTCCAAAATGTCTAAGATGTGTGCTATTTAAATTACCATCAATAACAAAATGCCCGGTATAAAAAAACATACATATTTATAACGTGTCATCAAAGTCCTACACAAAGCAATAACCTTACACTAAATGTTAAACCTACAGAATACATTTTGTGTAAACCGCACCAAAATAGTCTGATGATAGATGTTGCATGTGAAGCCCCCTCCTCACTTCTTACCGCTGTCAATATACAAATTCATTAAAAATATTAATGATCTGTCTAAACATCTGTTGCAGTAAACAAACATCATCATTTCTTGTTATAAACAAATTTACATGTTTTGGTTATGTATATTTAGTGATAGAATTATGTATAAACCAGCTATTTCACTTAATAAACAATATTTAATAGCATTATAAATTTAAATTAATATAATGCTGTAAAACATAACAGGATTACCACAAACCATAGTTAATTTTACCACTGCTTTAGAGAGGTCTTTAAATAGTATCACACTTTGTTTTGTAAACTAAATGTCAACTACAGTGACAGTATTGAACCTATACATACTTGTCGTACATGAAACATCTGGGTGAGTGGTTCTCAGAAAAGATATGGGAACTACGCCTATAATGTCATCAGACTATTTTGGTGCAGTTTACACTAGCACTAAATATTTTTATTAATATATTGAAAAGGTGTAACAACCAGCCATTTATACAATGTTTGCTTAAATAACTTTAATGAAGCTTCTTTCTATTTTGGGAGGAGTTTTTAATACAACATTTTAATACAACATTCTTTGTAACTGTTAAATGATTTAGATATGTTACAGTAAGTTGTTAATGTTCTTATTGGTCGTAGAACCATGAGAATGAATATCTTGCCTCAGTTGTGTTCTTATAATAAGTTTTTCATTGAAGCTGATTATAAGTTATTCTTTGAACATAGGATAACCAAGGGCACCCATAGGATATATTCTAGGGGGGGTGTTAAGTTTATGCCCCCCTGCCTCCGAATATGGGCGCCGTTGAGGATAACAATATAGATGTACAAGATAACTAGAGTTAACATTTTTAAATTAATAAACAGGTTTTCTTAGTTTGTAAATATCTTAATAATTTTCTTTTAGAGAACCAAAATGTTCTGAGCATATGAGCTGTTGCCCCACAGTATGGGACCACCCACGACATACATGTATTGCCATCAACGTCTTTACTGTTTGGGGGATGGACCATCAACATCTTATTTTAAGGCTGGGTGGATGGCAAGGCTGCCAAAGTCTCACTACTGTGGGTGTCTTATTATTGTGGTGAGCTGAGTTGTGGGTGGATGGGCTATCAATGTCTTACTACTCTGGGTGGGTGGGATATAAATGTCATATTACTGTGGGTGGGTTATCAAATGATTTATTACTTTGAGTGGGTGGATGGATGGCAGGGTTATCAACGTATTATTACTGTGGGTGAGCTGTGGGCCATCAATCTCTAATTGCTGTGGATGGGTGGGCCATCAATATATTACTGTGGATGGAAGGGCCATCAATTACTGTGGGTGAGCTATAGGTGGGTGGGTCATCAAAATCTTATTACTTTAGGTTGGTAGATGGCACAACTGTTAGCGATATTACTTGAGGGGATAGAGACTTTGAAAAAAAGCAATATTTGCTTACCAAGCAAGTTTTTAACATCTGCAGACAATAATTTCCATGACTCATGTAGACAAACAATAATTATATAATTAATTTAAAAGATTACAGATAACAATTCAAAGATCAGTACACAAACGATTAAAAAATAAAATTTATAGATTATATAGTGTTTTATTATAATCCATACAAACTAAAATTTGTAAATACTAATATTAGATATTGTGGAATACACCTTTTTAAACTCACTATGGATGGAAACACGGACTGCGCTTTTTAGCTCTTTTATAAATAATTATTACACTTCAGTTAATACAATTTTTTTATATTATTTAAATTTATTAACTAACTAACCAACTATTAATGGATATATTTTACCCATGATTAAAGAAATTTCATTATTACATGACATTGTTAAGATTTCACGACAATTATACATGACTAACTTAATTGACATACATTCATATTTTTGACAAAAAAGTTTTCTCTCCAAACAATTTTAATATTATTGGAATTGAAAAATAATAGAGTGAAATGTTTTAAACATTGTTTTGTGTCCAAAAGCCCCTAACATGTAATTAATATCACTGAAGCAAACCAAATATGTGTATATCGAAATATAAACTATGAATGCATTGCTAAGGACTCAGCAATTTTGTTCAACTTCAAGTCAGCACTGAGTAGGCATTAGATTTAGCATAGCAAAGCAATCTCTCTTATCAATGTAGAATGATGTATAAATTACACGTTGCTCTCTTTTAGAAAAGCCCTCACAATAATAATATAAATATAAAATATTTTCAATTTTTAAATTTATATACTGTATATATAAAGACAACACTTAGCAATCTATTTTGATGTTTATTAAGAGATCGATTTCGGTCTCGTAAGACCATCTTCAGTTGTACAGTTTTTAATTCAAATACCTTTTTAATTTGATTGAAATGTGGTAGTTAATATTATTTTCTTTGTTGCAATCTTTTTTATGCTCATTTAAACTTTTTTTTATGTTGTTGAATTTTGAGTAATAAACAGAATGATAAATAATAATAAATAAATAATAAAATATTTTATTTTGTCTTTTTACATAAAAGCATTGACAAAGTCAGATTAATGTCTAGATGACATAGTCAGATATTAAACTAACAAAATATAAGGCAAATTACACTTGGCAAAGAATTTGCAAAAACAGACAACATTTCATAATCTACTTTTAAGCTAATATAATATAATATATTAAATCCAAACACTCTCCAGAGTCCGTACAATAGAAAAAAAAATAAAAAAAAAATAATAAAACATCAATACAACTGTTATGGCACCTAGCATGATAATAAATAATATTGTACTGTATTAGTATTAATATTTACACTTCTAACAAACTAGAAATTAATATTCTTATAATTCAGAAATTCTGATAGGTTATAGAACGGGTTTTTTAGTAGCCAGTCATACAATTTGTTTTGGAATGTTTTGGTTGGATATTTGTCCGCTAAATGTTTAATTTTGTTAAAGACTTTTTGAGATGTTATGATATGACTGTTTTGCGATTTTGTTAGCCTACAATGGTCTATTGCAACATTGGTTTTGTTTCTGGTATTGTATCTGTGTATATCACATCTTAGTGTTAGAGTTTGAATATTTTGGAGTACATTAGATATTAAGTCAAAAATATATAAATTTATTACAGTTTGTAATTTTTGTCTAATAAACAGAGGCCTGCAGCGATCCAGAGTATGTGCTTTTGTGATGACCCGAATGGCTTTTTTTTTTGAAGTATTAGGATGTCTTCTATTTTACTACCATTTCCCCAAATAACAAGACCATATCTTAAAATTGATTGAAAAAAGGGGTAATAAGCGGATTTGACATAGTTTTCTGGTAAATACCACAATAAACGCCTGAGTAATAAAATAACTCGACAATCGTTTTGATAGGTATTCAATATGTAAATTCCAAGTCAGAGTACTGTCGATATGGATACCCACAAATTTTACGGTGGTAAAAAAAGTATCAGTTATATCAACTGAAGGTGTTTGTCTTAAGCTGAAAACTATATTCTGAGTCTTAGCTTCATTGAGTAAAAATCCGATAGACCTAAACCATAATGAGGCCTCTTGTACGGTTTCCTTGACAAGGTGTTGTAGCTCACTGAAATTTGAATTTACATTTATAAAAGTTGTATCATCAGCGTATAGTATAAAAAAGATTTAGCCTTGACATTTTTGGGAAGATCATTTATTTGTAACAAAAACAACAGTGGGCCCAAGACTGATCCTTGAGGCACCCCTATTGAAATTTTAGCCTCATCGGACCAGTTTCCATCAACACAAACTTTTTGTCTGTGGTTTGACAGGTAACCTTGAAAGAAATTAACATTTTCTTAGACCAACTAACAAATGAAAGACCAATTCCTTAGAATCTTACAAAACTTCTCCAATTTTCAACTTGCAAGAAACTTCCTCATTAGTTATTTATCCCCCCCAATCATTGTTATATATATTTTCTGTAAAATAATTGATTTGCACTGTTCATGTTATGCTACATTTCCTGCCTCAGATGTTTTGATTGAAAATGAAACAGATGTATATTTTAAAAGTCTAAGCTAACTTTATTTCAGTAAGATTTATAGATGAAATCCCCCATTGCTAGTTTTATTTATAGATGAAATCCCCCATTGCTAGTTTTATTTATAGATGAAATCCCCCATTGCTAGTTTTATTTATAGATGAAATCCCCCATTGCTAGTTTTATTTATAGATGAAATCCCCCATTGCTAGTTTTATTTATAGATGAAATCCCCCATTGCTAGTTTTATTTATAGATGAAATCCCCCATTGCTAGTTTTATTTATAGGTGAAATCCCCCATTGCTAGTTTTATTTATAGGTGAAATCCCCCATTGCTAGTTTTATTTATAGGTGAAATCCCCCATTGCTAGTTTTATTTATAGGTGAAATCCCCCATTGCTAGTTTTATTTATAGGTGAAATCCCCCATTGCTAGTTTTATTTATAGGTGAAATCCCCCATTGCTAGTTTTATTTATAGGTGAAATCCCCCATTGCTAGTTTTATTTATAGGTGAAATCCCCCATTGCTAGTTTTATTTATAGGTGAAATCCCCCATTGCTAGTTTTATTTATAGTGAAATCCCCCATTGCTAGTTTTATTTATAGGTGAAATCCCCCATTGCTAGTTTTATTTATAGGTGAAATCCCCCATTGCTAGTTTTATTTATAGGTGAAATCCCCCATTGCTAGTTTTATTTATAGGTGAAATCCCCCATTGCTAGTTTTCTTTCTCTAACATAATTTTACATTTCTTCATAGCCTTGCACTTTATAAACTGATGTTTGTTAAAAGGTCGGAACGTACTGGATGATATCATGGAAACATAACTGCAGCTGATCACACTTTAAAAGTGTAGACAGTCTAGAAAGTACTCTTCCTTGATTAACTGTTATAATCCAGCTACGAGGAAAGTTGATAATATATGGAATTTTAGGATAGGCAGGTTTCTCTACTAATAATTTTAACAGTAAATTAGTTAGAATTATTGCAAACTGCATTTTTAAAAGTCAAATTATTCTGTAATAATGACAAGTATATCTACTTATATTCCTGTTTACCACAAAATAAGTTTCATTGAAAATAATAGTTACACTCCTTCAAACAATGAATTGGAGGAACTGACAAGGTGGCTCACAATAGGTAAGGCTTTGGACTGCAGAGTCTAAGGTTCCAATCCCAAACTGTGTTAACGGTAGGTACTGCATTAGTTCAATGAAGTTCACACACAGTCCTGAGGCCCATTTGGACTGGGCGAGTGGTCAGAAAAAAATATTTTGAAGATGTTACGGCAACATGTTTTCCTCGTTTCATTAAACTCCATCCATCAAGTAATTAAAACAAAAAGAGTTGATTAAAAAAACTCTTTAAATAGATATGAATAACGCCTATTAAGGTGGAAAAATTGCCTAGTTTTATATACGCCTATTAAGGGCAAGAAATTTTGCCCTTGGTGACAAAAATTCGTTTCATGTCAGCTCTAGGGTTAACCCCTCTAAAAAATAGTCGTAGTCGGACTATATGCAGATGTTATTAGACTGAACATGTTTCTTAGCTATATAATTGGCACTATACGCTTCAATGAAAATTATTGTCAGGTATTATTTCATAAAGTTCTAAATCGTAAATTAAATGGAAGACTACATTATATGATATTGTTTTACAGATTGGGAACTTAATATAGAAGAGAAAGGTGTAGATAAATCGTATTTATTAATTTTGGAAAATTTTCACAAATATTGCATGCTAAGTTAAGAATTCAACACTAATTTTAGAAATGACAAGTTTGTTATATTGTGTAGTGAGTTACATGACATAATGCCACAGGCAAGTACCCCAACCCCCAGTAAATACCCATCCATAATATATGGATGCTGCTTGTTGTGAAATGTTTCATTAAATGATGAATATCCTAATATTTCCACAACCATTTCATAAATATATTGTTTTTGCTTAGGGCATTATAAACTACAAAATTTAGAGTTAAGAATATATTTGTAGAGAGAAGTACACTCTTGTTTTCAATTCTGTTGTTGAATATATTGGATTCTACTACCAAAAGGTTTTCTGACTGAACATTGTATCTTTTAAATGATGATAAATAAAGTTGTGGGAAAACCAGATGCAACTGATATAGTGTACATGTATTACAAATATTAGGAACGATTTTCACTCAATTGATAACATTCAATTTTACTGAGATTGATTAGATTCAAATTTTAATCAAAACCTATTAGAAAATGTACACTATATCTTATAATAAATGTACTCAACAAAAAGTTAGGTCTAAATTTAAATATGATTCTTATATATTTATCTTATAGCTAATTGTCTTTTGCAGACTTGTTCAGGTGAAATTATAAACGTTAGTCACACAATAAAGTTTTATTTACTAAGGTTTCAAATTTATTACAAATGTTTGAAATTTAATGCATTTTCTAGTACGAAAAATCTACAATGTTGTGTGTGCAAAATATTAGAAAATGTTTTTTTGTATACTTCAGGATGCAAATAGACAACACTGAGCAAAGGTGGAATGGGGAGGTGATTCCATATTTGGGTATGCATGAAAATTCAACAATACCTGAGAGTCTACAAAGTTTGTAGGCAAGAACATAAGGAAGGATGCTCAAATCATGGATGAAAGTTAGCAAACAAAAGAGTAATCCTTGTTGCAACAAAAAAAATTAATAAATAAAATAAAACAGCTATTTTAAACCGCTATTTTGCTGATATTAAATTTTTTTAAACTATGTTTTGTCGAGCATTTCAATCTGAAACTGGCATATTGAAGATGTCTGGGATATGTTGTTTGAAACAAAAACCACTCTGGTAATTTTGGTGTGCTCATTGCAATTTTTTAGCTGATTTTCCGGCATTAAGTTTGAATCGTCGATTTGCTAGAGAACCTTTCTAAATTCAGACAAGAGCAGCACCGATTGTAGTATCTAATCGTAGCTATATAAGGAAGCCAATGTGATATGTCAAATTTCGTCATCGGTAAAGCTGGATGAAATTATGTAATTATTGGTCTCAAGTTATGTTCAGTCTAGAATACATCACTTACTGTAGATTCAGTTATATTTGAAGAGATAAAACAATTCTGCCAATGCAAGTTCATGTTTTAATACATCTAACATTATTATAGTCAGATGTATTAATCAGTTTTAAATAAAATAATTTAAAACTTAGGTTTTTTATTTATAGTTTTGCTAAATTAAAATGAATCGCTTCTCTTGTATTAACAACTAATTGATTGTATATTTTTTAGTTTCTTGAGTGCTCTTTAAAATATCTACTGCTTCACTGGACCACACACCTTAAGCTTAGTTGGAAAAATATTTTTAACAGTTACACAAACTTAACGATTTTGTTAAAATCAATTTATCTTTTTAGAAATCTAATTTTAGTTCATCAACGATACATCTCAATTATTATATTTTATAAGTTCCATGTTATTATTTTTGAAGAACAGGTACATTCTTTTTGTAATTAACTTATATTCTCTGATGAGTTTCCAAACAAGCTTTCCTTGTAGTTTGATACTTAACAGGTTCATATGCCTAAATATGAGTGTAAAAAATGTGATGGGTACCACTTTTTCTACAGCGTTAAGGAGGCTGCCTGAACGCTTGTTAGCTATTTCTTAAACATCAGATAAAAGAAACTCTCCTCGTCTTCTCCAGTGCTGATAAAACATTTCTGTCACATTGCCTTGTCTCCACCATCACACATGGTTGTTAAGAGGCAAACTTAGCATTAGTCAAGAAATTATTTGAATATTTGAACGTCAATAATTAGGTCTGATTGTACATGTATGAAGTTAATTATTGTCATCACTCTTTGCATTTTACTCTGAAAAGTTGGGTTCAAATGGGAAAAAAAAATTTGCACCCAAAGTGTCTGACCCAATTACAAAATCTACTTTTGTTCGGTTTTGAAATGAGCATTTACTCGTTTCAGAACAATAAAATAAGTATCTGAAAGGTAATCTCACATATGCCGCACACTACACAGGAGGACCCTCACTGGTGCTACACTCAAAGTACTGCCACATATTGCGTTACAACAATACTCTTGCTTGTCCAATAGTTTCTAGTGATGCAAAAAGAATTAGATTCTCTGGAGAGTGTAGTAGTGATGGGGGAAGTGAGTCAGTGCCCATTGCCAGCCATCAGGTTGTTGGCCATAATGCCCATATTGTCCTGACATGGTGCAGTGGGACATCAATCATTTGTGTTTTCACATTGGAGTATGTTTTGTAATAAATAAACTGTTAGTACTGGGAGACCAAGCTTAGCTCAGTTGAATTTTATAAACTGAAGAGGTAGCATCCATATCTCCCAGAAGATCTTGAGGATCATTTTTTGTTGCTCTAATTTGTATATTATCAATAAAATTTTGTTTTGGAGGTCACCCGCGTCTACCTTTAGCTCCATTGTGGAACTCAGCCTGCGGCCATGTGGGGGGAAATCGACCTACGGCCTTGTCAAGGCGCTCTGCTTCAGGCCCCTTTGTGGAACTCCGCCTATGGCCTCAAGGGGAAAGTTTGGCCTGCGGCCTCACCAAGGCACTCTGTTACTGTTTGTGAATCTCAGCATGTCGCCTCGTGAGGAAAATCGGCCTAAGACCTCACCAGGATTCTTAGGCAGTATGACCATGAATTTAGGTTTTTGGGGCAGTGCAGCCCATTAACATAGTCTTTTCTGATGGTATATTAGTAATTAAGAGAAAAATACCATTAATTTGATACCCCACTTGGGTGTATTAGTTAAACATTACCCAATTATAGGGTTTTGAGCATAGTTTTTAATTGGGGAGGGGAGGCGAATCAGTAAATGTTGTCTCTTCCAAAATGTAATGGTATAATGTGATTTAGGAGATAAATATGTATAGTTTGATACCTCACTTCCTGCTAAAAGTCGATAATGATATCATATTGTTTTTTCTGCTAGAAGTCCATAACACAGGTTGTCTAGGAGCCTCTGGGACAGAAATGAGAATTTTCCCAAGGTCGAGACCGGTGCCAATCAATTTCTTGTGATGAAAACCCCCCTACAAATTTAAAAATTAAACATCCTTGGGGCCAAAAAAATGTTGTCCGCACGTGGCTTGTTTTAGATAGTAAAATTACTGTGCAAAGGCTATTATGGTAATTAATTTAGGTAAATGTGGTTTGCTAATGTTAATAACTGTAATTTCAAACTCATTTTGTGTGATATTCACTTGTTTCTAATCTCTACTAACAATTAAGAAGCTATTTAATTGCTAAAATTTTTAACGTTGGATTAGTGAAAAAGCCGGATTACTGGAGTTCAATTGTAAAACATGATTAAATTACATAATAGAATGTATATTGTAACTAAAAAAGTCAATTTTTACAATAAGATGTACAATAGTTTCAAAGTAAGAAAAGTATGGTACACCAGTTGAAACGTGTTACATAACACTGTTGCATATGAATCAAAAACAGGTTAAAAAGCTTACAACAATTGAAAACAATAATCCTTTAAAATTTTGCAAAAAAGAAAAAAATAGTAACATTATTATGAGTTGTCTTGTGCTGACAGAATACTCGTATTATCATAAAAATGTATTTTTCAATTACATTTCCTATCATTTTTTAATGCAATGTTTTGCATTATTAATAACATGTCTAAACAAAGAAACTCTAATATATTTACCTCACTATAAAAACCTTTCAATTATTATACACTATAAAACTAGAAGCATAATCATTTTCATGAGATTTGAATTGTAAACAGAATGGAATGTTGCCATCTACTTTAAAAAGCTGAGGGTTACAAAGGATTTTTAGAAAAATATATTGGCTGATATAAATTACTGTATATTTCAAATTTACATATTTACATATGAACAGAGCAAAATTATACATAAATAAAACAACTTGCTACACATATTTATACAATGATATTACAATTAATTATTTACTATAAAGACAATTTATTTTATAATTATGTGATATTATATTAACTCTTAAAAATCTTTTGCTCTTCATATATTTCCATTTCCAGCTTGAAAAAGACACAAACTTACTCGCTGCAATATAAAAATTACCAGTTTTATATGCCAATATTAAAACTTTTTGGACCAAAAACCTAACCTACAGCTGGGTTTGGTCTCTCAACTTGTTCTTTTACAGTGTGGCACTGAAATTTCACCTGAAGAAGAGGGGATGCAATAAATTATCCATTCAATGTGGACTGTGAAATTAATAGAAACATTACAATGTTTATGTTCTTGCAGTTTTTAATTCTGAACCCGAATACTTTGTACAAGAGGATAAAATATCTTTGTTTTTAGTTTTTAGTTATCAAAACTGCTGCAAACTAACATAATGTTATACTGACACGTTGACAGTTATTATTTAAAACAGTTGATAGTTGTACAATAATTATTTGTACTCATGGCAAATTTAAATAAATATAAATTAGTGAATATCAAAATAATAATGATCAATATTCACTAAAAGTTTTGGTCAAATCATTCTAATATACTAATATTCTGAATATTTATAAGTAGCCAATTTTGTGGAATATCCTGTTGTTTAACACATTGTGTGCGGGTCCAACGCACGCGGTAGATAGCAGTGCTTGCGCACGCAGCGGATCGGTCGCCGGCGGTGGACGGATCAATACTGGCTTGTAGGCTTCAGTGTCGCCTAGCCCCTTGGCTTAGAAGGGTCGGATTTGCGCCGCATTATAGCCTGTTTCTCATGTCACGTTTCCTTGCTCTTCGTTCGTGGATCGCGCCATTTTGAGCCAGTTGGCGGGGGTTAGCGTGCCTGCGCGCGCAGCGGATCTGTTGCCGGCGGTTGACGGAGCAATGCTGGTTTGTGGAATTCAGTGTGGTCTAGCCACTTGCCTTATAACGGTCGGATTTGCACTGTTCTAATTGCGATTCTAACGGCAGGCGTCTCGTGGCACGCATGGGTTTCGTTGCGATGTGCGGCTCGGTCACCGGCAGACGATCACTTCGGAAGCCCTGATCTACCAGAATTGAGGCCATAAACTGGATTTGGTGTATCAACCCTGTTTCCTGACTATATAAGGTATTGTTTTGGTACAAAATATTATTTTAGTACTGACATGTTTTTAACTTATTTTTTTAGCATCGAATGTGTTAAGGATATGTACTAAATGCATAGTTATATAAAAACTAAATCATTACAATCATACCATGTCTTCAACTACTTAAAATGAAGACTCTAAATCTATTGAAGAAGTAAACAAAAAGGTGAAAACCACAGCCTTAACAGACAAGAAGATATCACAGTTAATGTGGTATAAAACAGATGTCAACCATATTTAATATAATATGAATATTATTTTATAAAAATTCAATAGAAATAACAATGATCCAGAAAACTATAAACAATGCATTCACAGATAAAAGATTTGTCTCTAATATTGTATGCACATTAATTTAAAATAATAAATAGGCGACCAACTTAAATAAAACAAATATAATATAACTAGATCCATTTTCATCATACACTCCTAAAAATAGTTAACAGAATGAACATATTATGCAGTATCTTAGTCACAACAAAACTAAACAACATATAATGGCATATACATTATATGTATTCGCATAATAATTTCAAAGGCGAGACAATGAGCTAGTGTCCTTGCAATGTCACAGTTCATCCCGTACTGCAATGTACTGAGACGTAGGTGACTGCTCCGTAAATGCAGCCACACGATGAGGACTCACACTCAGCGATAGTTGCAATTGCTTTAAATACTGCAATCTTGACAGTTCTTGATGCAATGCTAAAAACATAACATAAGCTGAATAACTATTTTACTTGTATTTTACTTTGCATACCTTTGTTTATGGCTCTAAGACAAGCAGGGAACTAAATTGCCGTTCCCAGAAATATGGAACCAGAACTGTGAGGAAGTGTTTTTAATGCAAGAAAACTTTTCAATCAAGCAACATTGATTTTTGTGATTAAATCCTGACATTTAACTAAAATTATTTTGAAGCACAATATGTTTTATTTGTATTAAGTAGTCAATCCAAATGATTGTATTAATTCTGCGGTAGATCTGAGGTTTCTCATACACGTTGGCTTTATGTGGCAGCCCATTGGCCTCTATGTCTCCCTAGTTCATTTCAAAACAATAACAAATTCTCATCTCATATATTGGAATTTAGGGAGGTGCATAAATTTTGACCAGAGCGGAAGTAATTAAATTGAGATGACTTGTGTGCTGGTTTAAAACATTATTTAAAAACAAAGGAAAAAATATGTATTTATTGAATAAAAACCAAATATTATTGTCAAAAATTCAAGCTTCAAGGGTATTTCTTGAATAAAATAATTTAAAATGCAAAATATAGTGGAACAGTGCAGAGGCCCCGCAATGAGGAGTACAAAGTCCAAAGTTTGAATCCCTAATTGAGCAAAAACCCAACACAGGTTAGAAAAATTATGTGGTAAAAACAATGGATCTAGAGGCGGAAATTGTTTTGAACTTTACTTTTGTAATTTGTTGATTTAATCAAACGAAATGTTTGATCAAAATAAGAAGAAAAATTGTGTAATAATTAGGGGTGTGGAGTAGTGATTTTTTGAGTTTGAGTCGAGTAGTTGGCATTTTATTCGAGTATCGATTATTTACAGCCGGATTTCCAGTTCACCCAAGACAACTTAAAAGGCAGACACCATCCTAAGCCTATGTTAAGTTTTGTCCGACTCGTATATATCTAAACTGAACACAATAATTTTGATTTGTTGTTTGTAACTGTAAAATTTGATAAATAAAACTTTTTACTTCCTACCTTCCTACATTTTTGTGTGGCATTGTTTTGTTTAACCTATTTCCTTAACTCATGACTAATATGATGTGAGAAAGTATATTATTAATTGAAACAACGTGGATTATGAAGATTTCATCTGATCACTCATATCAAAGATAAAAATTTTCTTTGCAAGCCAATACTGTTTCAAAGCCGGCCGATAGTTTATCTGGTGGTTCCGTTCAAAGTATACCGCGAAAACATACAGTAGCGAAGCTTGTTGGCAAATACTTTTAAGCTGGATAAATAAATTATAATTATCCAACCAAACTGATGCTAAAATTCAGGCGTTATCGCCAAATGCAGTCAGTTACTTTCAGAATTGCCTCCTCTCAACAGAAAATTGATAGTGTACATAACATGAAAAGTGGGTCTGTGGATATTTAATTCAGTAATAACAAGGTTACAATTAACCGGAAATAAGCTGTGAATGATACAATCAAATTTGAAAATCTGGATGACAAAGTAGTCTAATCAATTGATAATACCTAAGCAGGTTTACGAAAAATAAATTTTAAAGTCGCTTAGGATGAATTAGTTTTTAATATGATCGTTAATGAAATGTGTGTAACTTGAAACTGCTTTGATAGATGAGGCTGCACTGAACATCAGATAAATAATCATTTCGTAACGAGAAATCTATGAAAACCTGGTGTGTTTGAATGAAAACCAAGACATAGACGGCTAATATAATAGGTCTAGCCGGTATTGGCGATGATGCAGTCTGAAATACCAGCTAAGTGCCAACTAGTGATGCAATGAAGATTATGGGCGGCTAAATTATAAACTTACGAATTAAAAACAAGACGTTTGATAAGGCTTCGGTTCAACAAAAATTATTTTCCGAATCTCTAAATTCGTGGTGTTTTGTTAAGAAAAGGTCTTCCAACATGTTTCTCCCTCACTTGGATTGATGGGTTTTCTTTTTACATCGACAACAACGTAGTAGTAACAATATAAACAATGAACGGTTCAGTGAGTTTATGATTCAAAATTATCGTATTTTACCACCTTTTACACTCCAACTGTGCTATTGTCCAACCTAGTTAGGAAACTGTTCAACAATTTGACAGAAAGAAATACTGAACGGCAAATGTAACACACAGTTTTGGCAATCTAAATTGTTTACCGAATAATAATTGATAGATGTTTGCCACGGATATATATATATATATATATATATATTTATTCCATGGAAAATAAATCAATAATGTTATGATACACGCAGCTAGAAAACCATTACCATATTTTATACGATGATAGGGTATTTTCTTCCGTCAAATCATTGGACAATTCCCTGCTCAGATTAAAAAACGACTCGCGAGAAATATACGATAATTTCAGTTCCGAAAATAAGCTGAACGGTTCCTTGCACGTACAACTGAACACAATCGAGATGAACTTAAGCCTAGAAAAGATGGGAAGTTCAGTTCTTGGGATATAAAGTGACCCGTTCTTGAGACCCTTTTGATTGAGCGAGATTATTGATATGAACGAAAATAGGCATATATTCCACGGTGTACAGACCATTAGATTTGTGTCTTTTTTAGCATCTCTTCTTTCCATTCTTCGGTCATAAAGACACTACTAACCAGCACTTCTGTTTTATTCATGCTATTTTAGGTTACAAGTGACTAGTAGACTCGACTCGGTCAGACAGTCAAGCAACATGTATGATAGCTCATTCACTACGTTGACTAGTTCATTTAACTGTCGTCGTGTACTACCTATTCTTAGGCGTATTGATTAGTTCATAATTACGCATACCAAACTGATACATATGATTGAGGGTAAAATAAAACACAAGGAAGCGTACAGTTTTCATTCATAACTTATAAAACTATTTACTCTTAAAACTAACTTAAAATGTAAATCTAATATTTTGTGAAATACAACTACTTGATCGAACTTCGAGTAGTTTTGGAAGCTTCAAGCCGAGTTTGAGTAGTAAAATATTAGATCAAATACTCAAAGTTTCGAGCACTCACACACCCCTAGTAATAATTCTGATGTAGAATTTGTGTAAACATAGTATGTTTCAAGACACAGGGAAATTGTGATTGCCATGTGATCAAGCTACGGCAAAGGTGATAAGATCGTATATGACAAGCTGATTCTTATTTATTGAGGTAATATGTAAAAGAATGTTGACCATGTCATTCATGTTAAACTTAGTAAATTGCTCAAAACAGTACAATTCCTACAAGGATTGACAATAATCTTCTGATCAAATTATGACATTGTGAAATCACCACAGAATACCTGTGTTACTATGCAAAGCTGCATAAGGAAACATTTAAATTGAACTATTTTGTATTCTTAAAAATGCTCTGTTAGATATATATTACAATAAATAAAATACAACATAATCTTCGTGTTTTGTGTTATCTAGCTTCATAAAATTTAATCAAAAAATACAAATAGCACAACATTTGGTGGACTATGAGGGAGTCGAGTCAAAGGATCAAAATGTTAAACTATAAGGAATGTATAGTTAACACGAGAGAAAAACAATTTTTTAAAGAAATTGTACAATAATTTTGTTACGAATAGTTAAAATTTAACAAAACTAAACAAACTATGTATTATTCAAGCTCGTTTCTTACTGAATATATGATTTAATGTTATAAGATGTAACAAACACTCCAGTACATAATTTTTTTATTTCATTAGGCCTTTCGGTAACAAAGTTACCATCTTTAGACGACCGAAAGGCCTAACGAAATGAAAAAATTATTTACTGGAGTGTTTGTTAAATCTTATAACACTAAACTATGTATTGGTGTAACGATGTATGTCCTTCTGAAGTTACAGTATGTAATTATTTAAGTATGGACAGTGCACTGTAGTTTTCACAATTAGTCTGGACACATGGCGGTGCTGCTACTAACTGTATTACTAACAAATATTACAAATTTTAGATTAGGTTAAAGGGCAATAGGCCAGGAATTAGTACATTAGGAGAGATAGGTCATCAGCAGACTTACCTTAGAAGACAAGTGCACTAACACAATAGTAATAGTAAACAAATACAATAGTCACATGTGCACAAATTTGTCTGAGTCACTGACACTTTTTCCAGGTGGTGAGGGAGGGGGAGGGAGGAAAGAGGGAAAGACTCAATACATTACGGTCTCTCTACTACTCACTAGAAGAAAGTGTCAGTGACACAGAAAATTTTTGCACATGTGACTTTATTTGTTTACTACTACTATGGTGCTAATGGACTTGTCTTTTAAGGTAAGTTTGCTGATATCCTATCTCTCCTAATGTACTAAATAAAAAATATTACAATAATAATTATCAGCTTATAGCAATAATAGATATTTAACACTTCTTCAAGATAACTGTTTGAGTAGATCCCAACGTTTTTATAAAAGAGCCACCTCTTCACTGCTCACTTATTTTCAGTTGTCACTGGCTGTGAGTACAGACTAATTGTTTGCTCTGTACTTACAGAATACAGTAACATTGCCCATAAAATCGATAATTTTTAAACGTTACTCACTTTGACACTGTTATTTCTTTGATCTGTATTTAACTAAACCGTGTATAGTCTGCACAGACAATAATTTTGCCACATTATGTAATACTATTTTTTCAAGAACAGGAAATTTGTATTAAGTTACTTCTATTATAGTTATTTACCTTTCCTTCTCTGCTTGGAAGGAGGAAGCCGGAGAGACAAATTTCTGTAGTGGGAAAGGTGAGTAGAGATGGCATTTAACACTTCTCTGCGTACTTCGGCCAAACACTCCTGCCGTCTTCCCCCCATCTGTTGGCAGTAATAATAACATCAGCAACTAATCAACTGAATAATAAAAAAATAATTACTATTTAAGAAATGGGATTTCTTTTATATCATAGTAAGTGTCTTAATTACTTCATAGTGATTACAAGATTAGGTTTTATTATAAGGGTTTTATTATTTATATTGCTGAGAGAAAAACATGTGAAAATTTATGTGTATAATATTAACAGTCAAGTATAAAACTGATTGTCAGAAAAACTTAAGCTTACCAATTTGACACATTTACTAGTTCTGAGACAAAAAATGCGGCAGATCCGCAGAACTACCGTTAAAATATTCAAAACTAATCTAATCATACAAATGTTGTAAATGAGACAGAACCAGTAGCGTGTGTGAATTTGCATTTGAAGAAAATCGTATGCCATCTCTCTGTCAGCAGGATAAGGGATCTGTATATGATAGGATACAAGAACTTACATGATAAATTTGGCGAGGTTAGCTAAGTGAGCATAAGTAATAATTATTTAAAGAACAAAATTGATCTCCTGCAAAAAGAAAAGGATGGACATACTGATGATGATGAGGTGCACATTTAGAAAATGTTCAGTAGTCTCTAGGCTCTGACCATACAGAAGTAGCATCTATAGGAACAGATCTGGTACTTGTGGGAAGATGCTGGGAGAGACAGAGAAAACTACTGTGCCTTGAAAGTGAAAAGAAAGCTGTTGCTGTAGAAATCACTGGTGCTATTCAATATCAGTTATTAATTGTTTCATTGAACATGAAAGGATAATAACCCACCCATACACGTTCAGTGGTGACCCATCCACCTCTGCATACAAGTACAATAGTGACCCACCCGTACGCATACAGAGGACATGAATGGTTAAAAATGACGTTTTCTAAGAAGAATTTTGTGTATTTTACCTTATGTTAAAAACTTACCATAAGTGATTGATCCCAGTAACAGATAACAGTTTGTGAGTGTGCATTATTATTTTTATGATAACATGTCAGATCCAAACCAAGAATAGCTTTGTGATCTAAAAATGAGATCTGATCAGAGGCCAAGATCAGGTTCAAGAGTAGGCACAAACTTCAAACTTTACAAACATATTTTGAAGCATATATTTATCCATTTAAAGAATCAAATCATACCTCTGAAAGGATATTTTTCTTAATTATATGCTAAGTAATACTAATCATACAAACTTAACAGGATACAATAAAAGTGAAATTAGTAATTTTTATTACCATCAATAGTTGACATTACCTGTCCGCGAGGAAAACATTGATGGCACACCTGTATCATGGCTGAAAGTCGAAGCTCCATTGGCAGATTCGACACCACAAATCTTATCAGCGAGTCTACAGTTACACCTATCCCTGAAGTAAAGACTCTTGACTCAGCTTTCCTGTAATTGCAATCATTACTTTAAAAGTAGAAGTAAATAATACATAGTGAAGCTGTTTTGTTCATCACAAATGCCAACACATTTTACCAAGTAAATTTACAGTAGATATATATACTATACATGTATTGCGACCATTTTATTTACACATCATGATAATAGCAATTAAAAATTCTATTTTCTAAGGTATTTAACCCTTTTACCGCCGACGTCCGTACAGTACGGACATCGGCATTTCTAGCGAAAACCGCCGACGTCCGTACTGTACGGACGCGTAGTATTTTACGTTTTAATTGCTTGATAATGAACTAAAACCACCAAAATTTTTGTTAATGACATTAGAAGACAATATTAAACATAATTATAATCCATTGTATAACTCGCAATATTTTTTCGATAGTCTTTGGGAAAAAAACTTTAGTGGTTTACCAGACAGCTGATACAAATTGTTCAAGCTGTCAGTTACTCAGTGTTCAGTCTTGGTGTTTGTTTGCAGTGTGTTTATATGAGGTTATTTGTTTGTTTTATATGTTTTTATATGTAGAATCAGATAAACAAACACAAATGTATCTAAGATTTATTTGTCAACCACTTATATAGGTTCAAAGTGGAATTTTTTTTTTTTTGTAATTTTGAACTCGTTTTTTTGAAAAAAAAATTATTATAGAAATAACAAAATATGATATGTTAAGTCATTGCCAACAAGCCCATATAATGACAAGAAAAACAAAAAAAAAAAAAAAAAAATCATTCTGATACCTCTAAAAATAAAAATTCTACAACAGTTCTAGTAAAAGCTCACGTTTTCTCAAAAAATACCTTGGCGGTTCTCGCACATCCCAACGCTACGGGCGCCGGCGGTAAAAGGGTTAAACTCTCCCAAGGAAAATTTTCAACTACTTTTTGAAACAAACTCAAAAGTGGATATTGCAAAATTCTTATTAATTTTTCTTTTAGATATAATTTTGTTTACTCTTTTTTTAAATGAAAAAAATTGCTGAACATTTATACTGCTGGATATCACTATATTGAAGACATGGCCCCATCATATTTTTAATCTTCAGAAATAAGTTACAAAAGAAATAAGAGACAAAAAATTAACAGATCCTCAGTCTCTTTAATGAAATTTTACCCTAGGCTTGAGTCAGAAAACTGAGAAATATTCAACACCTAAGTCCCAAAAAACATTGTGTATACTTATGTTGTATGGATTCATTTTGAGAGTTAATTAAAATTTATACAATTTTCAGTTTAATAGGATCGATAGAAAATCAGCAAATATATCCAAGATAAATCTACTAAATATAGATAAATGTTAATTGATCTATGGAAACTCGATTTCACATAAGCCATTGCGAATAAGAGAATAAACAGATCATTAGTATAATTTTTATTGATATTAAGTATTCAAAAATCACATAACTTGTGTTGTATGACATTCACTTTCTGTATTTATACCAACATACAATGCGCTAACTTAGCAACTATATTGAATAAAGAATGGTAGTCTTGTGTAAGAATGGATGTTTAATATCAAGATGGTATTAATTCCTTCAAAATATACGATGTTGAACATTTTTCATTTATTTAGAAAATAACACATTATTAAAACAGTATTGCATTACACCACCTGCAATAGAAGAGGTGTGTGCTGCCGATAGGGAGCTGCCACATAATGATAGATGGCTCATAAACGTAGGCAAGAAAGCCACATCTTTTTTCTTTAGTGGCTAACTGTAATCTAATAAACTCAATAGTGACAGGCAATAAGTTTCTACTTTACTATAAACATGTTGTTTAGGGAAGACTTAAAACGGCATCGGTAGTACAAAAATAATGTATTCTTGGGACGTATGCATTTTTTTTGGTAGCTTAACTTGCTAGGTTACAAAATTGTATTCTTATTTTCTTTTTCCAAAGAATCTCGGCACAGTTTGCCTTACCCTAACTACCTATACCAAAAATATGTTTCAAAATAATTGGAATTTTTTATTACAAATTGAATTAACAAGTTTTGAGCGTTTATTTCAATGTCTCTAACCTGCGAGCGGGAAAGAAGAGTATGCTCGGGTAGTGGGGTGCCGTGTACTGCCATGGCAGGTCATTAGTCTCACCATCGATGCGAGTAAACAGGAGAGATGGTAATCCCCGCAGTAGCCTGGCCGCTGAGAGGTACACAGGGCCGAGGGCATGGCAGAAGGCACAATAAGGCGAGTAGTACAACACCAACACATTCTGAAAGGACAGCATTGTTTATCTAAACAGGAGAGATGGCAATCCCCGCAGTAGCCTGGCCGCTGAGAGGTACACAGGGCCGAGGGCATAGCAGAAGGCACAATAAGGCGAGTAGTACAACACCAACACATTCTGTAAGGACAGCATTGTTTATCTAAACAGGAGAGATGGCAATCCCAGCAGTAGCCTGGCCGCTGAGAGGTACACAGGGCCGAGGGCATAGCAGAAGGCACAATAAGGCGAGTAGTACAACACCAACACATTCTGTAAGGACATTATTGTTTATCTAAACAGGAGAGATGGCAAAATCCCCGCAGTAGCCTGGCCGCTGAGAGATACACAGGGCCGAGGGCATGGCAGAAGGCACAATAAGGCGAGTAGTACAACACCAACACATTCTGTAAGGACAGCATTGTTTATCTAAACAGGAGAGGTGGCAATCCCCGCAGTAGCCTGGCCGCTGAGAGGTACACAGGGCCGAGGGCATGGCAGAAGGCACAATAAGGCGAGTAGTACAACACCAACACATTCTGTAAGGACAGCATTGTTTATCTAAACAGGAGAGATGGCAATCCCCGCAGTAGCCTGGCCGCTGAGAGGTACACAGGGCCGAGGGCATGGCAGTAGGCACAATAAGGCGAGTAGTACAACACCAACACATTCTGTAAGGACATCATTGTTTATCTAAACATACTGGCCTATAAAAATACAGTCAACTATCTGTTGTTTGAAAGTTATTTGTTGGCATTGAATTGTTCATATTGGTTGAGACTTCCAACAGGTATAAGAGAACAGAACAGAATATAAGAGAATGTTGTGTTGAGAACAAACACAACATTTCAACAGGTATAAAAACTCCTGTTGTCTTCAGGTGTTGGAAATCTCCAATCATATTCTATTGAATGATTGAATGTGAATATGTCAAAGGAAATAAAGTTGACTTTGTTACAGTAAAGTAACAACTCATGTAACTGAACTAATGAGAGCAAAATCAGTTTAGAAAAAACACGTTTAGTTAAACAATAATAATAATAATAATAATAATAATAATAATAATAATAACCATAATAAATGATTCATTTTCTCAATTAATTACAATAAGACAACATACAAAAAACAAAATTTGCCTGGAAATAGTCTAAGCCATCTTTTCCAATAGTGAAGGCCGTGTCCACTTTACTCACACTTCTTACAAAAAGCTTAAAGCACAATTACAGAAAACTTAAAGTATATTTAAAAATAGTGATGTGCATATTGTAATATCACAGATAAAATCCTAAACAATAAAAATAATGAGACGGACATTTCCCCTCAACTGTATTGTATAGAAACTCGTTGCTTCAGTATCAGGAAAAGACAAACGACCATCTGTGCCAAACAAGATCACTTAGTACGGTCGCTATGTTTCTACTATACTTTCAAGACTATAGACACAACTAACTTGGAATTTTGAGGGAATGTAGATTCTGTATCATAAAGATGCACTAAGACAGGATTATTTTTTAATTCTACTCAAATGGATAGTAAACACCCTTAAAAGAACACCTTCAAATATAAATAAAATTATAAATATGTCAACCATAAATGAAATGTTCTGTTATACATCCTTGATGATATTAATATATTTTGATATTATTCCACATGTCCCTAGTCATGACAAATGCGAGTCTTACTAACTGGCATTACTGAGGCCAAAGGCTGAGCTGACACAAGCATAGCTAGTTAAAGGGCTGGTATGTGAAGCTTGTCCTCTATAATACATTCTATATACTAAACAAGAAAACAAATTTATTAAAAATTAGGTTGATAAAAAATAAAATTGTACCGAGATACATACACACACACAAAATGAAAGCAAACATAACAGATGCTAATCTAGCTAGGAAAAAACAATGAGAACGCTTGCTTTAATGGTAATTTAACTCAAATGAGAATTAGCCCACATGCAGCAGTTTTACATTTGATCAGTGCAGCGTAGTCAGTCTGTCTCCTAGAAACACCACTGACCATACTGTACTGCATTACAGAGTAGACGATGGATGCACAGATCGTCTGTCAGTATTACAGCATAGTTGTTTAGAAAGCTATATTAGATTAATTAAGAATATATACAGAGGATGCCAGGACTTCATCAACTAACAGAGTGATGTTTATTCTCCACATTATAAAAACTAAGTACGAAATACCTAGATCGGTGGTACAACAACATAATATATCAATCTTAAATAACTCATATCATATTGGGCCATATGAGAAAAATTAATGATTTTTTACATGAATAAAAACATTGTGGGCAGGTAAAATGAAACATGTCAACTATCCATTAAAACTGATTGAAGATTTAAATAACAAACCCAACTTATACTGGGTAACAAATATTTCTGTGTATATAGTGCCTAATCAAATGAGTTAAAACTACAATAAATTATTATAGTACCAATTTCATATTTAAGTAGCTAAAACTCCCGGGCTTGTTTTTACCATAGAGTCGTTGAAAGCAACAGACAGGAATGTGTCTGAAGTCAGTTCAGTGATTGAGATGGAACCAGTCTTGTAGGATGTGGTGGGGGTAGGTGAGGGGGGTTGTGTTCGCTGCAGTCGCTCCAGCTTCCCTTCTGTGAAGTTCACCAGGAACTGCCCTAGTGACTCCCGAGTGATTGGATCGTTCATGACATGAGTTGTCTCCATCTAATAAATGGGGGAAAAAATAAGAATATTTAAAGATAAATAATTTTATATGTATAGTTATTATTTCAATTAATTATAATAATAAAACTGTACTATGCTTGCCATGATCATATATGTTATGTTATTATAGGCCACCTCCATTTTGGTAGAGTGCTCCAACGACCATAATTACTTGGTGTTAATTTTTTTTCAAATTTACTTCAGTTAGTGGAAGGTGCTGTGTCTCATGTTCTTGAATCAAGCATATTAAATCCTATTTACTGATGATCTGTTCATAGGCAGTGTACAGACTATATTTGACAGTTTGTTAATTTATTGTGGTCAATTTACACACATCTGTTTGTGATTAGATACCACACATAAGAAACTGTTTTGTCCTGAAAGGAAGTGGAGATTTTACTTTAACTCTATATAGGCCCAGGCAAAAACTCTATTTGGCCAAGGGTTTTTTGGCCTGTTTGCAAACTCACATAAGCACACCTAACATATTGTAATTTTATCAAAACCTTATCATGTTATATATCATTTATTCAGAACTAAATGGAAATTCTATTGATATGAAACATAACAAATAATATTAATTTTCAAGGATTTTTTTATTTTTTATTCTTTGTAATTTCCTCAAGAAATACAATGGCGTCAGTACTTATTTCTTCCATTCCAAAAATTCTTCCAAAGTGTAAAAAGGGTTTTCAATCAGCCAGGCAGTCAGGGCAGTCTTCAGTCTTGTTCCTGTCAGGGTCCTAATTTTTTCTGGCAGAAGATTATGCAGTTTCCGGCCCATGTATACTGGTGTCTTCTCGTATAGTGTGAGGTGATGATATGGCAAGGTGTAGTGTGAGGCATATCTGGTGTTGTAGTTGTGGGTATTTGAGCCTTGTAGGAGAGTTTTAGCATCAACATACAGCACAATCTCTTTTATGTAAAGGGAGATGATTGTCATTATATTTTATGATGTAAAGGCTTCTTTACATGTATCTAGATGGTTTAGACCGGCCAGGATTCTTACAGCTTTTTTTTGCAATATAAGGACACGACGTATGTTTATTACTGTCGACAACCCCCAAACAGCTAACCCATAGCATAGGTGTGATTGAAAAAGTGCGTAATAAGCAGTCATTGCAGTTTCCAGATTACCTGTTTGTCTGATGCGTTTTAAGACATATATGCATGAGCTGAGCTTAGCTGTCAAGGCATCTACATGTTGAGTCCAAGAGGTTTTCTTATCTATAATGACTCCGAGAAAAGTACAGGGTGGCGCAAAAAGAACGCATGGATTTTAAAAGGCTATAAGTTGGTTAATTTTAATCACACCAAAATTTTAATTACACCAAAACCATCATCAAACAACCCAATTTCAGAGTTGGGTGTTAATAATTATAAGACAATTAACTAATTTTTAAAAATAACATCAGAAAGATGGCGTCCTTCTGCATGAATACACATTGCAAGTCTCTCTTCAAAGTTTTCCATAACTTTGTTCAAAGTGTCCAGTGATACAGCAGCAATTTCTTCACTTATTGCAGCCTTCAATTCTTCGAGTGACCGAGGTTTACGACGATAAACTTTGAATTTCAGGTGTCCCCATAAAAAGAAGTCGCAAGGAGTCAAATCTGGCGAACGTGCAGGCCAATGGAGATCGCCGAAACGTGAAATCACGTGACCAGGAAACATTCCTCGAACGACAGCCATAGATTGATTACACGTGTGGGCTGTGGCTCCATCCTGTTGAAACCATGTTTGTTCCATATTGAGCCCCAAAGCTTCAAGATTTGGCTGCAAAAATGTGCGTAGCATTGTCACGTATCGTTCATAATTAACAGTGACTGTTCGGTCACGCTCTTCAAAAAAATAAGGTCCAATGATGCCAATTTTAGAGACCACACACTATACTGTAACTTTAGGACAATGCAGTGGTTTTTGATGCATTTTCTGTGAGTTGTGAGCTGCCCAATAGCGGCAATTCTGCTTGTTTACTGAGCCATTCAAGTGGAAATGAGCTTCATCACTCAGCATTACAACATTATTGTCAATTCCAACGACATCAAGCATTCTCTCGCAAAAAACTCTTCGTTCGTGAAAATCACGTTCATGGAGCTTCTGAACAATCATTATCTTGTAAGGGTGGAATTGTAACTCACATGTCAGGATGCGCTGTAGCGATCGACGTGATATCCCCAAGGTCGGAGCACGCCGTCTAGTCGAGCGGTGAGGACTTTCAAGAACTGAGGCTCTGACACTTTCAACATTTTGCGGAGTTCGCGCCGTACGAGGGCGACCAGTCGATTTACTCTTCAACACTGATCCTGTTGTAAGAAACAAGTTAACCCAACGAAGTATCGAGTTGCGATCAGATACCTAACCATTACGCGCGACATTAAACTGTAAACGAAATTTTCGTTGAACAGTGATGACAGATTAATTTGATTTGAAATAGTGTTCAACAGCGAACACGCGATGCTGCACGGTCCACTTCTCCATTGCTACTAAAAATGGACGCTTCAACCAACAAAATGGCGTCGCTCGGCGGTCACTGACTGCTCCCCTCCACTGGTACTACGTTACTCAAATCCATGCGTTCTTTTTGCGCCACCCTGTAGAATACTCCTCCATAGATACGTCAGGCATAGCTGGGATCAAGACTCCTCTTCTCCCGAAAGCCAGCTGTTTGGTTTTGGTGGCATTCACAGCAAGATTGTTCTCGTGGCAGTATTGGTAGGCCACCTCCAGGGCTGTTTAAGCCTGTACAGCAAGTGTGTCAGGAGTGTTCAGCGAGCAGCAGCGTTGTATCGTCTGCATACATAGTTACTTCACAATGGTTTCTCAGAAATATCATTTGTAAGTAGTATAAATAGCACCGGTCCAAGGACCGAGCCTTGCGGCACACCCCGTTTTATGGGGAGAGGGTTTGATGTTACAGCCTGTGAGACTCCTCTGTTTATTTCTGTCAGCTCCACCACCTGGCTACGGTTTTCCAAATAGCTTTTGAACCACATCAGAGCAGTGCCTTTGATACATAGTTTTCCAAGTTAGCTGAGGATAAGGCTATGTCCCAAGCAGTCGAAAGCTTTGCTGAAATCTAGCATAATACCTGTGACTAGCTTTCCCAATTCCAGATTTTTAGGGATAAATTCGGCTACAGCAATGATGGCTGATGTTGTAGAGCGGCCTTTGAGGAATCCGTGTTGTTTATCTGTTAGTAAGTGGTTAGTTTCACAGTGGTTCATGAGTCTTTTGAGGACCACTTTCTCCATTACTTTAGATAGTGTTGGCAGCAAGGAGATATGCCTGTAGTTACTAGTTTCTAGTGCACTTCCTTTTTTTAACTTGGGATAAACTTTAGCTTGCTTGAGTGCTGATGGAAAGACTCCTTGTGTAAGGGATGTGTTTATGATATGGGTCAGGGGTGGTACTAATTCAGAACTGCAGTGTTTTATAAGTTTTGCGGATATGCCATCAATACCAGAAGATGTTTTTGGCTTTAGTGTGTTTATGATGCTACTGATTTCTTCCTCGTTTGTTAAGAGTAAGTAGAACATGTCATGGTTTGTGTTTGATATTGCCTGACTTGTTTTATTTTGGCTGAGATTGTTTTTTGTTGTCTGGTCAGCAATGTTAGTAAAGAATAAGTTTAGATGATCAACTATTTCTGGGATATTTTCAGTAGTTTTCCCGTCAATGTTAAGTTTAAATTGCTTGTTTTCAGGTGCCTATATTTTGCGTTCTGCATTTATAACTTGCCATATAGCTTTTGACTTATTTCCTGAACTTATAATATAATTTGTTGATGCTTGTTGTCTTAGTAATCTAAGCCTGAGGTTATATTCCTTTTTAATTTTATGTGCTTTAGTTTTGTGCAGAAGTTGTCCAGTGATTTCATACCTTGACAGCCAGTTAAGGTTATCGTCCTTTAGCCTCAGTGCTTCCATGTCTGCGAATTCATGATTTTTTTCTTCTTTTCTTTGTTCATATTTTCTTCCTTGGACAGGCAAAATCCATTGCTGTAATGATGGTGTTTGTTAGATAGTTATATCCTTCATCAGTTGTTTGAGATGTATAAATATTTTCCAGTCTTCATTCCTTAGAAATGTTTTCAGTATGTTCAAGTTTTGTTCATTTGTGATTCTGGTTAATTTGGTAGAGGTGGGTGGTTTGTGGACTTTTAGGTTAATTGTGTTGAATTGTGCAGTATGGTCTGAGATGCCTGTTTTTATGATTGTTGTAGTCACTTCTGATGCGGGGAGATTTGTGCATACACAGTCGATCGAGGTACGACTGGTAGGGGTGATCCTAGTAGGAGGAAGATTCAATCTCTTGATATTATGGGTGTTCAGCATCTCATTTAAAATTTTGGTTTCTCGGTCTTGAGTCAAGCTATTCACATTTATGTCACCGAGGATTATTGAGGGGTACTTTTCAGCTTCTCCCTTATCTTATTCTTGAGTGTATTTCCAGTCCCTTCTCTAAGTTCTCACTGGGTGATCTATAGACACCGATAATATTGAGTTGTTTTTTGCCAAAAGTGATTCTTATTATTGCTGTTTCACAAGTGAGCTCTTTACAGTACTGTGAGATGTTATATGGTTCAGTTGTGTCAGACAGTGTATTTTCAACAAAAATTGCCACTCCTCCTTTTCTGAGGTAGGTTCGGCTAAAATGAGCCATTAGAGAGTATCCAGGGATCCTTTTATTTCAAGTTGTTCAGTTTGAAGGTTATGTTCAGATAGAATGAGGATATGTGGCTGTGTGTCGTCCAGTAGGTGAGATATTCTGTTTGTTTTTATTCCTAAACCATCCACATTCTGGTGGAGGATGGTTATGTGGGTGGTGTTACTTTAGGAAGATTTTGCTTTAGTTTTACCTCTTCTTTTTGTCTGAGTTCTAAAAAAGTATTTAGGCTAGTTATGTTATCTTCTATTGAGGTTCCAGGAGGGCTGTTTGGTGGGAGGTAGGGCGTACTTTGCATTTATTTGTATGGAACTCTCTAAGTTTTCCTTGTAAAACTCCTCCAGAGATTTATCAGAGCCTAACTTCTTAGCTGTTATAGGTGGTCCTCTGTGTACTTTGAATGTATTTGTATTCATTGTTGTATCTCCGTCATGTATTGTCAATAGGGGTTCTAGCGGCATTTTGGACTTCGTTTCGATAAGGGCATTAGCTTTTGTGACCCGCAAGGAGACACTAAAGTGGTTTCTCATCAGTTTGGGATCTCCTCCATTGGTTAGGATAGAGGTATTCTTTATAGGCCGTTATATTTATATTTTCCCCCTTCTGCTTATGTTTTGTAGGGTCGGATGGGGGAGTCCTCTGGCTGGTGTTTCCTGTATGGGCTCAGTTTACGCTTTCATTTGTCTTTCCTGTTTCTTGAGCTGTTCTTCCAGTGCTCTCATACAGACTTCCAATTGATCCTGGCGGGTTTTCATTTGAATCAGCTCAAGTATGAGGTGCAGTGTACAGGTGATTCGGAGTGGTAAGTTTGTATTCCCATGTCTTTGCATGGAGTTAGGCCTTTTGTCATAGAGATAGTGTCTTTTCCCTGCTTTTCCATTATGGCTATTTTCTCATTTAATTGTTGTATTTCTTTTTCAACGGTATGTATAATCTTTTCTTTTTCCCTATCTTGTTCCTTGAACATTTGCATTAGGTTGTTTCGGATTTCCTTCTCTTTCACCAGTTGGCATTCCACGTCGTGTAGCATTTCAGATAGATGTGTGCTACAGTTCAGTAGTTTTGTGTTTTCATTTTCCAGCGTTTGGATTTTTTCTTCAGTGATATTTAATTCTGAGTGGTGTTTTTCTATAGTTATGTTTTGTGTTAGTTTAGAGTATTCTAAAGTTAAGTTATACAGTTGCCGTCTTAATGTGCCATTTTCTGCTAGCAGTGCGTTTCCCGCTTCAGCAGCTAGTGAAAGTGACGTTTCTAGGTCTTCATTTTCTAGAGTATTTTGTATTTTATTTTAAATATTCTCAATCGTAATTTGTGACTGCTGATGAGCAGGATTTTGTTCTTCTAAATTAAGTGCGATTGTCTGTAATGCTGGGTCTGTTTGCTGGTCAAGTGCTTCCTGCGGATTAGTCTGTTGTCTATTTTGTTCATTTAATGACAGTATTTTATATGCTGAGTCCGCTTCTTTTAGATCTAAGTTGAATTTTCTGTTTCTGTAGTTGTCTACTAATGGATTGCCATAGTTGTGTATATTCGAGAGGTAGGGCGCTATGTTAGTGTCTTTAACATCTGCAGTAGTATTATCTCCAAAAAAATGTAACATTATACATAGTGGGTTTATTTTCCCTTACCACTATGTCAGTGATTGTTGCAGGCCAGTGTCGCATGCCTTTCAGCTTAGTGAAAACAATGTCCCCTTTGGTATAGTTTGTCATTTTTTGCTTGAGATTGTATTATGGAGTAAGACTAAATTGAGGTCTGGAAATAAAAAAGAAGAGATCAGTTTTTATGACTTTTGCTGGTTGTCAGTCAAATCTTGAGGTCTGTTTGTTTAGTAAAAATTAAACTGGGGTCTGATAGTTAAGTGAGAGAGATCAGTTTTTACGACTTTGGCTGGTTGTCGGTCAAATCTTGAGGTCTGATTGTTCAATAAAATTAAAATGAGGTCTGATAGTTAAATGAGAGAGATCAGTTTTTATGACTTTGGCTGGTTGTCGGTCAAATCTTGAGGTCTGTTTGTTAAATAAAAATTAGAAAGAGGTCTGGTAATTAGACGAGAGAGATCAGTTTTTATGACTTTGGCTGGTTGTCGGTCATTCTTAAGGTCTGATAGTAAATGTAATAAAAGTTTTTGATTTTGAGGAGTAATCAAAATCCTTGTCAAGTAGTAGATTTTAAATCAGTCTCTGTTAGATCTGGCCTATCGGTGGCAGATATCAGATGTAGTTAAATAACAGCAGAGATTTAATGTCGTTGTCAGGTGCACAGTCAGCAGCTCCAGGTCAGAGCTCCGGTGTGGCACTGATGGTTACTTGCTGATGAGTTGGTTTTACTTCACTGTTGATTAGTGAGTTGGAGCTTAAAATGACGTCACTAGTTGGTTGATTGCTCACTTCCATAAAGTAAAATGTTGTAAGATAGCTGTTTGTATTATTTACTTGTCAAAAGAATAACTTGTAAACTTCTCAGTTTCTTAGTGAAATCTTGAAATAGAGAATCACTTAAATAGCTCTTGACTATTTATGTGAGTCCTTTGAAATGTGTTTGTGTATTGAAATTTAATGTTAGTTAATGTCTTGTTAAAAATTGTATTAGTGAGTGGACTTATGGTTGCTCCAGGTACGTTTTGCACATAAGTTAAATAATGTTGGTTGGATAATTACCACTTATATACACTTTTCCTTGAGAACCACTTCACTAGGACTGTAGTCAGTCAGCCATCTTTGTCCAACTGTACGGACTAATAAATTGAAGAATTTGTGAAATTGAAAATATAAATTTCAAAAGCACGGCATGTAAAAAATATAAATAATTGTTTCCCTACTAACGATAAATGTAAAAATGTTTAATTATCTATTTGTGTATGTAGAAATATCAAAATATTTGTAATGCTTACAAGCGTTACTGAGATAGTTGCAAAATAAATTGTATTCTTAATTTTCTAGAAAAATGACAAATATTTCATTGTTCAATGTTCAATAAACAAATTTGAAATGTAATAAAATACCAACATACTAAATACTATAATATCCAAAATTATCCACATATAAAGAATATAATAAAGGTTTATTATAAATTTAGAACTAAAAATTTAAATAAAATTAATATCAAGAATAACTTAAATTTCTTTAAATTCCCATTTTCAAAGATATACAAAAAATATGAATCAGTAAGTAAACAAAATTTCAAGATATACAAAAAGTTGCAAATTTATTCTAAATTTATAGTATATAAATATTTTGATGCTTTTAGTAAAATGTTTATGTACAGGGTCTCATTATTTGCGAAACAGCAACAATTTCAGACGTATTTAAAAAGAAGCAGCTGATCAACGTCAGGGATTTTCCTTTGGACTACCATTAGTTTTTCCTTTGACTACCAGCTGTCAGTACAGTATCTGATAATTTCCCGGCAACAAGATAACTGTTCAAAATTTATTCAGGAATCCAATGGTATATAATACAATGTAAATAACGTACAAATAAAATATTTCTGAAACTCTCATAGTATTTTTTTGACATTTTCTTCCTTGTAAAATAGATCTCAAAAATAAATTCACAGCAACTAAACATGTCAAGTTAGAGAAAAGCTTACACAAGCAGCCTTGTAGAACTCATTCCCGCCGTTCCATAAGTAGATTGGAATCACGATAGCTTTACACTACGCTTGCTGGTGAATTTTTGAAAATAATTTATTTTCGTCTTCTGTTGACCTTTGTCACAGCTGTCAATGATTGTTTCCAAATTATGAAATTTATTTGTACCTTAATACTTGGAGCTAATAAATGGTTTATATATGAAATAGCAATGCTGGAACGTCTTCTTTCAAATGGTATGCATTATTTTGCATTTTGAGTTATGAAACTAGTGACAAAATGGCGGTGAATGGAGGCTTGCACAATTGACTAGTAACTAGCTCCTTGGCCAAATGAGTAATGTACAAATCGACTAGTTAATAGTCACTGGGCCTATAAAGAGTTAAATAAGAAAGTCACTTATACAACCTTCATAAATATTCAGTCCAAATAATGCAGTTGTGTCCATGGACATTACTCATGTATGGCTTTCATAACTTTAAGAAACTGAAAAATATATTCATTGACAACAGTCATAATGGGATTATTTTTAAATAAATGTTTGTAGTGTTACAAGAAACTAACATTAGAAATTAGGCTTACAGCCCTCTCTGCAATATGAGGACTTTCTGCACATTTGATACACTTCCTGTAAATACAATACTATAGGCTAGGATATAATTTAAAAAAAGGGATAAAGAAGTTTAACTTATGCAATCGATACCTCATATACTAATCACCTTACTAGATTCATAACTCTACTCAATACAAACATATTTATTCCTAGAAATAGATTACATAAATCAAATAGATGTTTTCTTGTTTTTAAGGCATTAGATTTTTCAATAGATTATCAATTTCCATCTGAAACTATCTATCCAAATTCTCCAAAGTTGTAACAAATTGGCTTGTACAAACCCTTTTTACACTGACGGCGAATTTTATGAAGCAAGTCACGCAGGCCTAGTAGCCTACATGTAGAGATCCTTCACTAACACTAGAATTAAGCATTAATAACGAACTTAATGCGCTATTAATATAAAAATTGTATATGTTTATAACTAATCTGAAATTGTATAGCACTTACCTCTATTTATTCCTAACTATGCATACCTGGGCATTTAATATAACAACTTTGGTTCTGTCATAGACTTCCACACCAAGGCCTCTGGCAAAGTGAGCAAACAATGAGGAGTCAAGGGCCAGCAGGCTGATGGACCGGTTGTATTTACAAGCAAGGCCACGCACGGCAAGAGGGAGAGGAGTTGGCGGCAAGCGGGGAGGTGGAGCAGTAAGACTCCTGCACTTCTCCCGCCATGCCCACAGAGAAAGCGCAGCAGCACCAAGAGGGTCTGAATTTTGTGACGTTACAGGAATCAACCTAAAACCACATACTGACTCATATAAACAAGGTAAGAATGGGCAGAAACAATAAAAAAGTCACAGGTAATACTAATGTGATGATGAAATAAGTGGAAATGAAAAGCCATCATGAATCTTGAGTATCAGATGTTATGTTTTGAGAATGTGGAGGGTGGAAATGGTTAGACATTATTACCAAGGGAATAAGGAAAAAGATTAATATGAAGAAGATCTAATGTGTGACATGAAGGTGGCTCTATGTGAACAAAATAAGTAAATAGGTTCATTCCAGAGTGCAATCATAATGACCCAAGATGAATTTTCATTAATCAAGATTTCTGATTTAATACAAAAATGTGATGTTTTCTCCGATTATACTTTCCATAACTACAAATCAAAATTGAAATGATAAATTATCTTGTTCTGCATCCTTCATTTATTGGTATTTTGTTACTTCAATATTACCACAATATTTCTCCTACATTCAAATCTTTCATTTTCCTCTTAAAAACTCTAGGTCCTAACAGACAATATAATTTGTTTCTCAGTAAACATTATTTGAAAATTTAATGATTTAAAAAAAAATTTTAAACCAATAATGAGATTCAGTGGTAATCCACTGGTATTCACAATTCTTATTTTGAACGTGACTCCCATTACTGACAACTATGCTTAGGATAGGTGTAATTGAGAATCCTCTGACATTCAATCACTACGTACATGGAGTGGGGCTGTTGGCATTGCTGTGAAGGAGTACAGTGCTGGCCACAGCTAGCGTTGGTCCAGAAGTTGTTGACTATGTGTACTGTCGGCTGAAGGTCCTGAGGATGGGACTGGCATGATGACATAGATCTGCGCACTCGAGATATCCTTTCTGAGAAAAAGGTAAAATAAGGATGTGTTAGTTTAGAATACTTAACTCACTACACTGATGAAATCGCCCTTCATTACAGCTGGTACATACCACAACGGCATACTTCCTGAATTTGTTTTGTAATTTACACATATCATATGTCTAACATACAATTTTAAAAGTGACTGTAATTATAAAAGCTAGATAGTTTGCTAAAAGTAGCACCGGAGACAGAGGAAGAAAACTGAGTCAAAGGATGTGGGGGGAAAGGGAGGGGGGGGAGGGGGGGAGGGAGGGAGGAGAGAGAGAGAGAGAGAGAGAGAGAGAGAGAGAGAGAGAGAGAGAGAGAGAGAGAGAGAGAGAGAGAGAGAGAGAGAGAGAGAGAGAGAGAGAGAGAGAGAGAGAGAGAGAGAGAGAGAGAGAGAGAGAGAGAGAGAGAGAGAGAGAGAGAGAGAGAGAGAGAGAGAGAGAGAGAGAGAGAGAGAGAGAGAGAGAGAGAGAGAGAGAGAGAGAGAGAGAGAGAGAGAGAGAGAGAGAGAGAGAGAGAGAGAGAGAGAGAGAGAGAGAGAGAGAGAGAGAGAGAGAGAGAGAGAGAGAGAGAGAGAGAGAGAGAGAGAGAGAGAGAGAGAGAGAGAGAGAGAGAGAGAGAGAAAGAGAGAGAGAGAAGGAACCTAAGAGACAAGTAGAGGAAAAACCTAGAAGGACAAACATGGACGAGGCTATGCAGGATGGACCTATGAAAACATGTGTCAACAGATGAAGATGAATTATAAAAGCTACAGCTGTAAGGTGGTAAATAATATATTTCAAATACTTATTTCGTTCACTGAGTTTTTAAAATAACTCCTGAACCAATTTCAACAATCTTTTTAAAACTGAAGGGATTTTGTACAGAATTGTATTTTAAGGCCTCATCTTGAACTTAAGCTTTCAGTTTCTAACAAGATTGATATTACTACTTAAAATGTCAACAGCACTGGAAAATTTTTATTTTTTAATTACGTACTTCAGTAGTTTACAAATCAGCCGTTCTTTTCTAATTTTACATACATTTTCTATACTGTAGTAAATTTAAACATTAGTGAAAACAATAACAAAGCAAAGATTTTTTGTTGCCTGATGGTTCTATTCTAATTTTGTATTTAAGTTTATTACGAGACTATGGGATTACAAATTAAGGCAAAGAATGTAATGTTCGGTGAGGCTGCAAGCTCAGATCATCAAGTGAAGCTTTAGGCAGAGCTCCCTTGCAAGGTCATTAGTCGATATTATCAAAGCCATACACAGAAATCTCTCACGAGGCCAAAAGGCTAGGCTCTCTAATGTGGCTCAAGGCTGAGCTCTTTCCTTTGGTTGTAATCAGCCTACTTGTGAGGCTTCAGGCAAAGTTCCGCGTTGAACCTGATGAAGTGATCCCCACAAGGCTATTAGCTGAAACTTTAAATGAGGCTAAAGGTAGAGTTTAATCAAGAAACCTGAGGCCAACACAACCATGAGATACTTAGGGGTTTGGCTCCCAATAAGCTTCACTTTGTTACATTAAAATACTCACACATCAATTCTGGCAAAAGAGGACAAACTATTAAAAAAAGTAGCATCAACTGAATGTATTTGTAGTCACCTATCACATTAAATTAAAATAAGCTCTATAACTAGTTGATTTAGGGGGGTTTTTTGAGGGGCACAGGAAATCTCCTTACTTTTTAAAAAAGTCCTTAGGAAAGTAATTTACAAATTACAGATGCACAAAAACAGAAAAAAAAAAAAAACACTCATAGATATTTCAAGGTCATTATATGAGTGTTATATAGCCTTAACTTCAGATCATCACAGAAAAGGGCTAATAGAAGACCCAATAACTAATTTTTTTAGTGTAAACCGTCTTATCCTGTAACACTTACCTGAAACACTGTTGGAGATATTCTGTGCCAGTTCAGTGACAGCGGGTATGTGGTTACAATTGTAGTACTCAAGCCCGACCTCTCGAAGCTGAGAACATCACATATTTCAATAGTGAATTATTTAATTCTATTTAAAATAAATTATTTAAATGGTAATTATTTAGTCCAGTTTACTTTAATTAATACTTACTATGATATTCTATTTTTGAGAAACAGATTTTAAGATTGATAATGAAATATCACACAAACTTGCAGAACTACATTAAATAGGTTTATAAATCATCTTCTACTATAACTGTTATTATATCTCGTTAACTGTTTTACCTTAGAAATTATCCCACTAAGCCTAACTCTAAACTTGACATGTCTAGCACACTTTTTACAATAACAGTAAAATGGCATAACAGTTTAACATATAACAAACACTCACATGCAAGCAAATGGCAAGGGGCGTTTATGGACCATATCTAATAGTCGATGGATTTGAAATATCTAATAGTTGTTTCTTTCATACTTTTAACACCACCTTAAATATTTACACTGAAGAAAATCATATAACTCTACGTAACGCCAACACATGTTATATTCTCAAGATATACTATAGTGTATGGAACTAAGAACAGACAGTACTACGTAGTCTGAACCTGGGCAGGAGAGTATTTGAGTCTGCAACACTGTCTTTCACCTCTCACAATAACTCCTGTCCTGCTGCAACAGAGGACAGTTCACTTCACATTCCACCGGGCTCTTGACTGACAGGATTACTACTATACCACTTGCTCCATGGAGTAGAGTTGCTAGTGTGTGGGCACTAGACACAGTTTTCCTTGCTTGATTTGATCAATATTTTTACGATATTCTAAAATTCTTTTATATTTTTTAAACTCAACATTCTCTTTTCCACCTGTTTCTATATAGAACTACGTATGACCATTGGTTCAGGTAAATAAATCATTATACGAATTTAAAAGTTTTACCTACCTATTTGAGCAATTTGTTAAAGTGTATCACAATCCTGAATGATTTTAATATTATTGTCATCCCGATCTTCTCTTTAGAAACTATCTAAATATGGAGTTAATGTATCTTTAGATCTTGATTTTAGAGAGTTTATTTACAAGAATATCTGTTTCATTTCAATTATATATACAAGCCTAAGTAATTTAATATAAAGCGAACTTGCCTGCCAACAGTCAAGTTTGCTTTATATTAAATTACTAAAGATAGAGAACATACCCTGTTATGAGTTTTTTTATAGACTAAAACACTACAAAGGGACCAACTAATTATTATTAAAGATATATTTGTATTTTTATCAGATTATTTTGAGAATTTGTTCGTGCCATGTAGTACATGTGTCTTTGAGGCAATGCCAAGACACATTGTAACACCTAATTTGTCTACCTGAACTGCGCACATGACCAGTCATTGTATTTTAACCAGATTATTTTGAGAATTTGTAAAATAACTGTTTGTTGAGTGGGATTGTCCAGTCAAATACTCCAAAGAAGAAAGTCTGCTCCTCCCCATTTCCTCCCTGGTTTAGTGGTGAATTAAAAAGCCTCACTATCTCTAAAAAAAAGGTACCATAGGCTATTTAAAGAGACTGGTCGTGAAGAAAACCATACTCAGTTTGTTCATCTAAGAAATCTCTGTAAGCTCAGATCCAGACAGGACCACCGAGATTACATTGCCCATCTTGACTCTGTTTTGCCTCATAATCCAAAAGTATTCTGGTCACATATAAAACGTACTAGAAGCACCTCTTCTTCCTCCAACACAGTTAAACTGGGGGATCATGAGTCTAGCATCCCAACAGATATGGCAAATCTCTTTGCCACACACTTCTCAGTGTCTACTCTCTTTCACCCTCAAATCCCCCGGAGTACATTAATAGATTACTGGAATGTGTATCCTTGTTGGAAACTACACCCTATGAGGTCAAATCCTTGCTTGACCAGCTGGATACAGGAAAGGGGTGAGGACCGGTTGGAGTTCCGCCAATCGTCCTGAAGCAAACCAGTGGACTTCTTTTTCTAACACTCTGCAACTTGTTCAACCGGAGCTTTAAGGCAGGCATATTCCCCTCCGCCCTCAAAACAAGCTATGTTGTTCCGATCTTCAAGGAAAGTGCAAAAGAGGACGTGAAGAATTACAGGCCGATCTCAACACAATCTCAATTAGCCAAGATTTTCGAAAAGATCGTCCTCGATCGGCTACTGGTATTTTTTGCTAGACTCAACATCGATGAACAGCATGGATTCTCCAAGGGACGCTCTACGGTCACCAACCTGGTGGTATTTGAGGAATATGTAATGGATAGTTTAAACAGGGGTTATCAGGTGGATTATCTTTACCTGGACTTCAGTAAAGCATTTGACAAGGTCAGCCACATCCATCTGCTGGCCAAACTAAAATCCTACGGTATTAGTGACCCTCTTTTATCATGGTTGAAATCATATCTAACTGGCAGAACATCGTCGGTAACGTATGCGGGGGCCCTTTCCGATCCATTCACAGTACAGTCAGGAGTTCCACAAGGTTCAATTCTGGGGCCTTGTCTATTCAACATTTTTCTCCAGGATATCAAAGAAGACATTCATTCCAAATTCCTCTGCTATGCCGATGATATTAAACTATTTCTCTCAATAGAAGATGACTGCTCCGTTAGACGCCTGCAACTCTCACTTGATGACATCACTAAATGGTGTTCCTCTAATGCTATGCTCTTAAATGTTTCAAAATGTAAGGTCGTCACTTACTCAAGAAGCTGCAGTCCATTATTGATCGCCTACAGGATTGATGGAGCAGAGATGAGTCGCTGTGAAGTTATCAAAGATCTTGGGGTGTGGTTCAGCTCAACCTTAACGTCCAACCAACACATTGATCACATCTGCTCTCGCGCTTCAAGACTTCTGGGTTTGCTGTATAGAACATCAAGATCAGGCTTATCAGCATCATCCTTGGTGTTTCTCTACAAGCCTCTTATTCGACAACTCCTTGAATATGCCTCTGTTGTATGGACGCCTCATCAGCTCTACCTTTCGACCCGCTTACAGGAAATTCAAAGGAGATTTGTTTTACAACTGTACTTCAAAACTGGCCAACTACTTCAGCCCGATCTTCTAGTGCAGATGTTCAACCTTCACCCTCTTCAACTTCGTCGACACGTTGCTGACTTGGTATTTCTTTTCAAACTCATTAGAAGAACTGTCGATTGCCCAGAATTATTGGTAAAAGTCAACCTGAGGACTCCTGCCAGAACAAGATCACAGGATATATTTGCCCATCAACACCACAGAACAAACTACGTCAAAAATGTCCCAATGAGTAGATTACATGAGATGGGCAATCTTGTCGCCTGCAATGTGGACTTTTTCCACGATTCTCTTAGATCATTCAAGAAAAAAACTATTCACTCTTCAACCTCATCTACTTCGACAATAAATCAATCCATTCTTTTCCTTCTAAATCTTCTCCGTCTTCTTTACCTTACCACACAAATAATTGGTTCATCTGATTCCCATTTATACTCCACCTTCTCTATGCACCTGTAATGCAACCACTGTATCAAGTTCATTATCTGTCAATATCTGCATGTTTTGTATTGATTATTGAATGTTGTATCTATTAATTTATATTATATTATATGTATTAATCTGTTATATAATGTATCTATTGCACTCGTATGTTTATTGTAAGATATTGTTTTTATGTGTATCCACACAATTGTAAATGACACTGTCATTGGAAATAAAAATAAAATTAAAAAAATAAAATAAAAATTTGTTTGTGCCATGTAACTCCTAATTTGCCTACCTAAACAACAAGTGACTAGTCATTGTATTTTTAATAATTACTAATAAATGAGTTGAACTTTAGTTGTTCACTCTTGGAATATTGAAAAGGTCTCTTATATGTTGGACTAAATAGAGGAATTCAACTGATTTACTTTCAAAAAGTTAGCACAGGAGCAATTTAATCTACACTTTTAAGTCTAGACACAATACTAAATAAACGTTTAGTCTGTTTTATATGCGAGTTAAGATTTAACTTTCATTCAAACAATATAAAATTAAATATTGACAAACATATATTATCAGTTAAAAGTTTACAGCCTGAGGTGAACTGACAGGAGAAAACCGATTATGGGCTTGTATAATGAGCTTGAATTGTGACATTTCTTCTTGTTCAAATACTTAAGAGACAAACTCTAAAGCCTCTCCATTATAGAGTATTTAACGTGCATAAAATATTTATTGTTTGGAAACCAACAACAGTTTGGAATCACAAGATACCAACTGTACATGTGACTGCCTATCTAGAATATGACAACAATAAACAATATATAAGGGTACAAGAGAAACATGGTAACTTAAAATACGATCTAAGATAAAGTACAGTATTTGATTTACGAATGTCTATATTTCTAACTTGAAGAAGGTGCCAGTAGCACTTAACATTTCTATAATGTGTTGTGTACTGTATTAGTAGATTGTTCGCGTAAGTTTGCTCATGACCAAGGTATCATTGTATACAAACTCACAACAAAGTGCTCCATCCTAACCTCAAATCTAAATGTATCAATTTTAACAGATTTGTAGCACAATTGATGAGGTTTACAATAGTTCAACTATTTTACAACGAGAAATCAACGATGAAGTAACTTGTGTTTTGTTGCAAAAACGTTCGCTGCGACAAAATCATAATGAAGACTTAAAAAATGCAGACTTTTTTGTTTTAATTTACCAATTTTAGATGTCTGCTTACCAAAACCATATAAAAAGCGTTTAATTAGTTTTTTTTTTATGAGCAAAATGGCCTTGAATGTACATGAGCGTTTGTAGCATATAAGGTTTATTGAACATCTAGTTTGCATTGGGCACGTATGAGCGCATGGGTCTTAATATAGCCAAATAATATTATAATACCAAAGGAAACTTTTTTCAATTAAAATACAACTTAGTAATAATTATAGTTGATTTATTTAATAATTTCCGCAGTAAATAACAGTATTACTACAGTTTATAGCCATAATCAGAGCCATATTCTTCCTTGATCACACTATTCTCGTCATCACTACAACCGTCTTCATAACTCTCATATGCAATTGTCTATTTCACTGATTGTTAATTTATCTACACTCACTAGTTCATATTCAAATAAATGGCGCATATAATTAGATGGACAGTTGATTGGTCTTCCGTATTTATTACAAGAACAATCAATTATAAAACAGGGTTCAAATCTCAGTATAATGTGATGAACAAGTGAACATATATGAAGTCTCAAAAAGCTACATGAAGTCTAGACACAAACTATTCATGTCAAACTATTTGTTGGTGTGTGGCGCACACGTGCACCTGCCGCAAGCTACGAATACTACCTGGAGCATACATGTGCGTGCATCCACCACAGTGAACATATTAATAATACCATACTCACTGGTCATAGTAGTACATGATTAACACTAATGTAGTAAGTGCACCTTTAATTATACAGGGCAGGGAGATGTGAGTTTAAACATACAACATAACATATTGAATTGGTTTCAATAGGTTAAATCTATTAAAATTGTAGTGTTCATTGTGGAATCTGGGATGTTTATCCACTCTGCACATCATTTACAACATTTTTCCCTTCTATTATTCGGTTTATGACTCTATAACCAAATAATATTCACAATAACAAAAATAATTAAACGATAACCAATTGCATAAATAGATCTACTTTTCAAAATTATTCCAAAAAATTAGCCAAACTGAGAGGCCTACTAAAGAAAAAAGAAGTAATGCAAATTAAAGCAAGGCAAAACCTACCAAATCATACATGACAAAGTTGTTGTAAGGAGTGAACATGATGAGGGCAGGTCCGTTGGAGATGTAGGGTGCCAATGTAAGACTCTTGACCCCCGGGGGTGACAGCCACAACGTGACCTGATGTAGTCGAGAGGTCACCCAGTCCACCAGGTAGTCGGTGGCAAAGTGTCCTTGATAGTCCTGCCATCATACATACAAGAATTAATGACACTGAAAATAACACATTACATTAGTCTGATTCAATTATTGGACCCATGAACACGTTTGTGTTGTTTTTTTATAATGTTCACGTATTAAAATTAGGGGTGTGCGAGTACTCGAAATTTTGAGTATTTGATAGAGTATTTTACTCTAGAACTCTCCTTAAAACTTCTGAAACTACTCGAAGTTCGATCGAGTAGTTGTATTTCACAAAATATTAGATTTACATCTTAATTTAGTTTTAAGAGTAAACAGTTTTATAAGTTATGAATGAAAACTGTACGCTTCCTTGTGTTTTATTTTACTCTTAATCATACTTTATCAGTTTGGTATGCGTAATTATGAACTAAACAATATGCCTAAGGATAGGCAGTACACGACGACAGTCAAATGAACTAGTCAACGTGGTGAACGAGTTCGTTCATTATGATTGTTCATTATGAACTTGTTCAATTCAAAGTGAAAAACAGAGCTGGGAACGTAGCGATCACACATGTTAGTTGACCGAGACTACTATAGTCCAGCCGTTCTAACTTTACCGCTGACTTGTTTCCGGTCTAGATAAATCACAACTTGGGCCTGATAGATTTTATAAGTTAAATTGTCCGATTGACTTCGTTCTTTTTATGTTTGTAAACAGTAAAACAAAGTGATTCCCAGTTAAACACTAAAAATATTTTAATTCCCACTAAAAAATAAATGTGTACCTTCCTACATTATTCCCAATCGTGAGTCACCAGATGTAAAATTTAGGGAAGGGCTGTAGTGGTCTGGATGCGACGTTGCCTATGTCGATTTTCCATTTTAGCCCGCAAACCTCAGAGGTAAAGTTATAATGGCTGGATTATAGTCACTTGTAACCTAACCTAAAATAACGTGAATAAAACAGAAGTGCTGGTTAGATTCTTTGTGGCTCAAGAAAGGGGACGAAAGATATGGATCGATGTTCAAAAAGACCTGTTACTGACACAAATCTAATGGTCTGCCTATTTTCGTACATACAATAACGTTCAAACAAAAGTGTCCCGAGAATGGTTTACTGCTGACCTGAACCGATTGATCCAGGTCACTGTAAAGAACCAATCTTCCTATCTTTTCTGGCCGAAAGTCCACTTTGGTTGTGTTGTACGTGCTCCTTTTCGGAACTGAAATTATGGTATATTTCTCGTGAGACGATTGAGTCTATTTGGTTTTTAATCTAAGCAGGAAATCGTCTAATAATTTGAAGGAAGAAAATACCGTATCATATTATATAAATATGGTAATGGCGTTCTAGCAGCGTGTGACACAACATTATTGATTTATTTTCTATCAAATAAAAAATAGATAGATAGTATTTAATATAGATCCCTGGCGAACTAATTAATACTCCGTAAACATCTTAGATCGCCAGAACTGTGTGTAACATTTGCGCATACAATATTTTTTTCTGACAAATTGTTGAACAGTTTCCTGACTAGTTCGACAAACTAGCACAGTTGGAGTGTAAAAGGTGGTAAAATACGATAATTTTGATTCGTAAACTCACTGAACGGTTCACTGTTCATAGTGTCACTACTACGTTGATGTAAAATGTAAAACAATCAATCCAAGTGAAGGAGGAACATGTTGTTGGAAGACCTTTACTAAACAAAATACGACGAATTGAAGATTCGGAAAATAATTTTCATTGAACTGAAGCCTTATCAAACGTCTCGTTTTTAATTTAGCTGCCCACAATCTTCATTGTATCTCTAGTTGGCGCTTGGTCGATATTTCAGACTGCATCTCGTCGCCAATATTATATTAGCCGTAGTGATGTGCACTATCGATTGAAATTGACTATGGACTGTTAATACGATAGTAGGAAACCACTATCGACTAAACAGTTGAATACTATCAGTCAACTACTTTTCTATGGAGGGGTAAGCTAACTATTGCCGCAAAAAACAAATCAAGCATCGTTTACCGACTGTTTTATTCGTTCAAAGTGTCACCGTTTCATTTGTTCAAGAACAACGGTTTCATTCGTTTTTTTAAAGTGAAATCTGTAATTTGCTACTTGTTATAGAATATCCACATAGCTATGAAATCACCAACTATTTTATTTATTTTTTTGTAAAACGGGTTTATGATAAATATAAATTTATTAATTAACTATAGGCCAAACTTAACACTATATAGATAAATTGTTCATTATTATAATATGTGACAAAAACTATAGCAATAATCAGGTTTGAAATTAAATTGTTCTTATTGTGGCATTCACTGTATGAAAATCAATTCATATTAATAAGTTCTATTTAAAGAGTAAGTTTCATTTTTGTATCATAAAATTATTGGTGAAATAAATGTTACCAAAGCCTTATTAATTATACTGTGTACTACACGATAAGTGATCACAAAAAAATTAAATTGACCAATTAGCGTGTTATTCATTTAATTTTCTATCCAATTATGATAAGACAAATAAAAATAGTTATTATTCTTGTTACAACTTGTACAGCTCTTCGGGTGTATTCGGTTGCTCTCGATTATTTCCGTTGACTGATTGCATAGTGTCACGCACTTTAGCGTGTGTGGTTTTGGCTCACTGGTTGTTTGGGCTCATGTGGTCATGACTGTTTTCATTTGACTACTTTTGGGAACATTCGACTGACGCGATAGTCAAAGCCTATCGAACTATTCGATAGTTTTCAGTCAATAGTGTCCATCACTAACTAGCCGACTACGTCTATGGTTTTCATTTGAATACGCCAGGTTTTAATAAATTTCTCGTTATGAAATAATTATTTATTTGTTGTTCATTATAGTCTCATGTATCGAAGTAGGTTCAAATTGCACACATTTCATTACCGATCGTAATTTAAAAAGTAATTCATCCCAGAAACTTTAAAATTTATTTATAGTCAACCTTAGTTGTTATCGCTCGATTGAACTACTTTGTCATCCAGATTTTGAAATTTGATTATATAATTCAAACCTTATTTTCGGTTAATTGTAACCTTGTTATTACAGAGTTAAATACCCATAGATCCACTTTTCATAGCGTGTATACAATCTATTTGTTTTTGAGAAGAGGCAATTCTGAAAGCAACTGACTGCATTTGGCGATGACTCCTGATTCCTGAATTTTAGCATCAGTTTGGTTGGATGCAGCTTTTGCCAACAAGCTTCGTGACTGTACGATTTCACTGAACACTGAAGGGAACCACCAGATAAACATATCGACAGCTGTGAAACAGTACAATTGGCTTGCATAGAAAATCTGATCTGTGATATGAGTCAACAGATTAAATGTTCATAATCTACGTTGTTTCAACTAATAATATACTTTCTCTGATGATATTAGTCATGAGTTAAGGAAAAAGGTTAAACAAAACAATGCCACATAAAAATGTGGGAAGGCAGGAATTAAAAAGTTTTATTTATCAAATGTTACAGTAAAAACAACAAATCAAACCTACGGTATTCATTTTGGATGTATATATTTAAGAATCTGGAAAACTTAACATAGGCTTAGGATGGTGTATGCCTTTTACAGTTATCTTGGGCGAACAGGAAATCTGTCTGTAAATACTCGATCCTTGAAGAAAATGCCAACTACTCAACTCGAGTCGGCTCGAACTCAAAAATCACTACTGCACACCCCCAATTAGAATATATTTACGAGGGTCATTAAACGTTTCTATAAGTGCAAATTCCTCTTACAAATTTAAATTGGATTAAATTTACAGATTTAAAAAAAAATAAAGCTTAACTTAGTACATCCAAGACTCAAATATACTTCATCCAACCATGAATCAAATAATTTTATTGACCAGTCCATAGTTCTGGACGTGTGGTTCGAGCATGCACATCAACGGATTTCCCTCTCCAACGACAGTTGTACATTCATATAAAATAATAAACATCTCGGACACAGAACTAGAAAATACTTCCACATGATTTAGATTTAGTTACCCGTATTTAATAGAATAATCAAACCAGCTGATTTCGCCTATACAACGTCAAAGTCTACTGCACAGCCTCGTCGTGATACCTACCGTATTTTCTAATTACCGTTTTCAAGGATATAACAAAATCAGCTGTTTTTGTCTTCTTCAAAAATATGTTTTCATTATTTAATGACTGTTTACATTTTTCTCGTGGCACGTAATCAAATAAGTTATTGTAAAATCACAATTTAAACTCAAGCAACTTAATTATGAATTGAAACAATATGTTCAATAATCAAATAAAAGGTATTATAAATCATTAAATTTCAATAACACAAGCACCATCAAGCAAACTATACAGTATAACCATAGCAGCCAACCTAAATAAGATTTTGAACAGACTGTACACAATAGACATATGAGAAGTATGGTGGGGAATATTCACTATCTCACTTGCACTACTTCTCCTACACACCTAGAACCATGGCCCGTTTTGTACTTGATTTTCTAAAAATTTTAATAAGAGCTCAAACTTCAAATTTTGTTAATAAAACAGAGTATACTACTGTCAGTTGTAACAGTCAGATAGTTTCCATTCGTTTTGAAAAGTAAGAGCATGTGTCATTAAAAGTGAGTCATCTTTAGCTGACAAGCATCCACTTTGGTTGCCATCCGTATGGACACTACTGGCTATTGGGCCCCCATTGGACCCCTGGCTATTGAGTTATTGATAATTGGCTCTTTCTAAGGATCAGTCAACATTAGTAACAAAGACTACTCACCTCTCATATTTGCTCATATCTCTACAATCGATATCTTAATAATGAGTAATGACTGTTAACTTTTGACTTGTTGAAAAATACTAAAAACATATGCGACACAAAGTAATATTTTTTTATTTGACTGTATTAAAATGGTTCTCCAAAAATGTTATCCAATTTCATCTTATCATGAAATTAAATTCATTACAACTTATATTCAGTTTTTATACTACCATTATACTTTCTGAGGAACAGTCAAACTCAGTAACCAGACTACACAGATCATCCTGACTCATATAATCATTCATATTTGCCTTAAAATATACACAAAGTTGAGTCAATGTCTCATATCTAAGAATCATTCTAATCTCGAACAACATACCAAAGTTTCATTCCACAAGTACAGTTTGATGCAAGGTGCCACGTTGACTCCCATTTCCAGCGAAGTCTTAAAGCTGGTGACCACGGAAAAAGCCACCTCTTGTCGCACGTCTCTCCCCAGGAACTTGAGTGCAGTTTCGTACACAGCTCTATAAGGCATGTCTCCACGTATCCCACGGAAGTTCAAGTATGCAACTACTACTGCCTAGAAATATATTTATCTTGTTAAATAAGCAGAATTAATTCTGTGCAAAACAAAATAATAGCACTTATTACAAAAATAAATAAAATAAAACTATTTTTAATTATATTACTTATTTTGCTTTATACAAATATATCCAATGTTACAAACTGTCATTTTCAATGAACTGGCAGAAATTGAAGCACAAGACTTTTCTTTTTAATTTCTATCATGATTGTTTATTATTACGATCAAAAATAAACGTATTTTATTTCCTGATCAACAATTAATAATTTATGTTGTGACCATGAGTATGAATATGTTGTCAGGTAGGGGGTGCCTTGCCCTCCCCCCTACCTGACCTTCTCTTTCAAAATCTAGTCCCTTATGATAACTTCTTAAAGGCAGCCAATATTAATGCTCAATCTCTCATTTGTCATATTGATTAATTTAATTCGATTTTTCATAAACCTTTATTTAGTTTAATTTTAGTTTCTAAGACTTGGATCACACCACATAAGCGATATTGCTGTTAAGTTACAAGATTATTCTATGTACAGAAACCACAGACTTCACAAGGGGGTTGAGGTATTGCTGTTTATTTCAAGACCCACCTACCTATCTCTATACTACAGTTATCTGACAATTCCCGAGATGATCGACCGGAGTACATGTTTCTGGATATCTGTGTGTATGGTACTTGCATCCTAATAAGTGTATGTTATAGAGCGCCAAAGAATTATTCTTAATCTTATGGTTCATTACAGTCATGTCTTAGTGATGGGAGACCTCAACTCTTACTTGGACCTGCTACTTATGACCAAACTTATTTGACTGCCATGTTTCAATCGTGTAACATGACTATACCTAAGGATGCCACTCACCGCACTACCGACTCTTGGCTTGACATCATAGCTGTTACTGAGCCGGCCCAGGTTCCACACTACAGACAATTTCCTGTCCCTGGTCTTTCAAAGCACAACCTCATCTATTTAGTATATAAGATTCTAAATTCAAGGTCAAACTTGTTAAATATAGTAATATACTAATTCCTGGCCTAGTGTCCTTTAACCTAACCTAAATATAGTAATTACAAATCTATCAATGTAAATAATCTTCTCCATGATGCACTCCTCCTTCAGGGTGGTCAATGAGGTCCTAACAGATGGAAATGTTACCTCAATGGTTTTTAAATTCAATAAACTTCTGACTCAACTTTTTGACATGCATACAACACATCCTTGGTCACAAAGCGAGTGACTAAAGGCTCTGGACCTTGGCTTTCTAACTATATTCAAACTCTTCAAAAACAGACTGACTTTTGAATTCTTCAAAAACAGCATGACTCTGCATTCCGTAAAGCCAAGCGTTCAAATTCAATACCTGATTGTGAACATTAAAAAAAACTCCAAAATCATACTCAACAACAAATTAGAAAAACTAAGGTCAGATTCTACTACGATTCCATATCTCGTAATCAATCCATGAAAAAATTATAATCCAAAACTAAAGACCTAGGAATAGGCAAATATAAATCAACTCCATACATTTCTTTTGATTTAAACTCCATTAACCCTTTTACCGCCGGCGCCCGTAGCGTTGGGACGTGCGAGAACCGCCAAGGTATTTTTTGAGAAAACGTGAGCTTTTACTAGAACTATTGTAGAATTTTTATTTTTAGAGGTATCAGAATGATTTTTTTTTGTTTTTCTTGTCATTATATGGGCTTGTTGGCAATGACTTAACATATCATATTTTGTTATTTCTGTAATAATTTTTTTTTCAAAAAAACGAGTTCAAAATTACAACAACAAAAAAATTCCACTTTGAACCTATATAAGTCGTTGACAAAAAAATCTTAGATACATTTGTGTTTGTTTATCTGATTCTACATATATTTGTTAGTCTAACAAACAAATAACCTCATATAAACACACTGCAAACAAACACCAAGACTGAACACTGAGTAACTGACAGCTTGAACAATTCGTATCAGCTGTCTGGTAAACCACTAAAGTTTTTTTCCCAAAGACTATCGAAAAAATATTGCGAGTTATACAATGGGCTATAATTATGTTTAATATTGTCTTCTAATGTCATTAACAAAAATTTTGGTGGTTTTAGTTCATTATCAAGCAATTAAAACGTAAAATACTACGCGTCCGTACAGTACGGACGTCGGCGGTAAAAGGGTTAATGACTTTTCCACGAATATTCCTATTGATTTTTCCAGCACTCAAGACTGTATCACTGAGCTTGAACCTAGATCTATTATCACGCCGGCAGATCAGTTCTCTTTCACTGTTGTAGCTGAGTCTGACATGTTGAGAGCTATTATGAGTACAACTAGTAAAGTAGTCAGAGCTGATGATATTCACATCCGTTTCAACAAAGGTACTTTACCTATAATCTTAACTATTATTACCGATATGTTTTATAAATCCCTATCGATTTCAATTTTTCCCGATGTTTGGAAAGCTGCATTAGTTCACCTTCTTCTTAAATGTCGTAATCCTGGTCCTACTATCCTGGTTTAAGAACTATCAGTATTGCTTTCAGCATTGTCCAAATGCCTTAGATGGGTCAAGCATGATCTATTTTCTTTTTTCTCAAAAATAAATAACATTTTATCCAACTTGCTGTCTGGTTTTAGATCTAACCACAGTACTGGCTCAGCTCTTTTGAAATTACACATGACATCAGATTGTCAATGGATAAAAGGCAAGTCACAATTAATTCTAACTCTATTTGATTTCTCTAAAGCCTTTGACTGTGTCCATCATCCTTTGCTTTTTAATAAGTTAAAGCTTGACTGTTTCTCCGATGTGTGTGTTAAATGGGTCAAATTCTACCTCACTCACCTACGACAACTTGTGAAAACTGAGGACAATGAGTCTTGCTGGAAGCCCGTTATCAGGTGTTCCTCAGGGCTCAGTTCTCGGGGCCTTTACTCTTTTCTCTTTACATCAACAGTGTGACGAACAACATTATACATTTCTAGTTCCATCTTTATGCTGACGATTTGCAAATTTATTCCCACTTTTGAATCACTGATATGGACAACTGTTGACAAATTCTGACATCAAATCCATCTGTCACTGGGTAAAACAGCATGGCTTGCAGTTGAACGAATAAAAAACTCAGACTATCACCATTGGAAACCCTCGTTTACTATCACAAATTGACCAACAAACATGTCCTAAACTAAAACTGAATTACCAAAATCTAGAGTATTGTGACAAAGTAAAAAGTCTAGGCCTTACTTTCAACAAATATTTGACTCGACATGAGACAGTTACTACTACAGTACAACCTCGGTTATCCGTCATAATTTGGTGAAGGTCAAGCCGGATAAAACATAAGTCATAAATAACTTGGTTTTATTGGAGAAACACATTTAGTAACTGATAACAGACAGCACGCGTAAGCGGGGCTCCTACAATTGCGTGTGCTGCAACGCTATGTGCAGCAATTGTAATGAAACGAACAATGTTTATCACGATGACCAACTTGACGTTGCTTTACATTAAAATACAAAAGATATTTATGTTCCACTTTCCCCACTCTCGAAACGGACTCTTCCAGCCAGCCACACTGAACAAAAGTAAAACAACATTGCCAGCTCGGATCTTGAGACGCATTATTAAATTATTACGCAGTAACAAGCAACCGCTTGTCTAGAGAGGGTGACTAGTCAATACAGTGCAATGCAAAACCGATACACTCGTATACAACATTTGGGTTTCAAAACTGAAAGGCGCTTCTGATTAATTGTAATTTTATCTTGTAAATAATTTTTATTGTTATCTTCATGCCGAACCGGATGACACGGACTGCCGGATAAAGCGAGGCCGGATAATCGAGGTTGTACTGTACTTGCAATAGGGTATTTGCCGGTATTCATAGTTTGAAGCGATTTGCTTTGTTTCTCACCCGTTTAATACTAAAATAATGCTGGTAAAGAAAGACTGGTGCTATCCCACTTTAACTACTGTGACGTTGTAACTAATGACATGACTGTTGAGCTCGCTGACAGATTACAGAGTGCACACAATTATTGCATCATATTCATTTTTAATCTAAGGCTTGATGATCACGTTACCACTTATTTTGAACAATTAGCACTTCTGAAACTTACAGAACTGTGAAAGTATCATAAACTTACTCTAATGCACGCTGTGATTCAATCGTCATCCCCTACTTACTAGTTGGAAAAATTCACATTTTTGTACCAAATCAATAACTATACTACAAGAGGAGGTGAATTATAATTATGAATACCACTACACAGAACAACAGTTTTTAATAAGTCCTTTACAGATACTGCATGCAGGTTATGGAATTCTCTACCAGACAGAATCAAAGCTATCTATGAGCGTCCTTTAGGGCTTCAGGGTGGTCAAGAGCTGGCTGGTGCGGGGGTTTAGGGTTGATGGGGGGTGCTGGGCTGTGTGCATGGTGGGCGAACTGAGTGAAAGATAAAAATTTTATTCTTTTATCTTTCACTCATATCAAAGATTTTTATAAAAGAAATTTATAAAAAAGAAATTTTATTTACATTTAGTGGAAAATTTAATTTTATCAGCTATAAATTTGTTTATTCCATTAATCTAGGTCATTGAGTATTTTTTTAAATTATAATTATAGAACTTTTAGATTATATAATTGAAATTCCTATTTTGAATTGTTTGGTGTTAAAATGAGTTAAAAATGATTATTGTTATTGTCACATGTTTACCTGGTTAGGTAGAAGAGAGAACTCTATAGTCCTAACTTCGCCACTATAATTAAGGGTTTTTTATTCTTTCGATCAATACTTTCTTTTCATTAAACATAAGTACGCCTATAATTATGCTTTGTGCAATGACAAATTATAATTATGATCGAATCTCAAATGCTTTGCTCATTTGTCTTCCTCATCATCATTCTACTACTTAATTCTCTTTATATAAGAAAAAATCCCGGCCAAACTTGTTAGATATAGGAATTACAAATCTATCGATGTAAATAATCTTCTCAGTTTGTTTCTGTTTGACAACTAACAACACCTCTGTTTAATACTTACATGCCTTTTTGAAATCTGCTTCTATAGGCTAGTTTTCTCCATGTGCCATCAAATAACAGAATACTGAAAGATAAATGGATAACTTACGTTATAAGAACTTCTAAGTCGGACTAGATCTGCCTGACCGTGTAGTCTGTGTAGTGGTTGCCTTACAGCCTCCAAGAAAGTGCTCATATACTGAGCGTCTAGAGGCCCTCGATACTCTACTCCCGTCTCGTGGGTCAGGTATGCCACTAACTTTGGGAATTGATGTATCTTGTTCAAGGCTCGCTTACATTCTCCCCGAGGCTGCCAGCAATTAATCCCAGCAAAGTACACCTGGAATAATACAAATAAAATGTAACCTACTTTTAAATAATTTTGAGGTTAGGTTATAGTATATTTAGTCATACTCAATAATGTTAAATCATGAATCAATATAAAAAGAATGTAATAAAAAGCTAATCGAAATACAGAAATAATGTTATCACAAACCTGTTTGTAATGGCGATGAGCAACAGTCTCAAAGTGTCTCCGGGCAGCTTGGCATTCAGCGTCCCAGGGCGCGTAGTACATGATAAAAGCTAAGTCACCTTGGTTAGCCCTGACTAGGGCCTCTGACAGCTCCCCCTTGTAGAAGTCACCAACCAGAGAACCTTTGGGGAAGAAAGGGGCCGGAGGAGGTCCACTGCCAGTGTTATTGTTTCTAAAGAAAGAATAACTATACAGTTTCTAACATAAAGATTGTCTTTAAAAATAAATACGTGCCAATAAATGAAGAAAACAAGTCACAATAAAGTGAAGAAACTAACCTTAGCGTTCTGTGGTTACTATCCATAGGCTGTAATAAAAAAGTTTCAACGGTTTGAATTAACCCTTTACTAGGAATACTTATAAATGAAAAACTATCTAGGCCTATAGATAATAAGGACTTTGTGACCCAAAAGAGCAGTGACTTCCGGAACATCCAAAGATGCCAAATAATTTTGATTACAATGCATTTATTCGGTATTATGTATTTAAAAAAATACATTATACTGAAAAGCATATTTAAGGACAATAGAAATAGAAGAGCATATTTAAGCAGTGGTATAAGCGGTGAATGAAATGGATGTTAGTTCTGTATCAAAAGCTAACTTATTATGCACAAGAGAGACAGACCATCACACCAGTTATGACTTATAATATAGCTGTCTAGTTGCCCCTTGAAATATTACCTTGACAGGCATTTGGTATAATTTTATATGTGTTTTTCTCAAGCTGAATACGAATCTGAAACCTACTTTTCCCTATGACAATTATTTCTCTAAAAACATGCAATAACTATGTATCTGTCGGGGTCAGGAGGGGTGGGGGTAGCAATCACCAGTGCACAATCAAACTGGAGGTTGCCTTTCTCTCAGGGCACAAAGCATCTGTTATAGTGCTCAAGATCATCTGGAATTGAGGCAGTGGACTGTTCGAACAGACCATCAAGAAATATTTATTGTCATACAAACACTATATACAAAGTCTTCATCATGCTAAATGTTTGCTAAGTCAAGTAAGAAAAACTCATAATGGGGCTGGGTTGAAAGCGTGTGTGGTATATTTAGCGCATGTAGGTGTTCCAGCAGCAAAGGGGAAGTGTTCCATCACTCTGTCTCTAGTTGGCATGAGGGGCAGTGCTGGGAGTGGGGACAACAGACACAATCAGCTGGTTGCTATGGTGGGTTACGCGCAGCACTTCATCTCTTTCGCTCCCTCTGTTTATAGATTATGTTAAAGGAAGTAGAATGTTCTAAAATATTCTATGAGGGTTGCAAGGTCAGTTGTGAGCGTTTCTTCAGTAGTTGTAATGTGACAGGAGATTAATTTGAAGTTTTAACAATTGAATATATAATCTGACTTTTGGATATTTATCCAAATATACATCGCAGCTTTAAAATTAACAAATGGTAGCTGACAACAAACCATACCACACACACACACACGCACGCACGCACGCACCCACGCACGCACGCGCGCGCACACACACACACACACACACACACACACACACACACACACACACACACACACACACACACACACACACAAGTTAGTAGAGAAAACTGCTTGAATTATAAAAGTCTATTTTATAAAACCATAATCTTGGATATTGTCATTTTTGTAGTTACTATCAATCATGTTAAATATTACATTCTTGCTTGATCTATCATGACTTATACAGTTTGCAAAGCACACCTTTTAAAATTGCATACGAAGTAGTATTTAAATACAACATAACGAAAAAATGATAAATATTACTTCAGTCTGAAGGTAGGTTACTGAAAATTTCAATCACATTATAAGTATTTCAAATCAAATATTTACTTAAAACACAATGATATCTCAAATCAAATTATAATATAACCTCGATATAAATCGGTAATGTCGACAAACCGACTAGACCAGCTGATTCCACACTCCTATCTCAGGTCCTTTTCCCCTTATACCATGTTCCAACTGTACTAGATAGTAGTTCCCTCCACATTCCTTGTCAGCCAACGGTCACCTAGCACGATGATGTAATAGGCAGAGTTTCCTACTGCGTATTAATGATGACGAAATGTTGAAGTGAAATAGTGGAACTTCAGTTAAATGGTGGGAGAAGAAAAATTTTCTGTCTCACTTCAATGACTATCTTTATCTCTCTCACAAAGGTTCTTTAATTAGGTCGAAATCAAAGCAGCCGAACTGTAATACTTTATCTAGAAAACTATACATTATTTCCTAAATTAAATCTTTATAGCTAAACAAAACGTTTGTAATACTAAACATTTCTTCAATATTGTAAAAGGGGTTTGACAATAACCATCAGTAGAACTAAACAAAAATTAACAGGATATTTATTTATGAGAGATGAAAATGACTGAAAATTTTCAATGAAGTAACTGTGTGACTTATGTGGCTTTAGCTCAACCTTGAAAATCCAATGACTGCATTATTTTTATTCCTGGTGCTGTGAGAATAAGAAGTAAATTCGAACAAATATAAATTTTTTAAATACCAGTATATACTATTAAATAATACAGTACATATGTAAATTAATAATTGCCTGAATTTAAAACTTTTCCCAAAAACTTTGCTCAGTTCAAAAACCCAGAAGAGTTTGTTTCTATCTGTCTTAAACTAAATAAAATATAATTGCTTCATTTTCAATTAACAAATACCTGTTTCATTGAAACCAGTTTGAAGATTCTTTAATTGTATTATCAACCAATTCCTTAAATACAACAAAGCTATTAAAATTAGTATCATCTGCATAAAGTATGGTAGATGATTTAACTGCAAAAGAAATACTTAAAAGAAACATGATAGGGCCCAAAACAGAACCCTGGGGAGCCACTGTCCAGAGATAACTCTTGAGACCACTCTTCATTTATAAATACCTTTTGTTTACCATGAGATAAAGCAATAAGATTTTTAAAAAATTATATGATCACCTTAAAAATTAAGTTTAATAAATAAGTCACTATGATTAACACAATCAAAGGCTCTGCTAAGATCACAGAGAACGTCTTGAGCAAAAGTCTTTTTTTCAAAGCTGCTAAAATCTGTATCCATAGCATCTAACGTTGATTACTCCTGTCTGAAACCAAATTTAACAATATTTAAAATGCCATTAGGCACCAAAAACAAGCCTTCTTGGTCTTAAACTATCATCTCTATTACTTTGAAAAACAATGGAATTATTGAGACCTAATACCACTGTACGTGTGGGCGGGTAGGTCAATACCACTGTACGTGTACAGGTGGGCGGGCGGGTCAATACCACTGTACGTGTACGGGTGGGTTAATACCACTGTACATGTACACAGGTGGGTGAGTGGGTCAATACACTGTATGTGTAAGGTTGGCCGGGTGGGTCAATACTACTGTACGTGTAAGGGTGGCCGGGTGGGGATCTGTAACTTTGTAGGATCTGTAACTTTTTATAAATGGGACAGATTCGAGAGATCTATAACTTTTGAGGGAAAATGCCTTATTGAAGGCACAAGTTAATACAAACTGTGAGAGGCTCGACTACACTGATTACATTTTCCATACTATTTGAAATAAGACAAATGTCACTGGAATGTGAATTGCTAAGGCTTTTTATAGCATTTAATAACTCATGTGTACTTACATATTTCCAGCTTAAAGTAGAATTTACAATGGGAGCCTTATTAAGAAAATTACAAGAACTTACAGTAGACATATTAATTTTTTTACTTAGTCAATAAAATAATTGTTAAAGACATCAGCAGGTATGTTTCCTTTAACTTTACTGGAACTCTTAAAATTCTCCTTTATTACACTTCAAGATGTTTGACATTTGTTATGACTAAAATTTTGCGCTCTGAATAGCATTTTTATAATCTTTTTCCTGACAGTAAGTGTCTTTAAGGGTTGTATCAACCCTACCAGAATTTCTAATTAAACTGTTCAAAGAAAGTAATCCATCTATTTCATTTTAGCCAAATCACTTATATAACAAACTTTTGTATGTGTTTTTTTTAAATGTAATTGGTTTAAATTAACTCTTTTAATGACTTAAAAATATTCAAAATTAAAAAAAAAAAAAAACAAATAATTTATGTACATTTCTAAGTTCTAAATTATTTAAAACTCCTGGATAGACTTCCACGGTCAACACTATTTTGTTTTTGTAGAAATTCTTGGACTTCGGGAGATGATTGTGTCAATAAAATCTATGTATTATACACAGGATCAGCCAATGTTTCAGCCTTGTACAGAGAGCCATCAATAGCAGTTAATCAATCAAAGTTTATCGCCCTGATGATGGCTCTCTACATCAAGGCCGAAATGTTGGCTGATCTTGTGTCTAGTGCACAGATTTTATTGACACAATCCTCTCCAAAATGCCAAGAATTTCTACAAAACAAAATAGTGTTGATCGTGGAAGTATATTGAGGAGTTTTAAATGTAGAACTTAGAAATGTAATTTTAAATTGGATCAAGTTGATTTTTTTCTAGAATAGATCTCTATTACCTTAACATGCATAACAAGTTTCATAAAGATCAGTTGAGCCAACTTGAAGATAAAGGTCTTTTGTGAAAAAAACAAAATGGCGGATATCAAAATAAGCGTTTTTGGAAAAAAATGTATTCTTGATTTTTTTCTTTATTTAGGCCAATATAACAATTTCCTAAAGTTTGGCACTTTTCTTTTAGGATGTCTATTGATCCTTTGTTACCATGCCATAAACAGTGACATCTGATTGACAATGTTTTGTTGAGTTAGGTGGGTTGGTGTATATAAGGTATAATGAAGCATTTTTTGAACATTACTGCCACTCCAGCAGTCATACAACAAGCATTATCAAAGTCTTTGGAAATACAGCATTCAAAAAGCAATATTTTTCTTTTCTTAATATTTATTAATCATTTCATTCATGTTAGCTTCTATGAGACTGATGTTTTGTGATATGGATATGATGTGTTGGAGGAACGGTAAAATTATACAGGAATTCTGTATTCTAGAGGTTATGGTGTTAATTCTATAGCTTAGCCATTTTTTCCCCCGAAGTTAAGATGGACTTCCATTTTTTCAAAGCAGAAATCTGAAAACCAGGTCAAGTCTAGAAAGGTAACATTATTTATGGTACAAGATAACTCATATATGTATAGGTTGGCTGGTATTGTTTCTTCATTTATTTCATTATACAGGGGAATTTCACTTCGGAAAGGAATGCTTCCAATTATAATTTTACAGGGTTTTAGCTTCATTAGTGCTGGCTTAAATTTTTTACCAAAGTTTTGACCTCACCTTTAAACACATTGTTGGATTAAGCAATATGAACCACGCAGTTACGATAATTTTTGCTGATTCCTTGGGCTTTATCCACAATTTCTTCTAGTCTTGCACCACGCATTATAATGCTTTAAATACTAAAAATATTTTCATCATTTCCTCACTGAGCAGGTGGTCAACCTGCCTTCCATGACTGTCACTGAGAATGTTAATGTTAATAATGTGTTCTTCATTTTTGGAGGAATTTTGAACTACCGTGTTTGGAGTGGAAGCCTGCCCGAATGGTTTGTTTTGGCCAGATAGTTCGCTCTTTCGTGGTCTAATTACTGAAAAGCTTATGGTAATATACAGTTTCTTCCAACAAACATTTGAAAACTTTGACTGAAATGGGTTAAGAATTGGCTATATTTTCACGAGATATACTATTTATTCCGTGGAAATCGCATATTTTACTGAAATATTTGAAAACAACAATTTCACTATTTTTAGTATTTTTGACATTTCCATTAATTTAAATAATATTTTAATCTCCTTTTTTAATTTTGTTATGTTTATTTTGCACTGAATACGAATGAGAAAATTATTTTGACTATTATTCTTTAAGATAAAACAGAAAAACTACTTTCGTGGCGAATCACAATTAGCGGCCATTACGCGATCATTATATCATAAACATCTATTAACTACCAAAACCGAGTTCACCAATATTCCCGCCAGAGTGACGGCTGGCAGGCAAATTACTAGTTGTTGAGTAGACAATTCGGATAAGTTAGGTAATGTTTGGTTAGGTCAGTAAAAAGTATATTTTTCAGGCCAACAAAATAATTTTACTGAACACCCAAATATATATTCGTGTTCAGCATAAAAAAACATATTGGTAAAATGAAAAAAAAAAAAAATGAAAAATAACAATTTGTAAAAAATTGGTTTTTTCAATATCAGTTAAAAAGCTAATTTTTCTATATACGAGTTTTCCGATGTTGAAATCAATCTCCTCGAACTAATAAACTCATTTTTTTAACAAGAAATCATATTCTCAGAGGTGGCAAGAAAGTGCATTTAACTAGCAAATGTTCATGTTCAGCATAAGAACACATGCAACGAAAAACATGTTGAAAGATAACAAAAAGATTTTTTTTTTTATAGAAAAATAAAAATAGTTTTTCAAATTTTCAGTAAAAAAATATGTTTCCTCGATTGAAACAAACTTCCCAAAGATATGTTAAGTCATATCTCACTACTTTTTCAACAAGAAATTGTTGATAAAGTGGCTAAAATGTGCTTAGATACCCAGAGTTTAGATTATGTTTGAATGATGACTAAAAACTGGATATATACACTGAAAATCCAAAGACTCAGACATTTGCTGAACAATACGTTTTTGGCAATATAAGAACAAGTTTCCATAATAATCATGGCCCAATTTTACCCACTGATGATACAAATTTGAGAGGGGTGCAAGATAAAGGTGTGCCAAACAGTACCAATGCGGAAACCAGCTGCAACTGTGACAGTGCCGGCCGTGAGACAGTACCTCAAGACAGTTCCAGTTCCAAACAGTTCCACGACTCATGAGATCTCTCTGTGGTACTTTTAGCTTTGATGGTGTCAGTTCTACAGTACCATAAAGGGTGTGGATTTTTAATCATAATTTCAGTTCCAGTTTGGTACTTATAAGATAAACATTTACTCTGTTGAACACATGTTTGATTTTAATACTACATAAATGTAAATATTCATCTATAACGTTCATTTTTATGGATATATCGATTAAATGCTTACGATAATGCATATTAAAAAAGAGGTAATCTCAGAAATAATAAGATTTTTTTTAAGATAAAAAAAGGATAGTATGATTTATTTTACAAAATATGCAGCTAACATTTTTAGGCCTATATATAAACAAAATATTAAATGCCCACTTTTTGACATAATTATAGTTCATATTTAAATAGACGAGTTACCTAGCTTTTGTAGTTTTCAACTGAGTTCGTCTTTCATTTATAATTAAACCTCTTTTCAAAAAAAAATACGTTCACAATGGAATAGACATGGCAATGAAACGTAGGTTTGTTTAGACAGAATACTTAGTGATGGGTATAATAAATTGTTCTAATATAAGATAACAATAATACTATAAAGGCCGAATACTACGATTAGCGATAGCACGCACGCAACTGTTTGGTTTTGGATATTAAATTATTTAAAGAATCTAAAGAAGTACAGGTCAAGACTTGTTTCATTTCTAAGAACTGCATAGTCCGTGAGAATGGGTACTGTTGACGTTGCCGGTACTGTTTCACTGGCTCTGTGAAGTTGGAACTGGGAGTTCCAAATGTTGTAGCGGAACTGTCGCGGTTACGAGCGTGAAACCGTACCAACGAGACAGTTTCAGTTACTTTGCCCATCTCTAGTGCAAGAGGAGTAATTTATAAATATTTGAAAATTATGTCTATTAATAAACTTATGTTGTTTTTTATCATTTCAACCTTACACATTAAGTGAATAACAGCCTGTTAGTAATAACAATAATATTTTGTTTTATACAAAAATAATATCAGTATCTAGACTTGTTTGGCTATTTATGAATATACAACATAACACAAAGTCCTGATTACTGTTGGGTATTTATGCAGTTTCTTGCCACCAAACAAATTTAGGACATTTTGCTTAAAATGGGTCTAGAATTGGCTGTATTTTCACAAGATATACTTTTTATTCTGCGGAAATAACGTATTTTACCGAAAAATTAGAAAAAAACCAACTGTCACAACTTTTAGTATTTTTGTCTTAGGCTATTTCCATTAATTTAGATGGTGGGCGATTCCATGAAAAGTGAGCCTTGGGTAAAAAAAATAAAATTCATTTTTAATAGTGGGTTTATACTTGTTTGTAATCTAAAAGATGTAAAAAAAGTCACACAGAAAACATTTTTTTCAAAAAAAATTTTTTTCAAGAGATATCAAACCATAAAGTTTCCTTCATACATCCACAGCACTTTGGGATTTTTTTTAATTTCAGGTTGGTAATTTTTTTCACAGAACCACAGCTGATTGTTAATTGTTATTGGTAATGTATGTTTGAAGAAGAGATACATTCTACAAACTTCCATTTTTCTAAACATTTTCAGGTAAGTTGTTTACTACTTATTAGCATCTAAAGATAATGATACATTAATGTCACACCCGTGACAGGAAAAGATGAAAAAGTTAAATTTTACTAAATATTAGGTGTAGGGTTATGTTTGAAATATGCAGAAGTTACTTTTAGGTTATAATTAGGCTATTGCTATGCTTTATTAAAATAACTAAAAGAAACTGCAAATTATATTAATTGTTAAAGTTTTGTCACACCCGTGACAGTTTGTGAGAGTATTGCAGGTTTAACGTTAACAATTCTGAAATAAATGTTTTCTTATGGAATTTCTAGGTTAGTTCAAGGTAAGCATAACTTGACTATCACACAACATTAAAACTAATTGTTTATCTTTAATAACTATAAGACAAGACTATGTTACAATCTAATTTACAATTTCGGAAAATTGTGCCCTTGTTTTGTGTAATACCTAAAACTGCATACATTTGTGAGCACTAATTTAGCCTATGAAGGTGCTTTAACTTATTGGCCCTAAACATTTGCCTAACTTAGGCCTTGATAATCTTAGACTTAGGCCTACTTTTTTTATTAAATTTTGAAGCTATTTAATGTCAGTCACTGTTTTAAACTGAGTTTGTAAAATGTTGCTGCTTTGGGTTGCAATGCAAAGGCCTAGAGTGTAAGCGGTTGATTCCTGGCAACATAGACACATGGGTTTATATTTCACAGTATTAAGTTTTGTGAATATCTTATGGTTTTACAATACCATTAAGCCTTATTTTTAATTTACCAGCAAAAAAAAACTATGTGGCTTTAGGCTGTTTATTTTTTTCAGAATGGCGAAGACCACGTCTGCCGAGCGCATGAGGAAGCATAGGCAAAAATTAAAAGAAGATAAGGAGAAATATGAAAGCCACAAGGAAAAAGAGAAGATTAGGGACAGAAAGAGGCAAGATAATTTCAAGACAAAAATTTTACACTCTACCAAGGTACACAATGATTATAAACTAAAAGAAAGAAACCGACAACGGCTACATAGGGAAAGAAAGAGAGTTGCTGAAGTTACCAATAATCTACCCAAAACATCCCCTTGTGTGCCAGCATTGGAATCGTTTAAGAGGCCACAGTCACTGGGAAAAGCGGTAAAAAGAGTGAAAAAAGTGCTTCCTTTTAGTCCTAGCAAAAAACATTGACAAAAGTTGTAGTGTTCAACGATAGACCTAGTATTTACTCATTAGTCTACCAGTCAGATTCTGATGAAGGTGAAACTGAAGATCAGAGACAACCTCAAATTGCTGATATTATACAGCCTGCTGTTAAATTGGTGACTCCAGGAACATTTCTGTTGGTTGAATTCGACCTACAACGCAAACATACTGTAAATAACTATCGCTATGTTGCTATTGCAGAAAGCACTGTGGATAATGATGGAGATGTGAAAATAATGTGTTTGAGATGTGTAGGAGACTCTGGCAAAACATTCAAAGTTGATCAAAAGGACGTGTCATATATCCAGTTTGAAAAGATAATCAGCGTCTTACCACAACCAAAACTGAAATGTGTGAGGAATAACACAGTTTTTTATGAGTTTGATGTAAATATTGATGTTTTTGAGAGTGGTTTAGAGATCCATTGGTTAAATGTTTTTTTGTAATTAAATGATGTGTAAAAACACTGAAATTGACTGATTTTTCTTACTGTGTCACACCCGTGACATTTCCATGTCACACCCGTGACAGCATATAAAAATTAATTATAAATAACTGATATTAATGAACATTTGTTAAACAAGTGCATTTTATGTAGGGGTTCATGTTTCATTAACCTGAATTGATTTTAGTTCAATTACTGCAAATACTTCATAGAATTTTCCATTAGTAGCACTTATTGTTAAGAAGCACTTCCAAAATTTGTCACACCCGTGACAATAGTTTGAACTCAAAAATCTCCTATGTTTTTTTTCATCAGGTAACTGAAAATTGAATGTAGAAACTAAGCAATTATTCTTGAGTCTCTTTATGTAGTTTTAATTTACATTGGATAATTTTTGACAGCTATACCACCTAAAAAGAAACCAAAAACATAGTCTGAATGTCACACCCGTGACAATGGAATGACCCTGGTATTTTAATCATCTTTTTCTCATTTTGGCTTTTTTTTTGCACTGAATACAAATTTGAAAACTATTTTAGTCTATTACAAATATTTATCGAGATATAACGGAAAAACTAATATTGCGGCGAATCGCGATTAGCACCCATTACGAGATCATTATATACAACTATTAACCACAAAAACCGAATTCACCTATATTTCTGCCGGAGAGATGAACACTCGAATTCAACGCAAATTACGAATTTTGTTGAGAAAATAGACAGTTAGGATAAGTTAGGTTATGTCAGTAAAAAAATTTATTTTTCGAGCTGAAAAAATAATTTTACTACAAAAACAGTTATATAGTTGTGTTGAGCATAAAAAAAACACGAGAAATGAAGTTGTTGAAAAATAACGATTTTTAAAAAAGTTGGTTTTTTCAGTAGGCCTATCAGATAAAAAACTAGTTTTTTGATTTTTCGGTAAAAAACGAGTTTTCCGCGCAGATGAAATCTAACTCCTCAAGAGATATAAACCACATTTCACCACTTTTTCAACATGAAATCGTATTTTAAGTGGTGGCAAGAAAGTGCATAATGACCTCCTGTTGTCAATAACAAAACAACTCATTTAGATAACAAATTATGGTTATGTTAGCGAAAATATTAATATTTTGAATTTATACTTACGAATTAAAGGAGGCATATGTTGTAAGTGCAATAAGCAGTAAAAAGCACAGCTCCCTTCCAATGCTAAACATTTTATTAGAGTGTTTATTTGTTTTGAGCGAGCCACGTATATTTTCATCGTCATTTCCATCCAGATTTGCAGGAATAGCTGGTACAACAGACATTGTTCCACGTCATAGAAAATATTCAGGGTCAAGTCTCATCATATTTCTCAGATACTAAGGAACGACCATTGATAACGTGGCTAACTTTTTCATCTAAGCCAAGAAGCATTTCAAAGTCTTCCGCTCAAATTTAAACAATCTAATTACAACTGAAAACGATGACGACTAAATCTAAATTTAATAACCTAAACTCAAGAGACAAACAATCCTCCCACTTAACCCATCCCTCAATCATATGAAAAGTGACGTAGAATTCTTGTGTTCGTGACGTCCAACATGAGTTTTGCTGAGAGTACAAAAATACATTTTTTTTTTTTACATGATATGTCTTCCAAGAAACTATTAACATAGACCTTCTATAATAGAAGGTCTATGCTATTAACATAGACTTTCTATTATACCAGGTATAATAGAAGGTATATGCTATTATACGTAGAAGTAGTATACCAATATTATGATAGAAGGTATGATAGAAAGCCTATACAATAGTAGTAATAGCTAATAAGCAACAATGGATTTTATATCGTAATTTCAATATAAGGTCTATGGTAATATCCCCATCCCTAATACATACCATAGGTTTATGATAGTACCTCCTTATTTAAAAAAACCCCCTTAATTAACCTCGTTAAGTTTTGTAATTATCTTCCGAGCTGTTTAAAGGTATATATGCCTCTAAACACATTAAGAAATAAATTAAATTTACAACACCTTCATTATAAGATAATGACAAAACAATTTTGTTCTGGTTCCTGGTCATTTTTAATATTGTTTCACTGCTTGGATTTTATGTAATTGTTAATGTCTGTAGATAGTTATTATTATTGTTTTTTCTATCTGTTAACTAAGTCTAAAGCCTTGAACCACAGAAAACTAACTCTCTAGTCCATTAGGCCATTAGTCCTGCCTTGATGTTATGTTAGAGATCGTGTATAAATAATGTTATGGTTGACTGTTTTTCCAATATTGCTCTATTTTTATAATAGTAAACTCGGGATCCGGAAGTGGCGAGAGGCGAGAAAGACAATAATTGTAAAGGGAGTCTTACAAACATTAGGTCACTCGACTCGACGCAAGAATGACTCATCGGACTGCGTTCATTTGTTTAGGTTAGTAGTACACGAATGAGTCTACGGTTACAAAAATTGTACTATACATCATATTATTAGTATTTCATTATTCCAAGTGTCTAAGTTTGTAAATATGGTCTAGAGAATTATGATCTGTCTTTTTGAGTGCTATGCCATCATTATGTAATTGTATGAACTGTTTTGTTAGAAATAAATGAAATTGGAATTCAAGTTTTACAATGACGTAGTATGTAATATACTGTACCTATGTTTTATAATGACGTATAACAACATAATCAACGGTAGTATGTACAAAAATATTGAGATGAACTTGTTTAATTTTTTACTTTGTCAATGAAGTATTGTGCCGCTGTAAGTGTACGTGTAAAGGTGGGCAGATGGGTCAATACCACTGTACGTTTATTTGAGGGTGGGTGGATCAATCATAAGACAATGACAACACAACTTTTATTCTAGTTACTTGTCATTTTTAACATTGATGCACTCATAGGATTTTTTTGTAATTGTTAAAGTCAGTAGATAGTTATTATTATTGTTTTTCCTATCTGTTAACTGTCCAAAGCCTTGTACCACAGATAACTAACATTGATTACAGTACCAACTAGAGTTACGGAAATGACCGAAACTTGTATAGACAATTTTGTCTCGAACATCTCTAAAATTAATAATAGTGTTCTGGTACCCCTGGTATCGGATCATCACTCCATCTGGGTAGAGTTACCAGTAGATTGCACTACAGACACCAAGGTTAGTAATAAGATCCATTTCCATAGCTCTAGAAGTTTTAAAATAAAGAATTTACAGGAATTTCGGATGTTTCCATAGCGTCAAGAGTTGCGGCATAATTTTCTGGGGAAGCAGTCCTATGGCCCAGGGTATACTCCTACTACAGAAGCGTACCATAAGAACAATTAGTAAAGAAGCATATTTTGCCCACTGCAAACCATTGTCTATAGAATTAAAGGTGCTAACAAGGACGTCGTTATTTGTCCTTGAGTCAGCAGTGATGGCAAAGAAGAAACCTGAAATATTTATAAAAAATGAGGAGGTTCACAAATATTTCACAAGGCAGAAGAGCAAGATCCATGTGACACAAGTAACATCTAGCTTAGCGCAAAATGGCCCTAGACATATGTTTGGACAAATATATAATATATAACAAAGTACCACTAGAAATCAGAAACACTGAAGACATTGACAAATTCAAGAACAACCTCAAGGAGTATCTTGTGAAGAGGCCTTTTTTACTCAGTTGAAGAGTACTTAAACCAAAAATAATAGGCCAAACAACCCTGACTACCATGGCACAGAAGTGCTACCAATGGGATATCATCAAGTATCAAGTAAGTAAGTAAGTATCAAGATTAAGACTACGCTCAGAAAACTGGCATTCAGTATACTCAATTATTGATGCAACTGCCCAGTACCGTAGCTTTATAGACACTTTCACCTACTATTACAATATAACCTGTCCGGTATCAAGGAAACTAATTAGGCCTAGTAAACAAAATAAATGGGTCAATCAGGAGATGAGAAAGAGCTAAAAAATGCTCCAGGACTATGCCAAATGGAGGAAATCCAAGACCATTGAGGACAAGCTATCCTATAATAACTCTTGGAAGGCCTATCAGGATCCTCTCAGCTAAGGTGTAATGGATGAAGAGTTCCCTAGAATATTCAAAAAATTCCTCCAAGACAGCCTGGAACTTAATTGGGCAGTTCAGGTCATATAAAAATATATAAATAGTAGACAAAATAAATTAGTATCTAATCCCAAATCTATAGCTGAAATTTTTTATAATTTTTTCTCAAACATAGACTTAATAGTGAATGTTAACTGAATCAAAACCAGTATTGAGCCAAAGAAGCTCTCAGCGTTAATTTAATGGAAAAACATTCAGAAATGTCATTAGAACATCTTTGAAAAAGTTTTAGCAATTTTGAACATAAAACGTTGGCTGGGTTGGATGATACTAACTGGGTTGGATGATAAGGTCCTGAAATTCTGTAAACAAGAAATAATTAGGCATCTGCTTTGTAGTATAATTACATCTTTGAGAACAGGCATTTTCCTGAACCATTTAAAGTAGCCAAGGCGAAGCCTATCCATAAAAAGGACTGTGCTCAGGATAGGGACAACTATCGTCCAATCTCACTCCGTCCAGTAATATCCAAGCTCTTTGAGAGAGTAGTATGCACATGTCATCTTGAGATTAATAGCATATTGAGTACAAGGCAATATGGATTCAGGAAGGAAAATTCTCAAAATTAGCTCTCGTACACTTCGTCAATGATTGCAGTGATGCGCTAGAGGCTGGGGAATCGGTAGTAGGCTGCTTTGCCAACCTAACCAAAGCATTTGACTGTGTCAATATTGAATTACTGCTCAATAGACTAGATGAAGTCATATCTACAGAATAGAACCCAAGTCACAGAGATCAGCCACACTTCAATAAATCAATCAGTATCCTCCCGATCACAATCAACTAAAGTCAATATTGGCGTCCCACTGGGATCTATACTGGGGCCTATACTTTTTTTAGTTTATAAACGATATCATTGAAACAATTCCAGTTGAAAATTTGTTCCAATTTGCAAATGATACCACGCTCTTTATAATAAGCAGTACTTACAATGAGTTAGAGATAGGGGCATACCGTATGGTGAACCAGATGGCACAATTCTTTTCCCAAAATCAATTGAAATTAAATCCTTAAAAAACTGGATATCTGTGTATACAAACTCTCCAAAGGAAACAGTCAAAATACAATAACCTTCCTGCACTATAAGTACTTGGAAAAATGAGCTGGAAATTAAAACCTTGGAAGATTTTTTGGGAGTGGGATTGGACTATACTCTATCCTGGGAGGAACATATGAGCAGTCTTGAGAGCAAACTAGCCAAAGGTCTCTTTGTTCTGAGAAAATTGGGGACATTTAGAAATAACCAACTTAATAGAATAATTTATTTTAGTCTTAAAGAGTCTCATATAACCTTTTCAATTGTTCTGTGGGGTATAGGAAAAGGTCACATAAACACAATTTTTAAATGGCAAAACCAAGCCATAAGAGCGATGGCTCGAATTCCGGCTTGGGGTCATTGTGAGGGGGGGGGGCCTTTGCGATCCTAGGTATTCTCACTGTTCCGTCCCTCTTCATATTAGAGACAGTCATACATTAGGAATTTCCATAACATTAACCATACGACGAACAATCATATTTACGACACCAGACATCAAAACCGTTTTGCACAATTCCATACACTAGCCACATTTGAAAAAAACCGGACCATATAGGATTAAAAATGATACAGTTATTGCCCCAGGAAATTCAAAGCATTATAGATCGTTTCAAATTCAAAAGATATCTTAAACAGTTTCTATTTCATCACTGCTTCTATAGCCTACAGGAATTTAGAGACACATGTACCCCTGCCCCAATCCCCATTTAGGACTTAAGTCGATAACCAAATAGCCTACCTATCCTAACCTGTGACCCCCTCCATAGAGCACATCAACGTAACCGTCGCCTGCGGCACACCGGTCAAGAGGACATAAGTATAAGTATGTAAGTGCATTGATCCCTATGTAATGAAGACGGCAGACCTCTGTAAGTGTATGGGTAGACGGGTGGGTCCTACCACTCTGCGTGTAAGAGTGATAGGATGGGTCAATACGGTCACTTAAATTTACTGCTTTCTTTATAAAATTATACTGTATTTAGATGCACATTTACCATCGCCTATCGCCTCGAAGATGGCATTTACTTCCTTAACGTGTAATTTTTAGACAATAGTCATTATGCTCAGTATGAACAGGTATAATGGGTATAAGCTACAAATGTGCGAAATACTTATGCATTGCATTTTTTTTATAGTTAATTTGCAGATTGACGTGAGGTAGTTTTTTTCAGTTGGTTTTAAATTGCTGTCATATAGTATTCGTGTATAGTGGTTCGAAAGAAACCTTTATACCAAAACATTAGTCATTAGTATATCGCTTTGAAAGTTGGATTTTGTTTATAATTATAATTGATTGAGCCTGACGTTTTGTTTGAGATTGAGGTTATGGCTCTGGAATTAGGTTTCCTTATTATTTTAATATTTACTTAATTAATGTGATTAAAATATTTCGTGTACCCTATTTTTTAATCTGGATGTTTTGATATTGGATAGATATAACAACTCTTAAGTTTACATTCATTTAATGCATCGGTTAATTTTCTATACAATAGTCAATTTGATTCTTAAATTATCATTAAGACAGTGTTTTTTAATGATAAATGCATTTTAATTTATAATTGTTTTCATTAATATGGGCAGTCAAAATATAGACAGTTACCCAGTTGTAGTTTTCTTTCCTAAAGATGAAGTTTGTGAAAAAGGTTATTTACTTGGACAAGTAACTAATGATGACTTGTTGAAAACTACAAACTTTTTTATTCATGAAGTTATTGAAAGTGCACCGTGGGATTCCCACAACATAATTGGTGTAATTGGAGATTTTTATACTCCCAAACGGAGAAAAAAGAATTCTTGGATAAAATTAAAAGTTGAAAATAAGATGCCAAATGTGGTAGAATTAATAAATATTGATAATATCAGGGAGAAACAAGTGGACTGTCAAATAATCATGTTCGACAGATCTCGGTTTTTGAAGTCAGAATTGCTTTTGACAGATTCTGATGGTGAACCTGATCATGACAGTACTTTCGATGACCACTTTAAACTTCTTGGCTACTCATTAAAACATATGGAGTTGTCAACAAAAATCCATAGAGACATACCAAATTTTTTTAAATTAATTTTTTTGATTCTTTTATTTTGTTTAAAACATTTAGATAGTATAGTTTGTTGGATCCACTATTTCCTAAAATCCTCAACATTAGTTAACCATACTTCTATGTTCATAAAAAGTGCAATTTGGGGATTAGAATATGTAATAAAAAAGAAAAAATTTACTTCAATTAAAATAGGTAATTACATCCTTGGGCTCATTGGGGACTGGATTGGAGGTTTGCTGCTTATCTTTTGGTTACTAAGCGTAATTAGGATTGAAGATGTGCTTCAAACTTTAGCAGTTCAGTCAGAGGTAACAAATAAATTATTCAGACTTAAATTAGCTAGTATAAGTATTTTTAACCCTGGAAATTTTACTCATCTTTTATTTTTAATCCTAGCATGGTCTTTTATTTATTTGTACATACACGGTATACACCATTTTACAGTTACATACGTTATTGAACAGACGACTGATTAAAGAATATATAATTTTAACTATACAATAGACGATGATACAGCAAAGTAATAAATAATTAGTAATAAGTATGTTAAAAAGTTTGGTACACCTAATTTGATGTAAACTAGCGTGACTAGTACGCAACAACATGCAGGCGCTATACTGAGTACAATATCATAAATACAAACAAGAGTGATAATTAATAGTTGTTTAGTGTGATATAAACTGGTGTGAGTAGTACGCAAACACTTTTACTTAAGTACAATAGAGAAAAATAAGTATAACAATAACGATTAATTGAACAATAAAAACATAACATGCAAGATTATAATGTACATAAGTTCTAGCTGACATCAAGGCTCTTGTAGGTTTTCAACAACTCCCTTTTTGCTTGGAAGTGAATTGTTTAGTTATTCACAAGGTTTCACAAAAGTCCTCAAAAGCCCCCTCCCAATCCACAACATCACCAGACACAGGATAACTTAGGTTCTGAATGGACTTGAAGTTTTCATTAAAATCACTTCTACGAAAATTGAGGACGTATTTTTCAGCGGTATCAAGATCCTCGATTGAGGTACGGCAGGTAACATCAATTTCGAGAGCTGGATGGTGATATTCCACTGGTAAGAGTAGGTCAGCAGCCTCTGTGATGCGAATACAAGGTCATCTGTTGTGGTTTTCATTTTATATTCTGTGTTAGAGAATAGGTATCTAACACATCTAGTGTATCAACCAATTTATTCAACGAAATGAAATCAATGAACAGTTAAGTAGAGGCTATTTTCTGACTATATGAATGCATCACAAAGCCAAAAATATCACTGAATTATAATGAAAAATAATGACGGAGCCAATCTTGAATCATCAGGTCTACTTTATTTTGATTTCCCATAGATACATATTTGCATGTTTTCTGTCTTTACCTGCAAGGAGGAGGCTCACTGTAAATATTAACCCTTCTAGAGCTGAGAGTTGTTTTACTTGTGTGAAAAATGCTTTTATCACTGTGAGAGACATTTCGTATTTTTATTAGGGCATCACTATTTTTCATTCAATAGCCACCAGAGTAATACTAGTTGAATCTATGAAAATCGTTGTTCTCAGTTTTGCTATTGGTTTGCGTTTTCTTTGTAAATCCAATTGGTGACAGAGTCATAAATAGCGGGACTATCATCGGATAGCGCAAAACATAGGCAGCCGATAGGAATACGTCAGGGCAACCAAAGCGGTATGTTGAGTAAATTATACTATAATTTGAGTGTTGATTTATAACTATATATTTGTATTATCTATCTAGAATAAGAATACAACAATAAATGAATCAATTCTTGACGGTATGTATTTTTCGTGATGGTGTTCATTACTGTTTTATTTTAAAAAGCTACACATCACTTAGTTTTTTTTTTAAATGTTATATTTCGGCTTTACAATCTGAAGCCATTTTCAAACATTTAACAACATAAATAGTTCTTAAAAAAATATTAATATAAATTAACTAATAGATCATATGTTTTTTAAAATATTTAACAGATGATTTGATCAATGAAAATAGTTGAATATATACTATATAAATTTTGATAAAAATTGCTTTTTAAAATAAAACAATAAATGAATCACTCTTAAAACTATATTTTTTGTATATACTTGGTCGTTTCGTTACTAGATTGTGCCATTAAAAAAAAAACAAACGATAACTTAATTATGTTAGTGTGACAAATGAACTTATATATTATTGTTCAGGTTTAAATGTTCTATAAAATGGTATCTAAAGCAAAATTCTAAAAACCTTACATGCTACATTAATTTACCTAGAACCTTACATTTTTGACAAAAATGACCTAACGCTTTTCTTATAGGAAATGTGAAAAGAGCACGGCACTAAAAGGGTTAAACTGTTTATTGTAAGCCAAGCACAGCTAATTAAAGAGTGGGCATGAAGCTTGTACAAAACTGTATTTGTTCTGCTCCTCTCCATTTGATTTCAGAATATGTATGTATTTATTGCCATATATAAATAAATACCGTGCGCCATCCTACTTTGACGTATACGGAGCGTCCCCTGGGTGGCGGATAGGGGAGAGGTCGGGAGTTATGCATAGCATTTCTCCCGGTTAGGTCCATTGGACCCGCTGACCATAAGTAGGTGCGGTCCTCCATTCATATTGGGGGTTGAGCATAGGGCTAACCACCTTACCTTGTAAAAATCTTCTGGTTACGAACCGTCAACAAAATGCCTCGGAAAAGACCGGATTAAATGGAAAACGACATAGGATTCGCTCAACGGACTTAAGATTTGGAACTTGGAACATTCGCTCGCTTGCTATTCCAGGAGCAGTCAATATTGTATGCAATGAACTAGAAAGATACAACTTGGACATAGTGGCTCTCCAAGAAACAAGATGGCCCTTTAGTGGTATAATTAACTCTGGAAAATATTCTATATACTACAGCGGAAGAGATGATGGAATACACCAAGCAGGAACTGGATTTGCTATTAAAAAAACTCTGTTGGAAGCTCTAAATAAATTTGAGGCTGTGAATGAAAGGCTGTGCCTGATTAGACTAAGATGTAGATTTAAGAACATGACTGTGATAAATATGTATGCTACAACTGAGGATAAAGAAGATGAAACCAAAGATGAATTTTATGGACAGTTAGAAGAAATGATATATGACATCCCTAATTATGATATAAAAATTACATTGGGTGATGCCAATGCTAAAGTCGGAAAGGAAGATATTTGGAGAGATTATGCAGGAAAATAGAGTCTTCATGACATGTCCAATGACAACGGAATAAGACTTCTCAGTCTCGCATGTGCAAACAATCTCTACATTAGCAGCACCTCATTCCCACATAAAAACATACACAAAGAAACATGGGTATCGCCTGATGGAAGAACGAGAAACCAAATTGATCATGTGTTAGTAGACAAGAGACATAAAACACACATATTTGATGTGAGAAGCCTAAGAGGTGCTGAATGTGGGACTGACCATAAATTAGTACTCGTTAAGATAAGACAAAAACTGAAATGGGAAAAACGAGAAAAAGATAGAGTGGAAGTAGGGTGGGACACATCTAAACTGAAAAACATAGAAAATCAAAAGAAGGTGGAACTTAAACTAACAAACAGATTTCAGGTACTACAAGAACAGACTGTTGAAATTAATGATGTAAACAAGTATTGGGGGAAAATTAAAGAAATTATTACAGAAGTTTCGAAGGAAGAACTAAAACCAATACAAAGGAAACAAAAGAACAAACTTTGGTTCACCAACAGTTGCGAAGATTTAATAGAGTTGAGGAAGAAAAAGAAAAATTATGTTCTCAAAAACAACTGTAATGAAAATAGGGAGGAGTACAAAGAACTCAACAAACAGGTAGTTAGAAAACTAAGAACAAAGAAACGTAAATATATCACAGACCAACTGAGAAAAGCAGAGGAGGACAGTAATCATAACAACGCAAGGGAATTTTTCAGATCAATAAGATTTTTTAAGAAGGGATACATCCCAAAAACAGACAGCATCAAAGATAAAAATGGAAACCTGACTTGCGACAGAAAAAAATGTTCTTAACATATGGAAACAATATTTTGAGCAACTACTGAATGCTGATAAAAGACCTGACGAAGAAGAAGGAGCAGAAGATGAAAATAAATTAATTTTCCAACATATGCAACCAAAAGTAGATGAACCATCGCTTAAAGAGGTGGAAGAAAGCGTAAGACAACTAAACAACAATAAAGCCCCAGGAAATGATGGCATTCCGGCTGAAATATTCAAAATTGGTGGAAGAGAGCTATTAAGTTGTATGCATAGATTAATATTAGGAGTATATAGAAGAAAATATTAAAGACCACCAAGCAGGATTTGTTCAAGGTCGCTCTACTATAGACCAAATATTTGCCATAAAACAATCTCTCTCAAAATATTGGGAGTTTAATAAGGATGTTCACCTATTATTTATAGATTTTCAAAAAGCGTATGACAGCATAAATAGGATGAAAATGTATGAAAAAATGCAAATGTTTTGCATCCCAGATAAGCTTATAAAATTGACACAAATATGTATTGATAAATCAAGATGTAAAGTGAAGGTAAATGGAGAATATACAGAGGACTTTGAAGTTAATACAGGAGTTCGTCAAGGTGATGGGATATCCCCTCTACTCTTTAACCTAGTCTTAAGATGCACTCAGGAAGACAAAAGATTTAAGAGCTGGGATCTGTGTTGGATCAAAAGTAAATGTATTAGCTTTTGCGGATGACGTTGCTCTTCTTGCTGAAAGTAGAACAGATCTGGAAAATTTAGCAAAAGTGCTCATTCAAGAAACCAGAAAGGTGGGATTAGAAATAAACCAGGATAAGACAAAATATATGCATATAACCAGAAGACAGGGAATGAATAGAATACAAAATATTAAAGTGGACAAGTGGGAATTTGAAAAAGTCGAAGAGTTTAAATACCTTGGCATAAAGCTAGCACAAAACATAAAAGAGGAAAACGAAATTCAAAATAGACTAGTCTTAGCCTCTAAGACCTATTGGGCAGTAGAGAAATTACTTAAATCCAAAATATTGTCTAGGAAAACTAAGATCAAAATCTACCATACACTAGTCCTCCCTGTGTTACTATATGGAGCTGAAACATGGTCACTGACAAAGGAATATGAGAAGAAGCTTATTGTATTTGAAAATAGAGTATTAAGAAAAGTGTTTGGTCCAGTATGCGAAGGAGATGTATGGAGAATAAGAAAGAACAGAGAATTAAGAGAAATATACTCTCACCCAGATATAGTAGCATTAGTGAAAAGTAGAAGACTAAGGTGGGCTGGACATGTGTGGAGGCGAGAAAATACCTACATTATTAATTATATTGAACGATCGAACCCAGACAGTAGAAGACCCCTTGGCAGGCCAAGACTTAGATGGAGAGATCAGGTCCTCAAAGATATTTACAAGTTGGGAACTACACCTGAGGCAGCAAAGAACAGAGCAGAATGGAGAGGCATTGTTGGCGAGGCCAAAAACCAACTGGGGTTTCAATGGCCAAGGAGGTAATGTAAGATATAAATAAATAAACATGCAGTCTGGCCGCTTTAAGGAAGAACATAGTATAATACACTCGGTTTATTGTTTACACTAAAATTTTTATTTATTAGACACAACAATCTGTACATCACAATTTTTAACAATAGATGGTAAAATAGTTACCTCTTTTTTGTTCCGCCACCAATCTTGCGTTATTACAGCACTACTGGTTTCAAAGGATATCCTTCATCTTCACGTGCACTTTCTTGGGCTTCACTTAACAAACTAAAGTTCAAATTCTTTCACTTGACAGTTTGAACCACCAAAGGTAGATTTAGAGAGGGTTGGTGATTTATGGAGAGGGTGGTGTTGCCAACCTTACTTTACTGAATTGTTTAATCTTCTATTGTGTTTTCTATGTTGTATTGTATATAACAATTTTATTACTTTGAAAATCGGGTTTTTCATTTAATATTTATAGTGGACTTTGTTTTATTGATTTGTAAATTTCAAACTGTTCATAAACGTTAATTTTTATTTTTTTTTGTAATTTTAAAAAAAATTTAAATTTTCTTCTGTTCTTGTGATGTTGTGGTCGTATTCTGTTTTGTAATCTGCAAATTTTGATTTTTATAGTTCTTGCTGAGGAAATGTTCTTTAAATATGGTTTTAAAAGATCTGACCATTTGGCCTATGTAGTGTTTTGGACAGTCATTAAACTTAATTTTGTAAATTCCTGTTTTCATGAATTTATTATTGCATTGTGGTTTAACTCTTAGCGTTTGTTCGAGGCTTCCTGTTGTTTTGAAGGCTATTTTGCATTCTAATGACTTAAAAACATTATTGTAGGTATGGTACATGTTTTCTTCAAATTTTGTTAGAATATATTTGTTTGGCTCGCTATTGTTTTGTTTTTGCCGGTTATTTTTTGTTTTCTTATGACTTTGTCAATTATATCAATTTTCTGCTGCTATAGTTTTTAGTATTGTTATTTCATTGTTGTAATCCTGTTTATCCAATGGTAAACTTCATAATCTGTGAATGTATGATTTGTAAGCTGCTAATTTGTGGTTCATTGGGTGGTTTCAAGTTGCGTGTATTGTTTGGCTGATGGCTGTGGGTTTTCTATATATTTTGAATTTAAATATATAGAAATGGTTTTGAAAATCAGCTACAAGTGCTATTTTTGAGTTTGTGAATTATAATATTGAGTATTGTTTTTATTTAATTTAAATTATTTTACTTGTTCTGTTAAGATAAACAAACGATTACGGTAAGTAAAAATGGAAATGACATTCTGACCTAACTGTATGTTATAACCTTATCTAAAAACACATAGATCCAACCTCACAGACAATCTAGTTTATTTTTCCATGCTTACTCTTATTGTGGTTAGACTGTAGGCTTTTATATATATAAATTATATATATATATAAATTATATATATATATATATATAAAGCATCATAATTGTAAATCTAGGTTTACTCCCTCCTGCCTAAATACAATAATTATGGTTGTACAAGTACTACATCGGAGGAGTAATGTTAATAAAATAAGGCATAATATTAGAAACTGAAAAAAATGTTGTTTCTTCAAAATTAAAATTTACCAAAGTTTACACATTACGCAAGCAAGGAAGTAAAGCTGGAGAGAAGAATTTTAAGCCAATTTATTTGGTACCAACAGTACCCAAATTCTCAGTAGAAAATTAACTGTTATTGCTCATTCTGAATGAACAATTTACAAACTCCAAGATGAGAGCTCTGTAACCAGCATTCTAAAGGTTTTTGGCTCAGAGGCATGATTAGATTCTCTTGGAAGGTTATTCTATTGTATAAAGTTAATTGCTCTTTTAAATAGATTGAAAGCTAGCCTAGAGTATGTAAAGAAATTGTGTTGTTAAAACAAATTATCAACGGATTGATGGAAATCAAAATCACCTGTCCCAGAACTATCACACCAGGTATTTTGCAAGGCTTTGTTGTAGGCTCTGTTCTTTTTGTTCTTTAACTGGAGACCTTTAAAAACATTTAGAGGCACTCTCCTATCCAATCACGTGTGACGATAACACCATTCCTATCACTTGTAACAATATACAGAGCTTGTCAATAGAGATAAATTCCATTATTGAAACAAATGTGGTTGAGCATTATTGTCTTTAACATGATCTTGTCTTAATCTATCAAATATTAAACTTCTTCCATTGAGCAGTCTCAAGAATTATATGTATCAGGACCACCTGCTTAGATTTTTCATGTCTTCTACAAAATTAGACGAATATAGGCTCTCAGACGTAATTATCAATTAATCATCATCTGTTGACCCTGTAGCAGCCATGTCAACAGAGAATGAGTTTGTCCTTAAGCACTGACGAGAACCTAAGAAATTGCTGTGCCATCTGCTGTAGAAATTGCTTTCGCCCTGTTTGAAGCCCATTTCAGTGGCATGGAGTTATTCTTTAAGACATCTTCTACTACCAGCCTAGAACGTGGCCTGGTTGTGTAAACAGGCCAAGAGAATAATGGCTGAGAATAATTCAAGACCGGTGAGATCCTAATATCTTACAAATTTTTTTTATATTGCTGAAGTTATTCTATATGACTCAAAGCAGAATCTGGTGAGAAATAAAGCTATAAACAAACATTAAACAAGGCAAGCCCTTGACTATAGAAATAAGAAAAGACTGTCCAGTCATGTAGGTCCTTTGAAAGCAGTTTTCCTGTTCAGTGAAATTAGTTCATGTTTGGTTATCACGGGTAGTATAACCAAACATATACAAAAAAATTACTGTTTTTTATTCATACAATATTGTAGTGTGTGGTTGATTTATAACAACCTTATATGCATTAATACACTTCAGTAACAAAAAATTTTTACTTTAAAATATGCTTTATAGTGAAGTATTTACTTATATTTTTGTATAAAAAAAAAAAAAATTAATGATAAATAACAACTAAACTAACAAATAAACAAAAATAGTCTGCAGCATTATCTGATAAGCCAATTTAACCTACACTTACACAAAATCTTGAAATGTATATAATATGTTTTGGATGTATACAGGTTGTTGTGATAGCCCTCCGAGATACGGTTAGCTATCTAATGGGCAGTCCTGCTGACTTGAAGTTGAATGGTCCACTCAATAATGTGTTAGGTCGGTTTTTCCTCTTTCACATTGACCTGTGGTGGGCCTTTCTTGGTAAGTTTATATTTTCTGTATTCTATTCATTTATTATATTGTATAATAAGAATACATCTTAATTTGTTGTATGAAATACAAAAATATCATTGAAATCATCATAATTGCAGTTCAAGTACAAAGTAAAAATACCATTTAACAGCAAAGAAATCATTAAAAATAAATAAATTTTACAAATTTTGAAATCTATAAGTTATTAACTTAAAAAATTAATATTAAATATATAAACATTAAAAAGGTTAGTTCAAGGTTTACATAATATATAATTTTATTATACAGCACAAAAATACAAATAATTTTTACAACTGAATATTAAAACTGTTCAGACTATAAAAAGGGTGACACAACTGTTTTATATTTATGAATTACTGTGACTTGCAGAATGTGAGATCACTGACCACTACAGCACTGTACTGACGATCACTGACACTGACCATAGCCACCTCGTCACCCAACCTACTACACAACTTACTTATACAGACTTCAACGTACTTTCTACCAACTGTCTCACTCAAACTGGGATCCCGTATTGTCCTGTCTCGAAGTTAATGCTAGTACCGATCAATTTTTTTCTCTCATCAAAGGCGCTTTGGAGAGATCAATTAAATTAATCAATAAGAACAATTCCAGATTTAAAAAATTAAAAACATGGATTTAATAGTAGGAATTCGTTATAGATATAAGTTAAGTACTTGTATTAGCAGATTTTGTCAGTCATATAAAGAAAGATTTAGGTTTAGATTATTTATATTTTTGTTGGCAAGTGGAATTTGTTGGTTTTTGAATTTGTATCCTTTACTTCCTTAGGAGGGAGGGCTAGGCGGAAGTTACATATTCTCACCAGTATCCGATCAAGGTCTGAATAGAGAAAATGTAATACAAAACAACTGATGATATTCTAGCAGTTTTCTTATACAGGGTGTCTACAAAAGAACTCCGGGGTTTTAAAAATTCATATATTAATAACTATAGAAGATAAAAAAATGTTTATAATTTGTTCGAAACGATTAGCTTATCAAGTTTTACTCATACAAATAGGGAATGTTTTCTTCAACAGTTGGCAGCTCTGCGTAGCTTTGACCTTGAAACAACGTCTCGGCAGAGAGTGACTCAGTGCCGTCTGGACTGCCGCGCTATGGCGACGCCGCAACAAAAGGCTCAGTGCGTTATTTGGCTTATAGAAACTAATTCTGTTGTTACGGTACAAAGAAACTTTCGACGTAATTACGGTGTTGATCCGCCTACGGACAAAACAATTCGTCAATGGTTAAGTTCTTTCAAGGAAACCGGAAGTGTTTTAAAACAAAAGTCACCGGGTAGGCCGCGTGTGTCACAAGTGAATGTGGACAGAATCCGCACTTCATGCCTTCGAAGCCCTAAGAAATCGATAATAAGGCCCAGTCTGGAGTTGGGATTACCGAGATCAACGGTTCATAAGGTAGTTCATAAAAGACTTCGTTTAACTGCTTACAAGATTCAACTGTTACACCACATTAAACCAGCAGACAAGATTAAGAGATTTGACTTTGCTGGACAAAATTGAAGAAAATAATAATTTCTTAAAAACTGTTATTTTCACTGATGAAGCTACTTTTCATGTGAACGGGACTGTAAACAGGCATAATTGTAGAATTTGGGGTTCAGAGCCGCCCCATGAGTTTATTCAGTATGAACGTGACACGCCTAAAGTGAATGTTTGGTGTGGTCTTATGCATGATAGAGTCATAGGTCCTTTCATTTTTGTTGAAAGAACTATCAATGGTGATGTCTATTGTAACATGTTGGAGGAATATGTTTTTCCTCAGTTAGATGATATTGAGGCGGAGAAGGGTTTAGTCCACTTCCAACAAGATGGGGCACCGCCACACTTCAGTATGCGTGTGCGTGAGGCACTTGACGCTCGACTCGGCAACAGATGGATTGGAAGGGAAGGACCTATTCCATGGCCTCCAAGGAGCCCTGACATGACTCCGTTGGACTTTTTCTTCTGGGGGCATATCAAGAACCTTGTGTATGGAGAGAAAATCCGAGATGTTGGCCATCTCAGGGATCGAATAATCAATTGCGTGGCAACCGTGCCCCCAGACATGCTGGCCAGGACATGGGAAGAGATTGAATATCGTTATGATGTGTGCCGTGCCACTAACGGGGCTCATATTGAACTGTATTAATATGTAAAAAAAACTTGACATTACTACCTTTCTAATAATGTATAAAACATTTATATTCCTTTTTTCCTTCATTAAAATATTATACTTCATATATCCCGGAGTTCTTTTATAGACACCCTATATACAAAAACATTGTCTAAAATCTTTTACCTTTGGTTGGTCTGTTTTTTAAATAATAAAAATTATACTGTTTAAAAGGATTAAGTAGTTCTTTTGAAGTTTTTAAGGCGTTTAAAACTTTAAACTTATCATTTATATCTCCTCCCAGAATAATTTTATAGCTAGACCGTTTAGATATAAAATGTAAAAACTGCTCAAATATGTCTAAAAATTCACGTGGATCTCTATTAGGAGAGTGATAATAAAACCAGAACTGTTTTTACATCATCTATAAAATAGCAGATGCCTCAAAAGTTAATTCCCTACAAAATTTACTTAGATCACAAATTCTAGATTTACTGTTTAAGAAAATTGAAGTCCCAGCTTTGATTTGTTTTTATCCTGAAAAAGCACTTGCACAGTAGAAATTTTCAGGAATAGCCAATATAATTTAAACTCTGAAAGACACTGCTCATCTAAGCAAATAATGTAAATGCTGTCATCAGATACAAGATGGGACAAGATATACTTTCATGTAGGCTACTTTAATCCTAGATTTGAGATTGGAACATGTCACATTTGCTACTTTAAAATGCATAAAGCATGAATAGTATGTTCTATGTGTTCATGTTTTTGCCACAGTGGAAAATGTACTTATCTGCTTCAAATCTAGGCAGTATGATATCAATCAGTGTGGGAATTTTTAATATGTACATAGGTGTAAATTTGTTCTCCTTAAAATGTGATATTCTTACATAAGAGACGCCGACACACCGTTGATGGTATTTTAATGTGAATAGTTATATGAGTGTAGTCTGGTTACTATCTGAGTTCAACTGTTCCTCAGAAAGGGCAATTTATTAATAGCCCAACAGCCAGGGCAACTAAGGGACCTACAGCTTTACGTGGCATCCGAACCACGTAGTGCTGGTCTGATTTTCAGCTAATTTACAAGCCTGATACTCGGTTATCTCCCCCACACAACATCCGCACAATGATTACCACCCAACATGGACACCCCAGACTTCTCTAGTAATGTCCACACCATATATGTGTCATAGGAAAGCAAATACAAAACACTGAAACTTTTTACATCAAAGATTGCACTGACCATTGGTAAAATTCTTTCAAGAAATTATTGGAAAAAGTCAAACTCATCTGTCGCAAATAGTAGAAACTAATGTTGTATCTAGTCTTATATACTTAATAGTTTAAGAACCATGACATCTGAACACTTCAATTTTGAATAACACATGTCAGTATGTGCCATTTTGCTTGGTTGTTTGTGAAGTGTAGAGGAAGAATAAAATTAGATGACAAGTTAATTGTTGAAAGGAAAGTTCAATACGGTTTTAGCAATACAGATTTGAAAATTATGTAGGAAGAAGCTACCTCAGTCGCTTTGACATTTTAACAAGACAGTTTATGATGTGTTTGGTTAGGTAATTGTGTCATCACTGTGGATATACAGGTTGTTGAGTGAGCCCTCACCGCTATGCAAGAACCACACATTAGGGATTCTCTTTTATACTGTTCTATTATTTAGTTCCGTGCATTTTAATCCAATATTTAAAATCTTGCTAATGTCCGTAAACATCCACTAAACAAAATTTCTGTTTGTAAAGTTGTTTTCAGCTTTGGGAGGAATGTAGTATATGCAATAGTTTATAAAATAACTACAAGTAGATAAATTTATAATTTATCAAGCTCTAAAACCATTGATTTTATACATTTTTGAGTGCCTATGTAGTTTAGGAGCATACGGACTACAGTTTGGGTCAACTACAATTACATCATCTCTTCCTGGTGTGGTTCCGTTTCTATTGAGTCCATTATTTTCACTTACCTCGTCTCAAAATTATTCGTGAAATATTACATGCTTCTGCTACTCTTTCAGATACTTTTTTTTTAATCTATGAAATATCCTTTATTCTTTAACTCCTGTTTGAAGTTCTTAAAACATGATACTGCAGTAGTTCTTGTCTGAGCGTTATACAGTGTTCCACATTGACCTGTTCATGGTTGGATATTCATTTATCTGTAAAATAATAAAAAAAGAAACAACACACTTCAAATAGTTATTGCAGTAATTTTATGTCAAACTTATTTTAAAAATTAACTTAAACTTACAAAATTTAAAACACCAAAAATCACAGTTACATTACTCCAACGAACATCATCTTCTGAATGAACAATTATTTTTCTCCTGAACTATACTATGAACTCTGAATCAGTTATTTTCCAGAACAGAACTTTGGCTATCAGGTGCTAATATAGTTCAATGGCCAAGTTATTTGACTGATGTAGGTGAAAAACTTCAACATTAGCATTTTGTTGTCAAAGAAACCTGTAAATAACCACAGTCACCTGTAAATAACCATATTTTTTAAATTATTGGTTATAATACAATTATATTTATCTACCATTTATTGATTGATTAAATTAGGTAAAAGAGTTGAATTAGGGTAATTCAGCACTTGTGCTTTTTTAAAACACATCGTATTTGTGTAGTTTTCATAGTTTTTCTAAACTTTTTATGATGTTGAATATGAGAAAGAAAACTTGTGTCATATATAAAAACTAAAAAGTATATAGGTGGTTCTAGTAAATGATTCATTAGTGAACAGGAGTAGACGGCTCTGAGCGAAGAGTGATTACCCAAGCATCTTACCAGCTACGTGGCAGGGCAAGATGCTAGATACAATAGACTAATGTATTTTAATCACCATATGTTTTCTTTATGAATAAAATAAAATGTTCCTTCTTTGATCTTCAGTTTCTAGAGACTCATAGTTTGATACCAATGTACTTTTTCAGGGTTCAGTCGACCTCTGCTAGAGCTTGGATTTCGTTTATTCCTCTGTCTTGGCTCACTCGGGTTGTCGTTCCAACTGGCTATTCTTGCAGATCTCCTAGCAATTGCTACGTTCCACATCTATGTGATATATGTGTATGCAGCAAAGTAAGTGAAGCTGTAGATAATTATGTCAAAGAATTATTTACTGTCTAAAAACACAAGTACGCAACACAAAATAAAATATAGAACTTAAAAACATTAGTAGGCCTATAGCTTACTTTATGAAACTCACTCACAAAGTAAATACATTATTTGAGCAATTTTCAACATTTTAAAAAATCCTCAAAGACAAATCTTTTAATATCTGTGATAACCACGAAAAAGTTTGATACTCTTATATCTAAAACTATTCTGTGTACTGCTATAATTATATTGCTACAACTTTGTTATGTAAGACCATCCTCTATAGTACCAGGATTATTCATATGAATTGGTTTAAAGATACTACTGAATTGCTCTTTGATATAAAATAGTATGGATAGTACATGCAATTATGGTAAAGTAAGGACCTTAAAAGAGTAAAAAGCTGTCTAAAGTGTGACCTTGGTGAGGTTCCATTTATTACTCGTAGAGCTTTTTTTACAATATTTTATTTGCCTAATAATGGTCAATGTTTAGTGCCAGGCTGATAAAAAATCGGCTGTAAGAAAGCTCTTAGACAGCTGAAGGATGGTCTGCCATAGGGGTCTGTACTTGATCCAATTTTGTTTGAAACAATTTTGTTTGCTTTTGTGAACAGCTCTCATGTTCTGTGTTGGTTACAGGTTATACCATGCTCAAGTGGTTGGCTTGGCCACCCTCTCCCAAGTGTTCATTGGTCGAAAACGCAACCCCCTTCCAGGCCTTGTGGACTCCTGTCCTTATTCAACAGAACAGCTGCTTATTGGCACAATTGCATTTACTGTGCTCCTGTTTTTACTTCCCACCACGCTTGTCTACTATATTGTTTTTACTGTGGTAAATACCTAATTTTGATATGTCTACAATTTGCTTTTTCTTTGCAGCAAAAAAATCATACATTAAGGAAAAGTAGAGATACCTGGTTTGGGCATTAATAATGAACCCTTTGTCCTATACAAAAATGAGTTGCTAAGTGTCCATGTTTTATTCTGCCCTTATCTATATGAAATAAAAATTGTTATAATCTATATGAATTTTAATCTCTCTTTTAATATCTGTTTTACTGTTGTAAGAACAAAAACATAATATGTTAGGATGTTTTATTTCAATTCTAGTAAAGAACATGTTTTTAAATTGAGTTTGAAATTTTTGAAGTTTGACATTGAAATTTAATTTTATTCTTGTATTCTCACCTTTAGATATACATTTGAGCTCTTAAATTCAATAAACTATAGCTATAATCAGATATATAATAACTTGAAAACTGGGTGTTTTAATTTTAAATATTAATCTATGCTGATATTTGTGTTCCTGTACACCTGTATCTTGGACAAGATACAAATACATAGCTGACTCTGTGACAAAGTAGTATAACCCAGCTTCTTGAGAACCAAGTGTTTTAGAGATTGTTGGTGATAAGTTCTGCTCTGTTCTCTTAATAAAAACACAGAGTCCACACAAACATTTCCTCATCATATGCCTACTACAGAAGTGTAGAATATTGGTTCAGTACAATCTTGATAATTCAGGGTTTCAAATTCAGTTCGTTATAGAATATTTTGAATAAACAACGTTCGAGTTATTGAGTATAACAATCGCTGACTTCGAGTTATAAGGGGTCCATAGGTTATTGAACTTTTTAAAATTGTGTTGTTATTTACTGGTTTGCGTGGTTATTGTTTAAATTAACATCATACACATGATATAGCTGGGCCATTTCCCTCTCCCTATTTTTTTAGGATCATCAATAAAGTATTTGGAGGAATATTAAATTCTTTAGCAATTATTTCTATTTTCTTTATCTCTTTTGTTGATTTCTTTTAGAATTCTCCGTTTTTCTTCTACACTTACACTTTTGTTTGTCTGCCATCACACTACACATATAACAATTACACAAATTACAAACATGTAGGGAAAAATGCGTAGTTAATACAGCACGCAAATTACACTGCAGTAAACAGATGAAACACAGACAGTGGCGATGGTAGGGGCAGTTCATGGCACAAAACGAAAATTTGGCTCCCTTATTAGATAGTGTAATTATTGACTTTTGATTTATTGAGGCTTACTGTTATAAACTTTGATTAATAAAGGTAAAGTCAAAGTTGGAACTACGCCTTGTAGAGGTTTGCAATTTCATGTTATAGAGGTTATAATGTACCATTCCAGAGAATGAAAAATTCACGTTATCAAGGCTTCAATGTCATAAAACTCGAGTTTTAGAGGTGAAACTAACATTGACTGTTATGGTAAGTTCAAGGGGATTTTAAAAAAAATCGACTTGGTAAGGATTATAAGTTATTGAGGGTCGAGTTATCAAGGTACCACTGTATTAAGTAGTGGCCAGGGTTCCTAGGGAAATAACTGAATTTATAGAATTGCACTATCTGTTTTAAATTCACAATTTATCTAGGTTCCTTAGTTCCTCTGGTTTTTAAACTACACTTTCTAAGAATTAGCTGACTTTAATAACAAAGAATAAACTTGTTTATCTAAACTATCAATTCTTATTTGCCCATTCCGAACAATCATAGCCTTAATCGTAAATACATTTTAAAATGCTCAATGTAAATAATCTGTTTAGATTGAGTGATTAAAAAAATTGCACATAATATAGAACAAATGTTGCTTTCTTGTACCTTCTTAATATTCCATTTTTAAGACTAACTTTCTTATTTAATTCTGTGTGATGTGTGGCAGATGCGACTGGCGCTGATCAGTGTATCTGGACTAGTGACTCAAACCAGCCTGGTGCTACGTGCCCTCCCCCTCTACTCTACTGTCCTATGGCTCTGTAACTCGCCTGCTACTACCAGTGAGTACTAGGCCTTTGATATTGGATCACACTTATATTAAATTCAAATATATTTTTTAAATAATAATTACAGTCCAGTAAAATTACCCCTACAATTGTTTCTAAATATGTGTATAGTACAACCTAGATTATCCAGCCTTGCTTTATATGGCTGTATGTGTCATCTGGCTTGACAATCAGATGAAAATATGTTTTTGATTAGATAAAATTACAACTACGTTCAGCCCCGCAGCTCAAATCTCTAACACTCGTGTTTTGAGTTTTGCATATTGAATATTGCAGGTACTCTTCTTAATAGATTTAATAGGTACTCTTCTTTACCCTGTTTAACAGGAAACATTCTAAATACCAAAATGGAGTATAATTGGTAATTGGATACTGAAAATGTCATCATTTGTAAATATGGGTGTAAATTATGTTATCTGCCATTTTGATGAATTAAATGATAATTATTTTTGAAAGCTGACGATTTGTTTACTTATGTAACAGAGCAGCTTGAAGAGTCTATTTCTTATATGGGGAAGTGGAAAGTTCATCATGTACACACCCTTGGTGGCATTGTCAGTCTTTTGTTTACTGTGTGGAGTGGAAACAGTTCTTGCTCATGTAAAGAATATTGTTACTGTACATCCTTTTAAAATCACTAAAATTATACTGTATACCAAGAAAACTACAATACAATAACTTAAAATATGCCGTTAGAATTTTAAATGAGTAAATGACAATTGTTTTTAAAAAAGTATTTGCGACAATATGGTCGGTTACATTCATCTCATCGAAATTTGACATGCCTTCATGATATTCGTTGCATGCAATTGTAAGCATTTATCTCTCACTTCCATCCAATATGAGTTATTGAATTTGTTTTTTTTTTTTAGAAAACTTATCCAGCTTGACCATCCGCCACATTAGGCTGGATAACTGAGGTTGTACTGTATTTAATAGCTATTTTGAACCTATCCTTTAGGCATGAAACTTAAATAAAACTTACCAATCTTGCGTTCTTCAACTTAATAAAAAGTTCCAAAACTGTTTTAATAGGTTTTCTTAGTACTCTCCCCATGCGTTGCTGACTAAAAAATCTCCATTACTAACTCTACATGCTATAAAATTGTCTCAACATTTCCATATATATATTGTTACATTTTTTTGATGGATTGATTCTTAAAAATATAAACAAATGTAGACCTTACACGATGTTTGACCTGTTTAATTCTTTTTTATTTTTGTAAGTAAAAGTATAATAACTAATCCTGATATTTTTGTAGATTTGTACATTTTACAAAGAACACTTAATTATCTATGGAATACACTAATAACGTAATTACAGTTTTGGAAGATGTTGTCCAGGGCGATTTATTTTCAGTAAACTTTTATATTGCTACAGTCAGCTCGGAGTGTCCTAATATTTTTAATTTGCGTTATTCCCATACCATTTGTATGGAATTCCAAATAAAAAAATGTTCTCAATAGTTCACTCTAAGAAAAACATCTGACTTTAATTTAAGGGATTTAAATATAAGACGACTAAAGTAACATTGAGAAATAAATTACTTTTCGATCAATATTTGTTTTAGTGAATTACCTCTATCAAAATCTATTATTAAAAGGTTTCAACTTTTCACTATACATTGACTGAGTCTCGATAATCCGAGTTAAATGGGATCGAGAGTACCTCACAAATAAACTTGGGCAACATGAAGCTCAATAAATAACAAGTGTGTCTAACACATTGTCTGGGGTGCATTGTATTAATTTTTAGAACTAAAGTAAATAATGCACATTACAAATTAATAACGAAGTGAAGAAGATTTAAAAACTTAACATTTAATAAAATAATCAATTTTTTCCTTTTACTTGCTACCATGTTCCTCCAATGCTCAAGCCAGATTACGTCTTGCGCTTTATGCCACCATTCATTCTGCTGCTCTATGTAGGCCTGTGCTATCTTGATCGAGTTTACTCTATCGGTAAGTGATAAAAGATCAAAGTTTTTCATCACCACTGTCGTGAAAGTTGATAATAGCATTGTGTGTTACTTCTTTTTCGTCACTTTTCATCCAGTTAGAAACATATTCATCACTTATAGGCTCATTTACACATAGTGTGTTTGTTAGTTTAAAGAGCAAAAAGACATTAAAGAAAAGGTAATTTTAAGAGATTAAAACAACAGTGCTGATTAGTACTTGCTAGTGATGTAAGAACTGTAATGTGATAAAGTATATTCCATTTTGACATACGGTATAGAAATTTGCGGATAGCAAAAGGAACTATTGTATTTTCATATTTTTATTTTCAATAGTCATATTTTTTATATTTTCTGACAAATTATATTAACCATAAATCATTGAAGTGGTTTTAGACCACTTAACGAAACATACCTTCCAGATATGAAGTACTATCAATGTACTGAAAGTATTACAAGATTCCATACTTGGACCTATAAGCCTATTTCTTATTTACTAATAACCTGCCAGACTTCTTAAATTTCTACAGCAACTTGGTGATGTAAGCTGATTCAATGCTTCTAATGACAGATAGATTGGTGGAAAGTCTTAAAATAAATTCTAACAGAGTTGTCAACTTTACAATGAACTTTTGCAAAAACAGCGATTTATTTTTTATTGAATCCAAGAAGAAATAATTTAAAATTTTTGATATTCCAAATCTGGAGTTTGTAACCTCAACTGAATATTTAGGAATTGTTATAGATACAATCATTGATGGCTACATATTGATACACTGTGCCTTAAGTTAAGCTCTACAATAAAGAGAACAAAAGCTATTCATAGTGAAGACAAAATAACAGCCTATCGTCTATTTGAAAGTCATCTGAGGCTTGGAGTTGCAGTCTGGGGAGGATCAGCTGAAAAAATTTGATCCAAATTTCCCAAAAGAAGGCCATAGCTATAAGCCAGCCAGTATATTATGATAAGGTAGAGTTTATTATGATAACCATATCTCAATATTCTACAACTCCAGGACCCACATTCATAAAATGCCAACTCTACCAATTTATATAGACTCACTCTCTCTGAAACTAAATCTATGTATGCTGGGGCAAAATGTTCAGTACCCTGCCAAATTAACTTAAGGGAGTTGTACAAAAGTCTATCTAAGTTTCAAGAACCACCCTTCTAGTATGTGAAAGAACTCCTCAGTTGGTGAAATGGCTTGTAGTGTACTACATATGATGCTTGCAAGAGTGGCAATTCCTTCCTACCAATTTGGCCAGAAAAATTGTTCAAACTTTGTTTAAATTATAATTGACACTTCACTAATATTAAGTAATAAAGAAATGCTCTCTCTTTATCTCTTTTGTAAATTTTACCTACATCTGTATACTATGAAGAATTTTGTATTGGTTTGGAAAAAATAAAACAAAGTTACTAATGTTGTCATTTTTCAGTGAGATGTGTGATTGTTGTTACAGGTTGTGTGAGGCTAACACCCAGACGAACTTCCCATGGGCAGTGTGTTTTAGAAGCCTGTCCTGTGCAGGGTCCTTGGTGGCCAACAGTTAAAAGTGGCTCCCCTTTTCCCTCTACCCCCTCATCTGTTCCTTGGCGTGAGCTCTGCTGTCATCTATTTACAGGTACTCTTCTGTACCCTGTTTAACAGGAAACATTCTAAATACCAAAATGGAGTATAATTGTTAGTTGGATACTGAAAATGTCATCATTTGTAAATATGGGTGTAAATTATGTTAATTGCCGTTTTGATGAATTAAATGATAATTATTTTTGAAGTAGTGTCTGTAAATTATCCATATTCCAAAAAACCAATGAATTATAATTTACAATGTGTAAATGATTGGTAGTTAGTTGGTTGATATAAAAAAGAACTAAATCATTGTTTATACTATCCACATCATTAGTTTATAGATCGACACATATTAGAAAATTACCAATGGATAACTAATTAGAAGGAAGTAATTGTAGGGTTATTTATAAACAAAGCTACAGACAAAATGTACAGGATTATTCCGTTTGGCAATGACACAGCTGCAAAGCCTTGAAATTAATTTTACAGTTCATATTCAATCTTATGTGAGATTGTTTCCTCATGCTCAATGCCCTGACAAATAAAATCCAATGGGTATTGTGAATTCTAACCTTATCTCTGCTTATTTGAATTAGTTTATACTCTGTTAGAAACACCACAAACCAAACATAATACAGACATGTCACATTAAGGGGTTTTCCGTGTGTATTTTTAGGCCTGGCATATAGCGGATGTTTGTTGAAGCATCACATTTTACAGAGTGGATATACTGTATGCTAGTAGGTTGAAGTTGGAACTACTCTTAAATATTGATCTGTTGCGAACCTGGAACTCGACTGTAAAGGTAGGTTTTTGTCAAGCACAAACTTTCAATTCAAACTGTCTTCTCTCTGTATGTGAAAATGTAATCCTTTCAAGTTCGACTCACAACAATCAGATTTTGTCCCAGCTTCGTTCTATCAACATTTATATCTCTGATTGAGCCACAAGCATGTCACCCTGATGATCTGCTGTAATGTGCTCAAATGTCAAGCTTCTTTTACAATTTGTTCAAAGCAACCCGATATGGTATTAGAGGAATACAACTCTTATTTCATCGATGTATAGTAAATGTATACATCACACAGTTGATAAATATTTGATTGCTCTTTATGGCCCCTTTCAAAATCCTAAACACCTAGCAGAAATGATTTAATTTAGTATCAATTACTGCCTGAAATTTGAGATCTGCAAAGCAGGTGTTTTTGATGAATTTGGTTTTCGATATTGAAGAGAATTATTCAATCTTGTACTTCTGGGTTAATCTGGGTGAAGTAGTATCTGTTGGGAGATAAATCTCACTGGAACTGTTAGGGTGATGTGAATCCTGTCTTCTACTAACAAGAAATTGTTGTCTGGAAATATTTATACTCCAAGAATTCTGTGGTGGGAGGTTTTATTTCACATTGGTAATGGTTATCCTCAAAAGACATTTACCAGTGTAACAGTTCTGCAAACTAAGTTTCAGCTGATTTGCTTAAATTACTACTGGATGAACCCTGCCAATGTATTAGGACTCAAGCCATCAAATATTTCATGGTCATTTCAGAAGCAAAATAACTAAAATGGATATTATATTCTCTTTTTTTTTAATAATAAGAAAAAAACAATCTTCATTATTAATCATTTCTAAGATGCCAGTCGTAGAGATGTGGGTGAATATGTGGGGTAAATGAATGCCAGTATGTGTACCATATGACTACTAACAAATTGATAAACTACAATTCTTCCTAAAAAATATATATGTATATTGTAGGAACTACCATTTAAACTATTGGTTTGTTTTGTTTTTGGCTGCACTGGCAGCAAGAGAAAGAGTTGGAGCGTTGCAGTTATATTTCGACCAAACATAATAAGGTATTATTTGGCTAATTCTATCAAAGCTAGCCTACATAGAAGTTGGCACAAAATCAATGCTCTTACACATAACTTAGTCTTAATATTGACTCTTACACATAACCAAAACTACAGACAGGTGTCATGGAGCCACTATACTTAAGATGGCCGTTCCCCAAACTGCCAAGCCACTGCTGGGTAGTCAACAGCCCAGTACCCTTCAGTTGACATACAATCTTACCATCAGCGGGCCAAAACTTGCTGTTCTTTTGTAGCTATACGGTTCATGTTTATTATTATAATGTGTTATAGTGAATACTCAATGATTATTAAAAGGTCCATTCTAGTGGACCATGATATAATTAAAAATAATGGCTTTATTGTACAAAAACGTTTTTATATCAAAGGTCCTCTCTTGCAGTTAATCATCAATCATTGATATTATGAGTTTCATTTTAAAACTACAGTAACCTCTCGATTTAACAGACTAAATGGGGTGGGCTCTAGTCCATTAAAGCTGAATGTCCGTTAAATCAGGGTGAATTCACTCCAAGCTGTTATGAGATTGCCACACCTTACTCAAAACTACCTGATGCTGCAAGATAATTGTTAACTCAACAATCAATAAAATATACAAATACATTTTATTATAAAAAAAAGATTAATCAATAAGGATAAAGGGTTTTAGGATATACTTAATAATAATAACTATATATGGTAATAATAACTATATATGGATTATTTAAAGTTGCCTTAGAAAAACTACACATTTTATAAATTAATGTTTGTATGAAACTTCCTTCAGTGCGGGGTACAGCAAATAGCAAGCTGACAGTTAAGTCGTGTTCAGTCGGGGTCTGTTAAATCGAGGGATTACTGTATCAAGAATGACATTTAACATTTTACATATTTAACTAAGAAGTATAAAGTATATAAATGTACTCAATTTATTAAAAAATTAACCTCTAGCCAACTAGAATAACTCTTAAGTATCAAATAAGGCTTTGCAATACCTTCAAAGTTTTGCAAAAAGATAATTATTACAGACTGAATTCTTGAAATATAAAGCCATGTTTTTTGGTATCCATCATGAAGTGAAATGGCCTCCTTAAGTTTCAAACAAAGGTAGAAGGAGAAGAAACATTCACAGTATACAAAGAAATTTGATTTACATTGAATTAAAATAAAATGTCACAGTAGTTTCCATATGGAAAAGAAAGAGAAAGACTTAATAAATAAAATATACATAGACTGTAAATACAATTAATAATAAGTGAGTTGGTATCATCAATCGCCCGCTGGCGCTACAGGAGGAAACTCGCTGTCATCAGTCAGGCGGAAGCCGTCCTTGGGGGGGGATGCAGTAGCTAACTTCATCTCTTGGAACTTCTCCGACTCTGCTGGGACAGAACCTCTTATTAATCTAGGGAATTTATAATTAAATCAGGCAGTTTGCAATATAATCAGTTATTTACATTACCAATACAAATAATAAATTTTGTATTATTATTACACCTTAATTTCTTACTCCAAAAACATATGATAAATTCATATTCACCTTAAAATAAACGGTTCAGAGTCAGTATAATTTCAAAATAAAACATATTAAAATTAGTTTAAATCGATTCATCCTTTTTTTCATTACTCTGAGCTGAAAGAAGGAATATCAAATAAGAGTACTAAACAATATATGTATTTTGAAAACTAGGGATGCTGCAAAAAGTTGTGTAGCTTGATGGTTTTTTTTCTATAAAGTGATGGAAAAAAAGAACACCTTGTTTTCTTGTGGTATTGCATTAAATGCATGGTTAGTATCTATATACAGATGATATTTCAGTCTGTATTCAGATACGGTTTAGTTCTTTATGGTAATTGTACCAGAATTAAAGAACTATTAACTTTACAAAAAAAAGCTTTAAGAGCTCTTAAGAAATGTGACTCCAGAGAACACTGCAAACCACTTTTTATTGATTTCCAATTTCAAACCATTATAAATCTTTACATATTTGACTTGGTTACTTATACTATTACAAATTCAGAATTTTTAAAATTCAAACAATCTTTCCATAACTATAATACACGTGGAAAGAAAAATGCTAAAATTGACTTTTATCGTTTGAATAAGACTCTGGATAGTCATATAGTATTGTCCCTTAAAATTTACAATTTTTTGGAACCTAAAATTAATCAGTACTCTTTTTCTGAATTCAAAAATAAATTTTACTGCTGGCTTTTAAAAAACCCATTTTACAATTTAGATGAATTTTTAACGCAATTGACCTTAATTTTTAAAGTACACATTTTTTATTACTAATTTGACTTTAAAGTCTACTGTTAGATTCATAAATAGTCTAATTTTAGTAATTAGTATGTATGACACAAGCTATTGCAATAGCTGCTGCTATGACATTGTCAATGATGTAAAATTTGTGTGGCAAATAAAAATTATTATTATTATTATTATTATTATTGTTTTATTTATCCAACAAAGATAAATTAATAAAGTAGAAATTAAGAATCTCAAGATAGATTAAGTTCAATTTTAATATTCTGCCAAGATTAATATTCAGTATTTGTAAAATAACTTCTATTTAACATATTCACTTTGTATTTATTTGTTCCTTCTTCATTTTATATAATTTTAAAAATATTTAAATTTTTTCCTAGAATAGGGTATTTTGGAGGAATATAAGAACTTTTAATCTGCAACTGATCCCAGATATACAATAAGATTTCTTGGTGTACAACCGGAGATTTTCAAATATAAAAACAAATACAAATTATCAATGAAAATAATTGCTTAACATAATCTGTTCAACTGTTTAATCAATTTGGAACTACTGAGTTTAGTGGTATTTTATGAAATTTTAATTGTTTTTCATAAAAGTGAATTTTAAGCTGTAAAAAGGTAACTTTGTTATGAAATACACATGTATTAAAAGTAAACAGAAATAATAAGATGAACTGATTTCAACTACATGAATAAGTATATTTTAATTATTTATCATTGTTGGGCTATAAATTTTCAAAAATTACATCAAATTTCCAACATTCTGAGGAGAAGCCTCTATCTGGGCAATAATCTTTTAAAAGTATTAAGTTTTTACTTTTTAAAATTGCTTCTGTACAAATTAATTTAAATTTGTACATTAAATTAGAGAAATGAACTCTAGTTTACAGAATCCTTGTATTATCCTTAAAATCAGCTCTTGTCTGACCACACACAGTAAACTGGCACATTCTCATTCACTGTTATTTATTTTGTTTACATTTAGAATGAGAATTTTCGTGTTTCACATTTTAAACGTGAGTTACTAAAAGACTACGATTTAAGTATTTCCCTAAATGGTAGTACTAAAAACTATATTAAGAATTTAAAAAGTATCGTTAACATGTATAAAAAATAATGTTTCTTTTCATTTTAGACACAACTATAGTAAAATGGTTATTTAAAACAGATATTTTGAAATAAAAAGTTAGCATTTCGAAATAATGACCATTGATCATCAACAGTATGAACACTGCAAATAATATTTAGTACTTAGTGTTTAACTTTTTGAGAAGTAATCACGTCTTTAAAATGTGACTACGATCTCCACGTTGTAAAGTAGCAAGTGGTTAATAAAATTATGTCTACAGAGTACGACATTTTTTCTAATTAATTATTTTTAATCATTATATATTATTACATGAAATCAACTAAATTCTATAAATAAAATAAATAAAGTACAAATTACATAATATGTACGATAAGATAACCAACTTTAGTGAAATAACTTAGACACAGTAATAATAAAAATGCCAAATGTAGTAACAAAGAAAGCAAGTTTCATGACATAACTGAATCACTACCCATTCTAGCGGAGAAACAAGTGATTAGCATCTTTTGGAGAAACACATACTGTAACTAGGAGTAGTGTACTGTGACATTTCGGCACCAGATAGCGTGACTACCAATGAAGCCTACATTCAAAGCAGGAGGCAAACAGTTTATTTTATTGACGTAAATGACTATTATAGATGCTTTAAAGATCATGTTACAGAAATATATAATGTAATAATAAATTATAGAACAAAAATGAAGTCACAAAATAAGCATAGGCTATACATATGGCTGTCAACAACGACAAGATGCTGATCTAGTCAGAGTCAGTACAAAGATGAGTTTTCAGTGAATGTAAACAACACTTGTTTTAGTTATCTTATATCTGAAATAAACACAAATTTATTAGAATATAAGAACAAAACGTACAAATATTATGGTGATCACCAGGGCCAGAGGGATTCACTAAGTAATTGATCACCATAATAATTGTACATTTTGAACAATTACAAATAAATTTGCGTTTGTGACATTCACTTGCATTATATTTCTACCAACACGTAATATGCTGACTAAGAACTATTTATTTGTAGTTTTTCATGAGTTTTTCTCTGTATTTTAATTGTTTTGGCTCACTCTATTAAACAATCCACTATTTTCTGAAAATAAATAAATATCATTTTATTTTATTTTACATCTAGTAAACATTTTGAAATTTTTAAAAGGAAAACCAATACTATAACAGTAAAATCAGCTTATAAATTCAGAAATGTTTAGTTATCAGTTGTAAAATTTACAAATACATTTTTAAACAGCATTGTCTGTTCAACCTAGAAAATTTAAAAACGATCACACTATTTGGCCTTAATGTGGCCAAATTTTATAGAATATGAATAAAGATTAACTTAGGTTTTGTAGTTCAATACACACAGGAGAGAATAGTATTCTTGACTTAAGAGCTAATATTATACATGTAATTAGAGTTGAGGTGGTACCTGACATGTATCCGGGCGAGTGTCCTTTCAAAATGCCCGCGTAGGACGAGCTAGTTATGGCTCCTGACAGACAAGAGACAAACAAACATTGGCTTGGTGGCTGCCTCATGCTGCATGCACAGTACTAGTCTAACTATAACTTTAGCCCCATCAATAGAATATGTGCCGATCGCTTGATAGGTTTTACACAACCATAAGCATTCAAATAAAATTTTTTATAAAAACTTTTACCTTTGTTTTTTTTTTCAAAACCAATTTCTTACAGTTTAATTATTTTAATTTTTGTAAATCAGAATTTTTAAAATTTTTATGCCAATTTATTAACTTATTTACAATTGTTAAAAAACCTATCTCAAAACAATACTCATCAATAGCTACTGATCTCATTTCATATTTTATAATCTACAAACAAAATAACGACCCAACAATGTTTACACTACTTTTGACATTTCTTGAAATAATGTTTTTTAGTATATTAGAAGCTATATCGCATCAGTAAACTTACCTAAGAGGACAAGTCCATTAAGACCTTACAGTAGAAAACAAATACAGAAACAACATATGACACAAAAAGTCTTTCCTCACCTGAGGAAAGAAGACCTCAGGTCAAACTGTGCACATGGAACTGAAAATTTGTGCATCTGTATTTGTTTATTACTACTGTGGCGTTAGTGGACTTGTCTTTTTAGGTAAGTTTGCTGATGCCCTATCTCTTTTAATATACCAATTCCTGGCCTCGTGCCCTTTAACTTAAAGTCAAATTTGAAATAATGTTTATATAGTAGTACCTTCACCTTGTTTTGAAAAGCAACTACTGAAGGCAGTCCAACCAAAACATAAAATAATCTTTTTTAAGGTTTACACAAAGTACAAATTTTAGAGGTTTTTATAGCAGCAGAATGGAAGGGCAAGATTATCTTTAACAATACAAATTTAAAAAGAAAATTGATGGGACAGAATTTTGTAATGCTTAGTTTTAATGGAATATATTTGACTTCTGTACTCCTATATCTTACTTTGAGACACCTACCTTACTTGTACATTAACATGAATGTATTGCAAATATAAATTACAATAATGTCAAAATGTGCAAACAGATAGTTGAAATCAAACTAACATCTAATTTATAAATTGGAATAATTGTATGGAGATTGCCCTTACATTCTAATTAAATTGTGTTAGTGGCAAACGCAAACAAAGAGTAATTAAGTACTATTAATCGCAAACCAAACTACTAAGTAGCAAACAAACTACCAAAAGATATTTAGAAGAAAACACCTACCACAAAAACAAAATATATAAATTAAGTAATGTACCTTTTCACATGTCGTTTGGAAGGAAGTCTAAGGCATGCATGGGAAAAAAAGAAAAAGTATGTAAACAAAGAAATACTGTATTTTAGTACTTTTGTTTTTAAGTTGTAATTTTTAAACTCTTAAATTATTTCAAATTGCCACTTTACATTGAAATAGTTCAAGATACGATTTACTCACTCAATTACTAGTTTCAGCTCACGCTATGAATCATTAATTAAAATACTTGCATGCATTCAAAACTGATTCTATCTAAAGAAATTGAAACAACAGACTAAAGGATAATTTTTAAAAAAGGTTTTAAACTGACAACTATGAATAAATACCAAAACACAGATTTTTTACACGTTACACAGAGTTAAGTAAGAATATCTTTAGGGGTTTACTTTCAACTTCAATGCAACAATCTGATTTCAAATACCATACACAGAGGGTGTATTTTTATTAATATTTCATAGTTTATACAAAAAACTTCCAAACTACCCTCAAAACCTCAGAATTATTCCTTGAATACAAGAAAGAAAAATGTGTATAAATATATCTAAACATCCAGTTTGTTTTTTTTTTTTCATTTTCTTAAATTGTTAATTCACTAAAAAATTCAAATGTGCACTGCCTAACTCTAAATACTTAATACTGATTCACAGACAATTTTGTTAATATCAGCCTAAACACAAGCAAATGTCATGTAGTGCTTACTGGTGGGTGATCTGAACTGTCAATTGCAAAAACATGAAGAGTAATATGATGCTTTAACATGAAGCGGGGTTGTCATTTGGAATACTTTCTTTAGTTTGCACATATATAACCTATCCTAGACTATTAAATAAGCAATTTTGTCTTAACGGAATAGATCTTGAAATCCGGCAGAATAAATTTAAAAATCTGATAATAAGGGTCTGTGGATCTTGGAAATCAATTGAAATGAACCTTTACCTCATAAATACTTTAATTTTGAAAAAACATCAACTTTTTAGTACATTAAAAACTCTTAATAGTGGGTTTATCAAATAAAAAGATCAAAACAAACCTGTAAACTCAAATGAACTGTCAAATAACTCCAATAATAATGAACAAGTATTATAATTAAGACCTCAGACACTTGATGTCCTTTTAATAAAACATTAATTTTTAGGATAAATAATGTTATTGGTAGTGAACCAATTATAATTAAGACTGTTGCCAATAAATGCATTAATTTGTTAATGGCAAATAAATGATCCTTGATTGATTGATCAATGCATGTTTTAAGACCTGTCTCACTGATTCTATTTAAGCTGGCTAATGTGTTGTAAAAAAAGGAAGAGTACTTCATGAATCACCCGCTGTATATATATATATATATATATATATATATATATATACTGTATATATATTTTATTTTATTTCAAAATAATGTTAAAATCACCATTAATTATTACCAGCCCTAAAAGACCTTTAAAAAGCAGTCTAAGCCACGTCAAACAGACTAGCCTACATTTTATAGCCTACATTTTACATTATATCCTTGGGGTAATATTTTATATCCTTTTGAAAGCTATAGACTAATCAGATCATCCACCCAGCCTGTGACTACTAGTGAGAGGGCGTTAGTCATGGACACAAGTGCACTAAACAGTTTTATAAAACATTTTCAATGAAATTTAAATTGTATTCTGTTCCAGATGGAATTTTTCAATGGCTAGTATATTACAATGCCAAAGTAAAAACTAGAAATAATTACAACTGCAATAAATTTAGAAAAATAAAATTGAATAAAATTGGAAATTTAATGAAACGTTGTATTAAATGTAATATTTAAATTACATACTAAAATGCATGCTGATGGCAGTAAAAGTGGGTAAAAAAAAAAGAAAAATCCATTACATTTGTTAATTGTCAGTATTTTCTATGCTACCAAATCATAGATCAGTTTTTTAAGGTACCGTATTTGCTTATATGAACATGACTAATATAAATTTATCATGACTGACAATTGAATCTGAATATTTACATAAATCAAAAACCAATTACTAGAGATATTTTTTATTCATTTATAGAAATGCTATTATTAATTGCCGATCTGTGGACAACGGTATGTTCAATCATATAAATTAGGCACAACGTTGGAAGATGTTAGTACCAATATTGATTCTTCATACAAGTACACTATATAAAATCAGAGGAAAGAGTCAACCTCTAAGTAAACACTTATTAGAAGAGGTAACACCAATATGTTGGTCTTGTCACTAAAACTTTTCATTTTTCTAATTTCTATTATATTGTTGTCTCAGGAACAACATTCTGGAGTTTCGTAATGGCAGTTTGGTAAACTTCTCTATAGAAAGTGTAGTTTATTTTGTCCAACTCCTGTAAACCTATCTCTCATGTATGAAAGGAAAGCAGCACACCTGGTACAATTTAGGTAGGTTACACAATCACATCACAAAGAAAGAACTGGTTTAGTAAAATTTTTCGGGACCACTACCTCCTTCTTCAGTCACTGAACAAACTAAAAGAAGGGGCCAGTGGCCCCAAAATATTTACTAAACCAGTTCTTTTTTTGTAATGTGAATGTGTTGCTATCTACAGTGTACCAATTTACCATGTATGCTGCTTTCGTTTCCTTTCATTTCTACTGAAACCCTAGGCCTAGTGCCCCAAATTTAACCTGCATGTATCAAATGAGTATTTTAATATTTATACGCTATTACCAAAGATGAATCAATGTGAACAAAGTGAAAACTAGCATTTTAAAAATATATTCCAGCAAATTAGGCAACTAAACCCTTCAAGACAAGATTGACAAGTCTTTTATGGTAAAATCAATTAGGTATATTTGCCAGCAAATTAAAGGTTACTATTACAGAAACTTTAAACTGTAAAATAAAAAGAATAATTTAACTGCTAAATTTCAAGATTTTTAGTTTTTGTAAAAAATATGCATATGAGCAATTTTATCAACAATTATAACATCTTGATCAATTTATTTTTTGTTTTCTAGATTTAACAAGTACTTTTATATTAACAGTTTGTTCCTATTAATTATTTCTACTTGTTCAGTCCAATAATTCTTGGCTAAGTTCCATTTGTTATTTATCTTCAACTATAATTTGTAAATTATAATTTTGTTTTCATCCCATTGTTACAAAATGGAAGTTTTAAGAGTAAATTTAAGTTAAAAACTACACAATGTAGGCAGTTTGATGTTTCGGATCTGTTTTGTAGATCCGGAACACCGGGTGCCAGTTACTGTCGGCAGAAAGCATGAGGTACAAGACAAGAGGAGAGTTCTATATAGAGTTTACCTTGTCCTGCATCAATGGGCTGGGGGAGGGAGGGTCCATCCACGCTCACCACCTCCGATATAGAGTCAGCCTTGGTGTCTAACCTGGACCATCACAAGAAACTAATTACTTAACGGCATTAATAATCCTTACTAGGATCCAGTTTTTCTGAAACACTTCAATTTTAGGTATAATATTGATATCAATTTTATGTGAGTGGCATCTGTTGATTACCAAAACGAAATAACTCTCAGGACTTATTTATTTTTTGAGCAGACTATATTTTATTTAATGAGTGTCTTGACTTAACATGAGTATGTGTGCTTGAAGGCATCAGAGTATAGCTCTGACTTGCAGTATTGTCAAGAGTACTGCGTTTGACATGAGACAGACAGTAATAACTTGTTGATATAGAATCCAGCTTGAACAGGCATTTATAATTATTGGTTTACACAATAGAACAATAAATAATAATGTTATAAGAACAATCTATAAAGAATAGGAAACAATAATGTAAAGTCCACGATCATAATATTTTTACTCACACTCAAATTCACAATATCAAACAAGTAGAACATAAAACAAGTGCATTCAAACAACTGAAATGTGACAACAACTTGCGTGAGGGCGTTGCAGTGTTTGTAGCTGGCTTACATCGTCAGTGGCATTCTCAAACTCCTTGTAGGACTAGTTCTAGCATTTGCTGTAAGAGCGCTCTGAAGTCAAATCGGGACATTAATTAAATGATGTTGGACCGACAAAAATTACATTAGATTTGCGTTATATCCAATCTGTTTTTATATGTTGTGAAATAGTTCTATTTGGTGATTGTACCACATTTCATACACTCTTACTTACAGCTTTTTAAAAATATGATACTATAAATTATTATATAAAGATTTCTAGTTCCAAACGCTTATCTATGTGATTTGGGTATTTATATGCATAAAAAAGCACTTACAAAATTGTAGGCACACAGATCAAAACAACCTTAGTAACAATAAAATACTTGAATAAATTAATAGATAAATAAGATAATAATGTATAAGATAAATCCACTAACACAAAATCATATAGTAACAACATAAGTTACAAATTTTCAGAGCCACTGGCAACTTCCTCACAGGTTAAAGAAGACTGGTCTTCTTTCGTAGTTTCAATGCAATTGAACTAGGAAATTAAGTACTACAAAGATATATAGCAAGTTTGTGTGTGTTGGGAGTGTCAGTAAAAATGGTTGGCTTTTCTAAAACACAAGTGAAAAATCTTCATGTTATTTGTATTTATTAAAAATATATATATAAAAAAAGGAGGTTTCAACCAAACTATGGAAATGATTTTGTTCTACAAAGAATTTTCTAAGTACAGGACAATTCAATAGAAGCTCAGATTAGATAGTATTACTATATAGAGAGGGCCAAGTTACCTATATTGTTTGACCAACATGGTTTCACCTCCCTCTGATGTGTCCAGGTTGTAGATGTACAAGAAGCCGTCTGTTGAGGCCACCAACAGCCGCAATACCCTTTGTATCCTGATCATAACAAAGAACTCTTTAAGAGAAGAACTGATATAAAAAATTCTTTAAAGACCAACCTAAAAATAACTCAATTGCAAACTAAAATATAGATTACACATATTCAATATTTAAACTATATTCTATTGATTTGGTGAGTGTCAATTTGAAGGTAATACAGGCTAATTAAAACATGTTACTTTTAGGGAATTGGGCTTTATGAAGTATATTTAATCATCTTTCTGTTTTCTTTAAAAATTAAAAAACTACATAATGTGCTCATCTTATACAGAACTTTTTAAAATAAAATTCAATATAAACAAACATTTAAATTTATTTTTCTTAATGGGACTGAACTTAACTTATTTAATATCTGAACAAGATAATTCACATAACGGAAAATTAAAAAATGGACTATTTCAAAATTCTTATTTAAATTTTTTAGCTCATTCTTAATTTGATAAATAGAGACTTCTAAACCTCTTTTTACGATTTGTTTGGTAAGAAATTTGTTTACTCAACTGATTTCTCATAATATATGATTCGCCCTGGTGTGTATGAAATTCCATGTGTAGCTATGGGTCGATATTCTTGGGAGAAACTAAAAGGTTGATTTCCACGAGATTCAAAGTACATATTAGATATGGGAGAAAAAACATATGAATATTTCAAATGCATAAAAAAGTGTGTGTGAGATTGAAGCTGATTATAATGGAAAATTTCCACTGAATACAAATTAAAACATGCATTTGCACTATGCACAGATCTAAAATTAACTCGGTTAATTGTAATTAAAATTTTCAGACCCTTGTAAATAAGGACTAAATTTGAATAAAGTACACATTCATATCTTCAATTCAAGTGTTCATCCATAGATAACTAACGTGGCAACTGCACAGGCTGTCTTGTAACCATGGACAGGTAGGTGCACACTGACGCAGGACCGGCCTTGACTGAACACATCTGTGACCTGAGTGGGCAAGTACTTGGCTGACAAGCTGGCAGCCTTGCTTAAGTATCCCATCCAGCCAGCAGTCTCCTCCACAGGCACTGTCCTGAACAAACAACCAAATCAGTAATTACTGACAAATAGTTTTTTAATAAGCATAATGTGTGTTGGTACATAAACAGTACAAGTAAACGTCACACAACACAAATTTATTACAATATAAGCACAAATATATTACAATACAAGTACAAAATGCACAAATATTATGGTGAGCGTGGTTCACCGAAATCGATCACCATAATATTTGTGCATTTTGTACTTGTATTGTAATAAATTTGTGTTGTGTGACGTTTACTTGTACTGTAATTATGATCATTTTGAGTAAACATAATTCTAAACAAAATAGAGTAGACAAGGATTTTTTTGACATTTTCCACCATTTTATGAAGAAAACCAACATGATGTTAGACTTGTTGGAACCCAAATCTTCTTTAAGTATTAAATCTAAATAACATTGAAATTAACCTTTAATTTAGTAGTCTGATAAACTAAAAATTGTTGTACCAAATTGAAACGTTGTGTATAGTTTCTTTACAATATTATGGAAAATGTCAACAAGCCTTGTCTAGCCTATAAAATACTCCCAACATTATCAAATTAAAAAATAATAGCTTGATTTTCTTGTTTAACATTTCTGAAAATGGCCTTAGTTTGGTAGTATTGAACTCAGTGGCTATTACATCTGAATACAATGTACAAGGTCCAAGGTCAGTATCCCTAACTGAGTTCATGTTGATATTTCACTAATTTAATAAAGTTTATGTACAGACGTGAGACCCACGTGTGAACTCGCAAATAAAGGGTTTCAATAAAAAAAAAATAAATAGAAAACATGGGAGAAAACACTTAGGCAAGTCAACAAAATTTGGCAAAGTTTATGACATGAAGTATTCACTACAGCTTGACATAGAACATTTGATGTTAGAAGTAGAAGTTCAATAGTTCACAAACTAAACCAATCTTCACAGTTGGAAAGAAAAGATTTAATACAGAAATGAACAGAGGACAAATTTATGAATAGAATAAAATCGGGAATCAAATTAATACATTTTACGGCATTGACTTCTGTTGATGATATTATGATTTCAGGGGAGACTGAACAAACTGCAAATAAAATGTTATATTACGTAATAAAACAATTATAATTTCCCTTCACTTACAGCATCTAATCATAAAACAAATAAATAATTTGACAACATGTAACAATATTCAAACACACCATAAGTCTAGAATCTACAGTTTCCGGTGACAACCGCGTCAAGGTACTATCTACAATATTTACAAGATGACCAGACGTTTCGACCATACTGTGATGTGGCATCCTCAGTGGTTTCTCTGAGACTGAAATCGGCAAGTGACCTTCCAGCTTTATAACAGGTGGTGGGGTGGGGACTGGTTGGCAGGTATGCTGGAGAGGGGGGTGGAGGCACGACCCACGTGACCTACGGTCATTGGCCGGTCTGAGGCCAGTCGAACATAAAATTCCACTAGCTATGCCTGGAGTATATGAAATACCTTGTAGTTGCGGGTCAGTCTACATAGGGGAAACCATGAGGTTAATTTCCACAAGGATTAAGGAACATATAAGGCATACTAAGAATGAAGATACAGAAAAGTCTGCTGTTGCTGAACATAGCACAAAAAGTAATCATGGAATTTTATTTGACAAAACTAAAGTCCTTGCCAACATCCCACATTACTACCCGAGAATCGTAAGGGAAGCCATAGAAATATATAAAAGAAGAAATAATTTTAATAAGGATGATAGTATACGGCTGCCAAAGACATGGGAACCCATTTTAAGTAGGCCCTAAATTGAAATAAAATGGAAGAGTCAGCCATATTGATTTTTCGGCCAATGACCGTAGGTCACGTAGGTCGTGCCTCCGCCCCCCTATCCAGCATACCTGCCAACCAGTCCCTAACCCACCACCTGTTATAAAGTTGGAAGGTCACTTGCCGATTTCAGTCTCAGAGAAACCACTGAGGATGCCACATCACAGTATGGTCGAAACGTCTGGTCATCTTGTAAATATTGTAGATAGTACCTTGACGCGGTTGTCACCGGAAACTGTAGATTCTAGTTATGACACCAGCCGCTTAAGCCAAAGTTCTAAGATTAACACCATAAGTCTATCTGCTATTTGCACAATTACAACGGCTAATTTCACTTGAAATCAACTAACTTTGTATTTATTATAATTTAAAATAAGCCAAATTTTAATATAAATAATGTTTAAACATTACAACATCTATAAATGTCATTTTGCTTAATTCTCAAAGCGCTGATTTCTGACATTTGCCGTGCTTACGGACTAAGTGATACAAACACCATGAGAAGTGCTGAATGTGCATTCTTCATTTAACCCATCTACTGGAAACTATCTATTGGCAGGCCATTTTGTTGTTGTTGTTATTTTGCAATAATTTCAAAAAAAACCACTCATTGTAATCTGATTTAACTCTTTCAGTCTCAACGTCTATAAAATCGGACGTTAATAAGTATGTTGCAAAAAGCCCAATGTTCGATTTACGGACTTTAAACAAAAATTATTTTTACCCTTCGCACGCGGATATTATTGTACCATATTTTACAGTAACACGTAATTATATATGTAAAAAAAATTATTTCAATTAAATGTGAAGTTAATTTTTTTAAAGTTTTAGAAACATAAAAATATAGATTAATATTTAAAGTTAAAATTATAGTTTTTTATGCTATTTTATTATAGATTTAAAATTATAATGAAAAGTACAAATATAAAAAATGTTAACATTTTAGTTGAAAATTTTAACAGTACCTGTAATTTATGATACAATAATAACAATAACAAAATAAACTAAAACTATAAAACAAAGAAAAAGAACAATAAGTGATGATAACAATGTGCTTGGGTGGAGCGTCAGACTGAGGATATTTACGTCTTACGCGTCTGCAAACACAGGATACAGTGCTGCCCCCATGCGTGCTCTGATTGGCTGCCCTGCCCCTTTTCATTCATAGACGATTTACATTTTTGATAGGCTGAGGGAGTTAGCTAAAGACATGTCCAAGTTGATGCTGCACTCTAGCGGAAATTTTGAACTATCCTTTGCACTATCGACAGAAATATTTCAGTTAGGATATATTCATTAACTGTGTTTGAGGAAAAGTAGAGGCTGGGTATGTATCCGTTTGACACATACAAAGGGTCAAAATCAGAAATTGACATAATCTTCATATTAATACATTAAACTATTATAATCTTTCATTTTAATTATCATTTAAGCCAATACATTTTGTAAATATATAAAACAAGTGAAAAAAATTCAGTAATACTAGTAAAATTAATAACTTTTTTACTAGTGGAAATTTGGTGTTGAAATTTAAAATGTTTGAAGCAGGCAAGATGTGAATAGCTAAGCAAGTTTTTTTGTCGTCTAAACATGTTCTAATATGTTTGAAAATTATACAAATGACTATGAAATTTCAAAATGTTATTTTGCATAGTATTAATTTTTTATAGGAAAAGAAATGCCTCAGAAGTATAACAAAACAAAGATCGCCAGTATATCTCAATAAATATTTTTAAATAATTGTTATAAAGAAACTGTGTAAAAAAGCTGATATCTGCCTAGGATTTTGGAACATTTTCCAAAAAAACTTCTGAGAGCGAAAGGGTTACTATTGTTATATATCATTTAGTTCAGAAAAGTATTTATTACAATGTAGTTTTTTAAAATTACATGATAATTGTCTGAAAATTATTAATGAAAATACATTTTGGTGTTATTTTGAGGTGAGGGGGAGGGTAATAACTAAAAAATTAATAAAAATAGAGTGAAGAAAAATTACAGAATATATTACCTGTCATAAGTTTTAAATAAAATACATATTCATTGAAATTTGTGTTATAACAAAATCCATAAGCGGCATTTTTTAAATGTCTTTGTTACAAATAATAAGGTTAACGTACCTTTGTTGTCTTCAGCTATCAAATCCTATTTATTGGATTACCGGTTTCGGAGCAAGAACTCTATAGTCACTTCCACTACATTGTCAACCTTGTTACTTCTTACAAATAAGCAATTATATTTTTTTTGCTTACACAATTTTTATTAAATATCAAATAAGTAATTTAGCAGTAGAAAATAAAATTAGCAGTAAAATAGTACACAGCTCGTACAAATAGCCTAGTAGCCTAATACTTCGGTAACATAAACAATGTTATTTTTCAATAAAACGCAAATTCCACTTAAAAAATAAAATGTTAAATAAACTTCTTTCCAAGACACTTATACTCAAATTTACAAAATATTATCGTTAAAAAATATATTTAGTTGCAGAAAAAAAACGCAAACAAGCTAACATGAATATAAGGCAACAGAAATGGTGATGCCGAAATATGGCTACGTTATTCTTCAATGACAGATATAAAATCTAACAATTTAAGTTCATCCATTTACCCACCATTAAATGGTACTGGTAAGTTTATTATAAAAATTTTCTTAATTTTATAATGTGCATAATTCGTGCTGATTTTTCTATGGTCACCAGTTGATGGGTTATAGTAAACAGGACAAACAGACATCTTATTTAATACCCATTATAAATGCAGTTATAACAGTATTTATTGCTGCAAGTATAGCCACCATTATCAATGTAATATTTCATTTTCATTGCAAAAGGGAAGAAACTGTCAAATTTGGTTAACAATAATTTATTTTTAACCAAATAATCCTGAATCATGTAAATACTTTAAATCACAAAGAAGCTCTTGTACAACATAAGACACTTTCTCTTTTGAGGCTATGAGCCAAAACACCAAAAAAATGTGAAATTACGGACACTTGTTTATAACACAGAACAGCTGTACAAACTTTTCAACAAGTCAGAACAGAAATAAAAAGAAATAAATAAAAATATGAATGAATACCTTATTCCAGTTAAGTTTACAGTGATTTTTAACAATAACAACACATTTAAAATAGCTTAAACAATAATAATCATAGATAAAAAAGTAAATTAAATAACTATGTCTACTATAACTTTTGCAATATTAAAAAATGGTCAGACCTATGTGCTCGACCAAAAGTAATAGTACCAAAAGATAATAGGAATTGGACATAGGCATAGTAAGCAAGCTTTATCTCTCTTTTGTTCAAAATGTGATAAATCTGTTTAAAAGGAAAAATGTACTTTCTAATTTTGTTCTTTTTTTAACCTTCGAGCGCACGCTAAGCGGAGGAATCCTCCAGGTCAATTTTTGTTGTTGTCTGAAATATTGATCTTGGGGTTGGCAGCGCTGTCTCTTTGTGTAGCTGTCATCCCCTCTCTCCACAAGCATTTGACCCCCCCTCCCCCCGCTTTCACTGACCAAGGCCAGTTTGTTGGGCGATGCTCTGAGGTGCTGGATGATTCCTCCGTGAGCGTTATTTTACGTCGATCGATACCTTGAGGAAACCTCCGTGAGCGTTATTTTGTGTTTTGTGAACACAGAGGAAGGGTCCGTGTGCGATTGTTTTTATTTGGTTTTTTATATAATTAATATGTACAGTTGCTTTATATTTTAGATTTATTTATTTATTTATTTTTTTTTGAAAATGGAAAAGGAGGAAGAAAGGCTGGCTAGACTTATTGCGAGTGTGGAAAGGGAAGAACAGTGTGTAAATGAACGTAGACCTACTGGACCTTTTATTCGAGTTGTTCCCGGATGAAAATTTACCTAATCCACCTTCAGACTCTGAAGATGAAGGTGAAGGAGTAGAGGAGCTGCCATGTGAGGAACCAGACGATGCATATTTTCAAGACGTGTCAAAATATTACTTTTCATGATGACAATGATTTTGATGATATAGGATGCATTCCATTAAAACAACGACAAACTGCAAAAATTGTAACCAGACAAAATGGGAAAGCAGCTTATTTTAGTAAAGACAGAAAGATGCTATGGGATTTGCAGCCCAAGAATGCACAAGTAAGGGCACCCCTTAGAAATATTTTGCGAATGAGGATGGGGTGTGTGGCCAAAAGCGCAAAACATGCAAATTCCCTGATTGAGGCATGGAATCTATTTTTTAACGATGACACAATAAATAATATAACAGACTACACCAACATATATATTAACACAAACAAGGAAAAGTTTGCCCGTGAAAGAGACTGTAAAACAACACATCCCACAGAAATTAGAGCTGTTATTGGCTTACTGTATATGACCGGTGTAATGCGTAGTAGTCACCATAATCTAGAGGATCTTTGGGCCATTGATGGGACTGGTGTTGAGTTTTTTAGATGTGTCATGTCGCTAAGCCGATTTAAATTACTTTTAAGAGCTATGAGGTTTGATGACATCTCGACAAGAGCAGAGAGAATGGCAATTGATAAATTGTCGCCTATAAGAGACTTTTTCAATGACTTCGTTGACTTATGTCAGAAGCACTATGTTGTAAGTGAGTTTGTAACTGTGGACGAGATGCTGGAATCGTTCCGTGGTCGATGCTCATTTAGACAGTACATGAGAAGTAAGCCCGCCAAATATGGCATTAAAGTGTATGCCATGGTTTGCGCAAAAACCTTCTACACCGCAAACATGGAGGTATACGTGGGGTCACAGCCTGAAGGACCATATGTTGCCAACAAGTCTGGCAAGGAAATTGTAATTAGGATGATTGAATCTATCTCTGGTTCCGGTCGTAATGTGACCGTTGATAACTTTTTCACTTCCATTCCTCTTTGTGATGAGCTTATGAAGGATCATCGGTTGACGCTCGTGGGAACGCTGAAGAAAAACAAGCGTGAAATCCCATGTGCTTTCATTGACACCAAGACACGCCCAGTGGGAAGTTCGTGCTTTGCATTCAGAAACAACTGCTCGATGGTCTCATATAAAGCAAAGAAAAACAAAGACGTCTTACTACTATCATCGATGCATGACAGTGACACTGTCAATATGACTGAAGACTCACGCACATTCCAAAAACCAGAAATTATTCTGTTCTACAATTCAAGCAAAGGTGGAGTAGTCACCGTAGACAAATACAAAGAGAGCTACTCAACTGCAAGAATCACTAATAGATGGTCAATGCGATTGTTCTACACTATTCTTGATGTAGGATGTCTCAACAGCTACATAATTCTAAAGAAGAATATCAACCAGCCTATTTTGAGAAGAAAATTCATCTAGGACATAGCATTTGCTTTGTGCAAGGACTATGGTCAGCAAAGACTTACGTACCGTAACATACCTAAACCAATGAAAGTACGGATGTGTCAGATTCTGGGTACAGAGCAGCAACAAGTGCAGCGTGATCCACCACCAGATGAAGTCACTTCGGGGCGATGTCACATTTGCAGCTGGAAGAAAAATCACCATCAAAGACAAGATGTACGAAATGCAAGCTGTTTATATGCCGAGAGCATTCTGTGGTTACATGTACAAAGTGTAACACAGAAGATATGGAGGTGTATGTACCAATGTAGGTGTAGGGGTGGGTGGGTGGGTCAGTACCAATGTAGGTGTAGGGGCGGGTGGGTGGGTCAGCAACACTGTACGTGTAGGGACGGGTGGGTGGGTCAGTACCAGCCAGACTTGTCAAGGAAGTCAATTAAATTACAGTCAAACGTTCGGTAACAGGCAGTGAGAAAGAGACTCTACGTAAGTCTTCTTTCCTTCACCTTTACTTCTAAAAACCAAGATCTAACTGCCATGACTTGTTTTTAGGATGAATTTTTAGTAAAGCTTAAAAAAACAATTGATTTATCACATAACTTTAACATGTTCAAGGATTTTTAATTTTATTTTATGAGTGTAACATTGTTTGTTTTGTACTTCTATGACTATTTTAATTTACTGTAGTTTAATTGTTATTATATTCAATTTATTGTTTATGCAAGGAAATTCGATAGTTATTATTTTATAATAAATAATGCGATAGTTGTATTACAAGCTTTTTTTATTTACTCCACTACAATTATTTCTATTTATATAATATTCTAAATAACTATTACTTAACCTCTCAACTGCTGTAAACGAGTTAAGTCGTGCGCCGCCGTCTGTCCCGCTGTGCTACGCACAACTGAAGTCGTTCCGCCGAACGCGCTCAGTGTGCTGTACACGTATCAAGTCGGTATTGATTATTTCTCCACTTCAACATGCCCACGATATCTATGGATACTTTGTTGAACTACTAGCAAGCTCTTTACTAAACAGAGAATAGTTGTTCATTAGTTCATTATGTTGTATACAGCTGACTGTTGGCGCTGGCAACTGACAGTGGCTGTTTAGTGTTTTGTAATTGCGTCTACATCACGCGATTCCCGTCTTGTTACGGAGTCGGAAATTGATAATTTACTGTGTGTTGACGATGATTTTAGTGATTTACATTCTGATGATTATTATAATAAATTACATTATAATAAATGTTTATCTAAGCATGGGTTCAGGGTTTACTCTATCTGTAAAAAACCCAGCACAGGGGGTTGGCATGCTACTGAAAACCCAGCAGTTAAGAGGTTACAAAATATGAGATTTTTAGTCAAACATTTGAAACATGTTTTGTATAATTCACAATAGTTATATTCGTTAAGTTGTTATAGTAACTCCACAATTTTTTGCTGGGATAAAGCGTGAAAACTATTTTATTATTATATTATATGTTTATTTTACACAATAAAATTATTTAGAGTATATTTTGTGCTTTTATTTAAAACCCGGAGGAAAACTCCTTGAGCGAGAGACGGCGTTTGAAAATTTAAGCGACCTCTGCAGGGTTAAGAGCTTCAACATGTTCTGTCAATCTCATATTAGAGTCAAAAGTTACACTAGGTACTTGTACAATATTACTTCATCTATTGTTTCACATTTGCAGCCATTGTTCAAGTAATTAAATCAAATGTGAATTTTAAATTTTTTTAATTGGCATTCCGAATTTGGACATAAGAAAAGAGGCATGAATTTGGTTTTTGTGAGAATGTTTTTGTCTAACCTATGTTTTAGTTTCATAAGATCTGACAGCGTTTTGGCTTTAATCTCGGCCCAATTTTTTCCTTTGAGGAAAATCAAAGTGTCATCTGCAAATATTAAGTATAAATCACCGTCTATTTTCAATTTTGAAATATTGTTGATGTAAATTAAAAAAAGGACAGGACCAAGAGTTGAGCCTTGGACTACTCCGTAGTTAACAGGCACTTAAGTGCTGTCAATTCCACCAATGGATACGTACTGGGATATGTTGTAAAGAAAGATTTCAAACCACGCGAGGGCGGTGCCACTAACTAAAATTTCTTATATTTATACAGTCTGATCTAAGCAAGAATATTATTTTATATTGCACTAGCTAGATTTAAACCTTAATATAGCAAAACATTGCACTTAATTTTACTTCTTTTAACTTATTCACGTTGGATTTTTTTAGTCTTACGATGTTTTGGAATCTCAAAAATAAATTATTTTAAATTTAGTTTTAGACAGTTTTAATTATTACTTTAATTCAGAACAAATAGAGTATCCTTGATGTTTTTGGATACAACATTTAGTTCTTCAGTGTACATAATCCATAATGATAAGGTGGAGGATAAGAAAATAGTAGATGAGGTAGGGAATCTGTCAGTCAAAGAGGTTGAGGAGGCACTAGGGAAAATGATGAGAAACAGAATAGCAGGAGTGGATGAAGTGACAGTGAATTTGATTGCAGCAGGGGAGATAAGAGTGGATTGGTTGTATAGGATGATGAAAAGAATTTAGAACACCAAGCGATTGGAAGAAGGTGGAGATAGTGGCTAATAAATATCAGATAGGGAGTAGAAAGGAGTGTCAAAAATATACAGGATATCTTTAACTTGTCAATGTGCGAAGCTGCATGAAAAGATACTTGAAAGAATAATGAGAGATAAACTAGTAGATTTGAGACAGGAGCAGCATGGATTAGTCCTGGCAGGTCAACTATAGACGATTTTTGCAGTGAGACAGTTACAAGAGAGACAATACGAGTTTGGAAAGGATTTGTTAATGGTTTTCTTGGAGTTGAAGAAGACATACAACAGCTCAAGTAGGAGGAAGGTGTGGGGAGACATTAAAAAATAAGGGAGTGGAGAAAGGTATAGTGGACAAAGCTAGAGAAATGTATGAAGAAAGAGAAAGCAGAACGAAGACTGGTGGAGAGAAGCAAAAAGGGTGGTTGAAGCGAAAAGGCAGATGCAGGCAGAGGAGCACATTATCACCATTCCTATTTATTGTAATGATGGACGATATAATGGAAGGTGTGGCAAGAAGGGTTCGAGAGGGGAAGATGATCGATATGGTGTTGGCAGATGATTTGATGGTATGGGGTGAAAATTAAGGTGAAGTGCAGGAGCATTTAAATGAGTAGGTTGTGGAGGTTGCACAGTACAGAATGAATTTCAATGGTGGAAAGAGTGAATGCATGGTGATGACAAAAATGGAGGAGAGAGAGGAATCAGAACTGTCACTAAGAGAGAAAGGATTGAAGAAGCCAGATTGCTTCGAAGACCTTGGACGTATAATACAGGAAGATGAGAGATTGGATAAGGAATTAAATGAGTGAGGAAGACAAATGGGAGTATTCTTGAGGACAACCGGAGGTCTGGTGAGAAGAAGATATGTGCCACTAAGATACAACACCTATTTTGAACCAATATTAACGTATGGATTGGAGAAATGAGCAATGGGAAGGAAGTATAACAATAAAGTGCAGGCTTGTGAAATGAGGTTTTTGAGAAGGTAAGAGCAAAAGAGACATGACAAGAAAGAAATGAGATCATTAGAGAGAAAGTTGGAGAAGAACCATTCCTAGAGGATTGAGAGAAATAAACTACAATGGTTTGAGGATGTCTTGAGGATGCGGGAGCACAAATAGCCAAGAAAATTTCTTGAAGGAAGAATGGATAGACCAAGAGGAAGACCTATAGATAGATGGATTAGAGGAGTGAGAGAAGGAGTGGAAAGAATAGGTGAGGTTTGGACAAGAGTAATGGAAGAAAGAAGTGGAAAGATAGAAGATGGTGTAAAGATTCTATGGAAAGCTTACCCAATAAAAAAATTGGAAAGTGCTGCAGATAAGTAAGTATAAACCATAATGATAACTAATTTGATCAATTTTAACACGTACTGTGGCTCATCCAGCCTGAAGATATGTACAGTTTCTGTATTGCTGGAGGCCGTTAGGAATTGAGAGTCCATGGAGAAGAGCAGATTAGCGATCCTGACACAGCGCTTGAGTCCACGCCTAAACTCGTAGAGGCGTGTACCATCTGTAACACTGAAGACACGTATCACAGTGCCCTTTTCACTGGCTGTGGCTATCCGAGTCCCAGTCGAAGTAAACGCCAGAGCAGCCAGAGGTGAGTTGTGGGCAGGAATCATTATCTTAGCACGCTGCGGACAAGTATCTTAAATAAACAACTATTAATCTTAAACTTCACTATCAACCATTTAACACACATATTTGTTAGATAAGAAATTATATAAATGAAAATTAAGTCTGCATGTATGTGTGATCAATACGAAAAAAGAAAAAAAGAAGAAGCATTATACAGACCGACTTGACATTTTGATAGAACATTCCATTTACATTCAAAATACTTCATGTATATATATACTTTTCAATTATATCAGGTAAAAAAACCCTTGAAAATGAATAAAATTCTATTTACAAAGTGTCCCGAATGTAGCCAGCCAAAAGTCAAAACAAACTGATTTGTGTCTTGTGAACATATGGTCTATCTTGCTCCGTTTTCCATCTGCCTATATATAATTTTTACAAAAGCTTGATATCTCAGAAGTTACTAACGATTAAATCATAAAACTTAGTATGAATCTCTTAAGTTACGTACGATAGAATCATGCCTGAATATTGGTCTTGATGGTTTGCATATTCCTTAAAATTTTAATATCTGTACACCACTTCTTTTTAAAATGACGGCCATTTAAAATTTTTAAAGCTCAATATCTCAAAAACCAGCAGTTTTAGTGTAAACCTGTAAGATATAAAAATATTGAATAATTTAGTCCCGAAAACTATGTTATACATGTTTTAAGATCAAACCACTATTAACAGAGAAATTGAAATTTTTATCACAAAATTTCAGAATTCTTTGCCCAGAATTTTTTATTTGATAAACATTTATTTAAATTTCTCAGTTATTATTGGTTTGATATTCAATATCTGTAAACAATAATTTTTAGAACTGAATTATTCATTATTTTTGTATGTTTCAGGTGTTTACTTAAATTTAGGATTTTCGAAATATTTAACCTTAACAATATTAAATGGATGTTTAAAAAAGGACCAGTGTACATAAAAGAAATTTTTCAGGAATATGTAAACTGTCAAAACCAAGATTCAGACATGATTTTATCGTACGTAACTTAAGATATATTAGGCTTTTTGTAAAAATTACAAACAGGTATTATATAGATAGAAAATGGAGTAAGATAGAACATATGTTCACACGTACTTTTTATTTGTTTTGACCTTTGAAATAACCTGCTGAAGTAATGTTGGATACTCTGAATTTTAACATCTATTTATAAGAGCTTACATAGAAACAATTACAAATCAATTCCAATAAAGAAAACTAATCTAAACTACTAGCCCTTAGGGCAAAAGGAATTTTTTAGTTTGGCATATGAGTGAAATGAATTTGCTACTATGCACATGGGAATTAATGGACTCTGACCAAAGCTGAGATCGGACTGTACTTCATCCTAAAAAACTTTAATTATGTAACTAATTACCTTATTACATGAGACTATGAGTGAACTAACCAAATGGCTGCAGTCAAATATCTGGACCTCGCCAATAGTGCTGCTGCCCGGATATGCTAGGAAACAGTTCTCACTGCTGACAGAGAGCGCACAGAGTCCTGAAATGTTGGGTGGCGTATCTCTGATTGTATGCAGCACCTTCATATCTCGGATGTTGTGTATGTACAGGGCTTCTTCCAGGCAGACTACCAGTCTCTGCCAACACAAGGTTACACATCACAATCACTGCACTAACAGAGTTGTTACTTCAGAAAGACTACTTTTCTAGCTTGTATCATCACATCTTACCTTCTTAAGAACTTGCAGTCTTGCAGAACAATTTTAGAACTTTATTTTACAATTAAAAAAATAGTGATGTAACAGGTTAACATTTTATTTATATAACAGTTTAGTTCAGTCAGTTGAAAAAGATTCTTGCTTTTGAATATTATGATGTTTTGAAATATCAAAAACCAATGATTTACTATCTAAAGTTGAAATTAACTTGGTTTCTTTTTCAAAAAACAAAATTTTGCAGAAAATCAATTTAACATCCAGGCAGGTAAATTGGCCATGGGTGGCATCATCCTGTTGATCAAAACGACAGTCAAAGGAATTGATAAATATAATCAAATCATTTGCGTTTTCTCAACCTTTCAAAAGCCTTTGACTGCATGAATCATAACCAGGGTGTCCAGTAAACCTCCTTAAACACATTCCCTGACTTTTCCCTGACCGATCCCTGATTTCATACAAAATTTCCCTGACCCCAAATCGACATAGTTACATCTGTCTATTTAACTTAATTTAGTAATATTATGTACCACCATGTACATACGTTATGTTATTTACAGTCAATTACAATTATTAATTACAAAATATCAATACTTCACAAATATATTTTTATTGATAACCGTAATAATTTAATTCAAAACTATTACCTACAATAATTATTCTTTTTGAACTACTTTATAGAAGTAGAGGTAGAATTAAAAAAATATTTTTAATTAGCCTTAAGTAAAAAAAACACACCTTTAATTCTATTGCTAAATTATGACAATTTTCAATGCCTTGCAAAACGGCAGTATATTATAATTTCCCCAAAACCAGCATAAATTTTAGGTCTATGGCTTATTTAACAAGTACTAATCAGACAATTATTTCAGTAAGTTTTAAACTTTTAGTGATGTAAAACTAGTTGTATGAGGTTGAACAAGCATAACCAAGCAATTAACTAGCTTTTCCATAATTTAGAATATTGAATGGCATGTAAAATTAACATTTAGTACTGAACAAAGGAAAGGATTTTTTGTAGCGCACCCAAGTATATAGTGATTATTACAAATCACAACAAACTGGTGTTCTTGTTAGGATTTTCCAGGTTTTTGTTTCGAATTCCTTGATTTTCCCTGACTTTTCCAGGTCATTTAAAATTCCCTGACTTTTCCAGGTTTTCCCTATTTTCCCTGTTGCTGGACACCCTGATAACACTCTGCTCAACATCATTCAACAATGTTATGTGAGAGGAGGATTGCTCAGTAACAGGAAATAATGCCTATAGATTTCAAATGATTTTTCCAATAAAGTTAAACACTTTACTTGGAGACCTAGAGGTATCTATTCTTTGGCACTGTACTATTTTAATTGACATTAACACATCAATTAAAAATGGTTAAGTAATTCAATACAATGGGCTTGTTCCAACATGACCAATTGCAACAGGGTATTCTAGCAGTAAGAATTCTCACGAAGCTAGATCATAGAGTCGTGTAGGGGTGCTTTCGTACAAATAGATATCTTAACTCTTCCTTGTCTCTACATCATCAAGAATGAACTGCACTATTGGTTCAAGATTAAGCTGGCACAGATTGTGGGTATAAGACAACGGGTGAGGGCCACCATTTATAATACTCAGCAACAGAATCCTTGCAACAGAATGGTTTGGCTTCAGTTTGAATCCTAAACTATCTTCCCAATATACTAAAATATGAACAACATTTTAAAAATCTGCTTAAGTTTGATTGAAACAACAGTGGACTCAAGCTTTGTATTCATTGATGAGTTCGTGAATCGCCTGAGGAAGATGTTCAATTGCAGAAATTGCCGTTAAGAGAATTTGTGTGGATGAAAACGTGTGCAAGTTATTAGGATAAATATATTGCTATTTATAATAATCTATGGATCTTTGGTATATAATGGTAATCACTGCCAAGTGCAATAAATAATAAATTAAAAATTGATGATGGCTATTATTGTTTTATCTCAGGGTAAACTTCTGTGCTGTGCCTTATTGACCTTGAGGGTTACCACCATTAGGTCTTCACTGATGCATCACTTACGTAACATGTTACAGATAACGTTTTTCTACAGTAACTTAAGTATACTTAAAGAAGGTATTCATCCTGCAAAGTGATGCACAGGAATGGCTAAACAATTGAGATTACTGCTGCAAGTGAAATATTTTAAAAATCTGTAAGAGTTAGTTTCCAGCTAAAATATTAAACGCTAATTAATGTTCTAAAACAAATTTTACTTCAAACAATAAAATTAAAATATAATTGGAGTGATCAATATACAGGGTGAGTTTTAAGTCAGGTACCAACTAACATATTTCCACAGTTTATAAAAAAATGTTTAATATGCCATAAAATTAAATTAACCTAAAATAGGTTTAGAGTGTTTCAATGTTATTAGGGATTATATGGGGTCCAAGATCTAGGAGTGAACTTCAAACTTTAAATGGGAACATAGTCATGTGATATGTTATTTAACACTGCTATTTTAATCTGAAATCAATAGGGAAATCAGAAATTAAATGGATGTGAAATTTTTCCTTTTTAATTATTTTGTTACTTTATATAATTGGTGATCGCCTATGTATTTTCCTAATTAAAACTGCTTTGTCATTTAACCCATTAAGGTAGTTCGACGTGCCAGGCACGTCCCGTTTCCGCGGGACCGGGTGCCGTCTGACGTGCCCAGCACGTAGCAAGTTTTAATGACGCAGTTGTGATCGTAGTTGCTAGGTTTTCGAACAGATAGTGCTGGATTGCTGTTCCGTGACATTTAAGAATTAAATGCCTTTGATTTTGTTGTTGTCCGCAGAATATACAGGGTTCAATCAGCTGTTATTTGTTTTATTGTTTGACAGTGGCCAGTTTGTTTTCGTCTGCTCGCGAAGTTGTTTTGGGTATGTGCGTTGTGAATGTAATAATTGCGGTTGTGATATGAATCGGAAAAGATTGCGTGATTCAGAATTTGATTTATATTTGGATAGAGAGTGTATGAGTTCGCATATCCATAATTCTGAATAAGATGACGAGCGATGCTGACGAAATTGAATCAAATGTTCCTGAAAGTATTTTGTGTTGTAAATAGTGTTTTTTTATATAAATATAGTTTTTCAAGATAATAAATTGTTGCTGTAAGACACCATTATTGAAATTTCCATAACAACAGCTTTGCTACATTAGAAACAATGAAAATCAGCCCAGTAGCCTAAATTTTATTTCTTATTTTTTTTAGGTAAACTGTATTTCAAAATATATGTTATCGTAACTTTTTATGTACAAAAATAGATGTACTTTCATAAACTAAATGGTTTGTTCATATAAAAAAATATTTAAAATAAAAAAAATTAGTCTTTTTTTGAAATTTTAAAACTAAATTTGTTATTATAAATTTATTAATAATAACAAACAAACAAATATTTACTATAGAAAGTTTAGGTATACATTTTATTACAGCAAATTCTATGAGAAAAACAATAAAGCAAGTTTCATTACTCTATCAATAACATAAAAAAAGTTATATCAGTTCTACTAAACTCTTACAATTTCACACATTTTAATTGCTGCCCACAAGAGCAACATAGCAAAAATAACTACTACCTCAATGGGTTAAGAAATCAGCTACAATCTAACTTGTTTCCAAAGTTTAATTTTCTTTTTTAAAAAGCAACCCAAACTACGTTTAGAATGTTGTGATGTTATTAGCGATCACTTGGGGACAAGGATCTAGGAGTCAACTTCAAAAATTTCAAAAAGAACATGGTCATGTAATAAGGTATTTAACACTGTTATTTTAAGCTTAAAACAATAGGACAATCAAAATTGAAAAAGGATGAATCATTCTTTAATTTATTTAATTGGTGATCGTCTATATATTTTGCTGATTAAAATTGATTTTTCATGGCTAAAACAAAATCAGAAATCACCCTGTAGAACATGAGACTTTATAAATTCTTTTACATTTCAGCCTTACTTAACCGCTTAGGTCTTATATGTTCAGTGGCCAAGTGGTAAGTCTGGTGTGGCGATGTTAATATTGCACCTCATGTTTCCTGGTGTTGATCCAGCAATGAGAGGCTATTGGGGAATCTATGGCTTCAATAGCAAATCTTGGTAACGAACAGCGTCAGAACCTGATGTGCTTACCATATTTTCTTTATTCTAGGGGGGGGGGGATATGCTGTCAGCTCGTGTGGTCCCTGAATATCCAGATATTGAATTAGCCACTACAGTGGGGATATGTGATATACATGAACATGGCTGATATATGTGTATGTCTACTGTCAAGGCCTAGATAGAGATATAATTTTAACTTGATTATTGATCATTCTTCAGGGATAAAATATTTAATTATTTTCTTATGAAAAAAGCAAGACTTAGGTTGAAACTTAGAATTTAATAGTAGATTGATATGTGTTCAACCATTAAAAATATTCATATAATATTTTAGATTTACATCTGTTTTTGAGCAAAACATTGTTTGCCTACCTCATAAACCATGAGCAAATAAAATAAACTCAAGACTTTTTTAGATATTTCAAGTCCGTGAACATTTTCTATACTTAACCTAACAGAAATTGTTATCTATTTTTTCTTTAATACTTAGTCCTTCTTAATGTGTACTTGTGTAATTTTTAATTTATTAAGAGAGAAAATTGTTTTGAATTTCATCTAATGATGGTATAATAATACCAAAACATGTAGTGAAGAAACAGAAACATATTGTTTTAACTCATGATAGGTTAGTCTGATATTCCTAAAATATTTCAATGAATGCAATCAAGATATTCACTGAACATATTTGTAAATTTGATTTACCCAATTGGCAGACATGGTTTACTTAAATTGATGGCAATAATAAAAGGTATAACAAACTCCTGCCGCCTTCAGGTGTACTTACTAACTTAGGCTACATCTAAAACAATTTTTTCCTTAACCCATACTAAATCAGAAAATATTTAATACTACATGTTAGACACTAAATATTACTGTTGAAAGTCAAAAGTAATTAAAAAACTATCACACATAACATAATTATACAAAATATAGTACACAATATGAAATACAAAAGAAATGTAAAATATGAAATCAGTCAATAAAACACAGAGCAAGTTATTAAATAGACCAAATACTCAATGACATACAAAAATATGAAAAAATCAACAAAGCATAGGTCAGGTTATTAAACAGACAAAATATTCAACAAGACACGAAATAAATGTAAAAATATGAAAAAATTTCAACAAAACATAGAGCAGGTTATTAAATAGAAAAAATATTCAACTCATCCAACCAGCTTCCAATTCCACTTAGGTGGGGGCAAGGAGTCCTCGCACCACTACACTTACGAGATTAACTTACCACAACCGTCAAAGACGAAGTGAATCCTTGTGGTAAGCCGATCCGTGACGAGTGGTGGGGGATAGCCCTCTCCAAGCGATGCCTAGGTGGACTGTGCAAGGTGATTGGGGGGGGGGGGGTAATCATTCCGGTGTTTTTGAACAATTCTGTTGTGTTTGAAAGTATGATTTTGTTTGATATTTCCTCATGACGAGCCTCCAAGCTAGTGTTCCGGGGGACAAGGTAAAAAGCTCCCTCCAAGCAGATCTAGGAGCATGGGCGTCAGGGCGGGAGCTTGATGGATGTTGGTGTGTAAAATGTTCATGTTTTGTGTCCTACATTTATTGTTGTGGGTGTTACAAGACATGCCTCCAAGCTGTTTGTGTTGTTTAACACATGATCCCACATTAAAACAAAGATCTAACCTACCTGTTGACATAGTTATGGAACTCTTAAATATGTGCATTGAAACAAATTACTTTACACTAAATGGTCACATATATCGCTAAGTTGAAGGTATGGCAATGGGGTCTCCACTTTCACCGATATTTACCAACTTTTTCATGGAGGAATTCGAGCAGAAAGCAATTTTTTCTGCAGTTTTCAGCCCAAAGGTGTGGCTTCGGTATGTGGTGACACTTTTGTCATCTGGAGTCATGGGGAACAGAAACTAGACGATTTCAGAGAACACTTAAACAACATATCCCCAACTATAAAACTAACAATAAAGAAGGAAAATAACAAACAACTCGCATTTTTGGACGTAACTTTGAACAGGGAAGGGAACACCATAAATACTAAAATTTATAGAAAAAGACCCACACAGGTAGATACTGTAACAGGTCCACCAAATTGACAAGTAAATTAATTAAATAAAATAAATAATGAATTTGTCTTATTGAGAAAAGGAATATATTTAATTAAAATAAATCGACGAACATCCAAATTATATTCAGAACCCAGTGTAAATCAATAACCAAGGAAGATAGAAAAGCGAGCAGAAGTATTTGTCCCAAGCAGACGTTCAGAAACATAAACAACATTCTTTTCATCGTCGCCAGGAAGGGTGGAGCATGTCTATTGTCACTCTGAATTCTCAGTAGGCGATTCCATTTAGTAAACAAGGAGGGGAGGCACCGGTTGACAACGCAATATACGAACCAAAATAATACGGTTAGTTAAGTAAATGATGAAAGAGCACAGCACATGACAGCTGGCGACGGCGTGGTGCAGACGAATTTTGGACTCTAGAACCCAAAACCACTGGTTGTAACGGATGGGAGAGCAGGAGAGGGGGACCCAAGCTCAACGGTTTGGAGGTATCCCTCGCCCCATTTGCCAAGAATAAGTAACTGAAGGAAGACGAACGGGATGTTCCCATCCGTAGAACATATGAAACCGCGTCTGTAGAATTCAAATTAACAAGTAAACTCGTTGAAAATATAATGTAGTTTTGTTCTTTAAAGAAAAGTTTTTAATAAATACATAACGTTTGGGCAGTGTTAAACTATTTAATTAACGAGGGATCAGCAGGAAACAAGATACATGCTGATTTTCACCGATAACAAAATAGGACATTCAGATAAGTTCTAGCAATAAGTTTAAGCCTCAAATTATAGTTCACAAAAAATACTTTGTAAACAAAATTAATTAAATTCCAATTTTTACTGTCACATTATTTAATAAAGTAAAGTAAATTTAAAAAAAAGAATAATGTTAATAAAGTAACTTGTAAAACCAGTCTTGATTTATTGTATTATACAGCTCCACCAATTTACCCACTAAAACGACCTGAGATTTAAGAGTAATGATTTTAATTTAATAAATTTTTATTGAATTATAAAAACAAAAATTAATTAATGTAACCTCACAAAGGAGTAGAACGTTGCAATACTTAAACTTTAAGTTCAACCAGAGTCAATCTGTTAAAGAAGGAGTAGTCTACTCTCTCTTTGACATAGGTAAAACTGTGTGTAAAGATAAAACAGATCTAAATAACGAATTTGAAAACATTACACTCGATTAAAAAAAATAATGGTTACATGTCAAAGACTATAAACAAATGTAAAACACGCATACCTAACATAGCACAAAAACAAAAAGAAGACAAACCAGCAGCATATATTAACATTCCTTACATTCACAAAGTAACGGAGAAAATAAGGCGTATCGCCTGTAAATATAATATAAAAACAGCATTTAGAACACATTAAGACAACATTTTTGTAAGACAAAACCATACAATGATGACCAAGCCTCCAAAAATTGTATCTACAGTACAAAGTGTGAATGTGATAGGGAATACATAGGAGAAACTGAACACCCACTTTCTGTGCGCATAAATGAACACAAAAACAACATAAAAAATAGTGAAAAACAACATTCTAAATTAGCTAAACATGCATGGGAAATGAACAAAAGTTTTTATGGAATGAGGTAAAAATATTACACCATGAACCACACTACTATAAAAGAAAGTTTATAGAAGGGACTTCAATTAAGTTGAATCAAGATCCAATTAGTCAAAGTAGCATAGAGATAAGACCACTTTGGTTGATTCTGTTAGTTTCATTTTAACAACAATAAAAAAACCACATACAGCAAGACCTGTTCCCACACATACACCTCACCCAATGAAACTGAGACGCCGGTGCCCCTAGGTCCGCTAGGAGGGAGCATCGTTTGCCTTGTCCCCAGGATTCTAGCTTGGGCACGTCCCAGAACACCCACAACAATAAATGTAGGACACAAAACATGAACATTTTACACACCAACATCCATCAAGCTCCCGCCCTGACGCCCGTGCTCCTAGATCTGCTTGGAGGGAGTTTTTTACCTTGTCCCCGGAACACTAGCTTGGAGGCTCGTCATGAGGAAATGTCAAACAAAATCTTACTTTCAAACAAAACAGAATTGTTAAAAAACACAGGACGATTACAACACCCCCCTCTCCCCAATCACCTTGAACAGTCCATCGTTTGGAGGGGGCTACTCCCCACCACACGGATCGGCTTACTGCAAGTATTCAGTTCGTCTTTGACGGTCGTGGTAAGTTGATCTCGTAAGTGTAGTGGTGCGAGAACTCCTTCCCCCCACCTAAGTGGAATTGGAAGCTGGTTGGATGAGTTGAATATTTTTTCTATGTAATAACCTGCTCTATGTTTTGTTGAAATTTTTTCATATTTTGCATTTATTTTGTGTCTCGTTGAATATTTTGTCTGTTTTGTTGTTGATATATGCTATATGCTTTGTTGTTGATTTTTTCATATTTTGCATTTATTTTTGTATGTCATTCAGTATTTGGTCTATTTATTGACTTGCTCTGTGTTTTATTGACTGATTTCATATTTTACATTTCGTATTGTGTATTATATTTTGCATTTCGTATAATTTGTGATAGTTTTTTAAGAACTTTTGACTTTCAACAGTAATCTTTAGTATCTAACATATAGTATTAAATCTTTTCTGATTTAGTACGGGTTAAGGAAAAAATTGTTTTAGATGTAGCCTAAGTTAGTAAGTACACCTGAAGGTGGCAGGAGTTTGTTATACCTTTTATTATTGCCATCAATTTAAGTAAACCATCAATTTGAGTTTGTTATACCTGTCGAAACGTTGCTGTTTGTTTCTTAAACACTCAAGGCATTGGAAATATCCAAATATTATCTACATATCAAACCCTTTTTAAATTGTCAACAACAACATACTTCTAATATGGCAGTTATTATGGAAAGCCCTATGAAAAGTCATAGAAATATTCACTATTATTACTTTGAAAAGTAAATAAATTGTGAAAAAAGTATATTAATAATACTAGACTGACAATGCGGTTGAGTTTGACAGATAGGATGGTGTTGCTGTAGCTGTAGTTGCATATCTCGGTGCCTCGCTTGAAGTGACACACTTTGAGTTTGCGAGGACAAGCGAGACTGACCACTGCCACCAAGCTGGAGCTGAACAACCTCTCCACGATGCATGAGTCCACCGTCCCTGGAACACACATATGTATTTGTATACTGGGACCAAAACAAGCTATACAAATATCCAATAATCATTAATGAATATTCCTCTATATTTCTTGGCCTATCATTATTTATAAACGTGTTAGTTTGATTTCTTCTTATTTACCGATGAGTAAGTAAAAAAAACTTGCTACAGAATCCAAATATTGTTATAAATAAAAGGAGCCATTTATGCTTAACTTAGAGAATACAAAGACACTACTATCAAGACGGTATGTTTAATGTTTATAGCTTGATTAATCATTCAGACTCATAAATACGACTGCACAGTTGCTGTTTTCTCATGTAAATACACCCTCCTCTCCCTTCCCCAATGTATCTCAAATTCGAATTCTTCTTAATTCACTACACAAATTTCCATTCAGTTTGCCCTACTCCATGACTTACATTTCTCTACATACCATATGACCCCTTCTCTCTTTCTCCCTCCTCCTACCCTGACTAAATGGCGATCTATTATAAAATAATAACAGCAAACCACAAGTATAAATATGTTTGGCTTTACCAACATAAACAGCATGTACCACTGTGGATGTCAGTAACATAACAAACAATCTCAAACTACAAAATAAAATAAACTATGATCTCACGTTTTCTGAGAGATGGTTTTCATTTTAGTATACATTGTGTGTGAAATTTTCTAAAATTACCATGTCACAAGTGACATTTGCTTCCTTGACATTTTTTTTTTTTTTACTAAACAGCAGAGTATTTGACAAAACGTCATTAACTCATTAGTGACCTGGCTTCCCAATATCTACAGTATAATTATTTTTTGTTAATTTTGAACAATTCATAATGTGGTCCTTGTCCATAAGATCAGATGAATTACATAAAATACAATTTGGATTTTCATATATTACGAAGCGATGAAGATACTTTCCAAGGCAATCATGTCCTGTTTTCAAACGAAAAGCAGCAACAGCATATTTCTTGGGAAATCTGGAATATCATTTAAATTTTTCCATTATTTGTCTTTTAATTCGTTTTTAAAGTAATTTAGAAATTATATTTTATAGAATTTTAATTTTGTTTTTGCTTGGTAGAAAGTAGTTGTGTTGTTTTGATGGGGTGGATTTTTTGTTGCTCCTTGTTTAGCTAGTTTGTCAGCTAATTCATTTTCTTTGATATTACAATGTGAAAAAAATCCATTGGAAAATAAAATTTGTATTTTGATAATTTAATTTTTAAATAAATGTTCTGCATTCCATTAGTTTTTTTGATTTCATTTTTGTACGATTACAAATCGCTTCAATTGCTGATTTAGAGTCACAAAATAAGACAATGTTTTTAGGTTGTATATATTCATGTACTAATTTATTTACAGCTAGTTTTATTGCAGCTATTTCACCATCAAAGGCAGTTTTAGACGAATCAAGTGTTTGATAGTGTGAAAATAGTTGGAAAAAACTCCAGCACCAAAGATTGCTGGGTTAGTTCTGAACCATCTGTATAAATATGAGTCCATTAAGGTTTTGGATAATTTTGATCTATTGTGATTATTTATTGATCTATCTTCGTTGTTTTAGTATTTCAGGGTTTAGGTAGTTTTTTTTTTTTTTTTTTTTTTTTAGTTTTTGTTAAGTTTAAGTTGAATTGTATGTTATTAATTTTAATTGGGTTTTCAGGAATCAAAAAGCATTCTGCTAGAAAAGATAAATTATAAATAATTTGGCATTGACGTATTTTTTAAATAAAATCAATCTTGAGTTTTGAGCTTTTCAACTGAGTTTGAAGGATTTTTCCAAAATGTATTATTAGGTAGTCTTAACAAATTTTCATATAAAATAAGTGCTTTTTCTTGAATAATCATTTTTATTGGCATGTGATTTATTGAAGTAAGTATTACATTAATGGATGTATTTTTAATTGCTTCTGTAATTAGCCTTATTGCTTGGTTTTGAATACATTCAAGCTTATTTAATTAAGTTTGATTAGCAGTTATAAGTACTTCACAGCAATATGTTAAAATAGGTTGTATATATAGCTTGTATGTTTTATTTAGTGTTGACATGTTACTTCTCCATTTACTACCACATAATCTTTTCAAAATATTGAGTTTTTTTACTAGTTTTTGCTATTTCATTTCTAATTTGACTTTTCCAACTTAATTTATTATCAAATACTACACCAAGATATTTTCTTGGTGTAGTATTTGCTGTTTTCTTTCTGATCAATCACGGATTTTATCATTAAATTTTAGTAGTGAATGTATTGGTTCATGACAGAGGGAAAAAGATTGGAAGTAAGTTTTGTCAATATTGACTGTCATACCATTTTCATTGCTCCATTTATACAATTGTAAAACTGCTTCATTGAGGATACAGTTGTAGATGTAGTTTCAGTTTTATTTTTTGCATTTTATTTAGGTGTTTCTATCTACATAACTACATTATCTGCGTTCATGAGATTGTTAATGCCCTTAACTGATTTCAATGAGTTTTCCAAGTCATATATATTGAATAATGTATAACTAGTTACAGTACCTTGGGAAAACCTGTTTGTAATTTTTTTATTTTGAGAAAGCTTGACCATACTTAACAAGAATACATCATTGTGATAAGAATTGTTGGAACCATCATAACATACGATCTTTTAGACCAATATTTACCATCTTTTTTAGTAAGTGTTCTCTCCATATAGAGTCATAAGCACATTTGAAATCAACAAAAACTGCAGTTAGTATATGGAAACCAGCTTGTGAGCTTGTGAGTGAGATAGTAGGGAGTGTTCTTCAAGGAACCAATTAAGTCTTTTATTGACCATTCTTTCCATAATTTGGCTCAAACACTAGTTGAAGAAATAGGTCTATAACTTAGTATGTTCGTTGTGGGTTTGTCCTTTTTTAATTTTGGGATCATTATTGCTTGTTTCCATCTTGTTGGTCTAATTCCCATGTCCCAAATCTGATTGTAAAGTTTGAGTATTGTAGAATTTGCTTTGTAGCCAAAATGGATGAAAAATTCAGCATGTAACCCATCAACACCTGGTGCCTTTTTAATTGATCAATAGCAATATTTAGTTCTGATAGTGAAAATACATTAGATAAAATGCTATTAGTTTTAATACTGTATTTTTTAGAGATTGTTTTATATTTTTCTTTTCTTTTTTTGTATAAATTTCCGTTTTAAATTTGCTATCTTTCTTTTGAGATTTAGAGTAAAATTTAAGAAATTCATTACTAAATCTTTGTTGTTTATTATATAGTTATTACCTTTTTTTATTGGTTCTTTTTTCAACTCAGTACTTTTATTTTGAATTTTATTAAAACATTTGAATGTTTATGCACAATTTTTTTTTTAAATTTATGTTGGAGATGAAAGATTTAAATGTATTTCTTTTTAAATCATTTACAGCCATTTTCATTATTGCTGCTTTGTTCTTCCATTTGTTTACTGATTCTTGGCTTTCTTCTTGTTCAGCCTAATTCTTAAGTTGTCTCTTAGTTTTTTCATTTCACTTAATTATTTCTACAACAAATTTTGTTTTTTTGTTTTTTTTTTTTTTACCATATGGGATAATTTTTTAGCTGAATTAAGGACAATTTTTGTAATAGTGTCACATATTTTATCGGGTTTTGATTAAAATCTATATTATTTTCATTTAGTTCTATTTCAAGCGTATTAGTAAAATTGGTCAAATCTACCTTTTTAAAATTTCAGGAAGGTCTGGGTATGGGTATGAAATTGTTCAATAAATTACCAAATATTTACAAGAACAATGATGAAATTTCTAAGTTTAAAAAACAAATAAAATCATTTTTACTTATCAAAGCATATTATTCTGTTGACGAATACTTAAATGACAATTTCATTTAAAGCTGCATTTTGTGTTTGACTAAGTAATTTCTAATAAATTACTTTGCTTTAATTTTAGAGTAGGCCTAGTTTCTAGATCTGACAATGTCACCTGCTTTTCTAGCTGTGCTAGACTTGAAAATTTATTTGTGACAATAGAGAAATTGATTTGATTTGATTTGATCTGATGTAGTTAGATGGATTTTTATTTCTTGAAACATTAATTTTAATTTTAGCTATCATTATTCTGTGTCCAGCTCCAGGATCTTCAATTAGTATTCTGTCAGTGTTATAAAATGATGAAACAAGTAGAAGGTCTGGGTTTCTGGCTGTCCCATTATAATGTAGATAAGATGGTGTATCATTATATTTGTATATTAATTAAATATTTGTAGTATTGAGTAAATCTTCAATAGCTTTTCCAGAGTAGTTTTGATCAGCGTAGCCTGCTCTTTTAAAATGTGCATTAAAATTGCCAATAATAACAGTTTTACTAGAAATTTTTAAGTAGTCAAATTCTGGAGAACTATGTGGTTGATTGTAAACTGAATATATTTTTAAATGGTTAATTATTTTCCACACATTTATTAGTAGACTTCTGACACAAATGATAAATAGACTTCTGATTTATCGTTTGTGTCACCCATTTCCTTAATAAGTTCAAAGGTTGTTGTTAAATTATTGTGTACACCTACCAATATACCACTTCCTACCTGCCTATTTTTTTCCATTATATAGATATTATAACTTTCAAATTTGTATATTGCTTTGTTAAGTTTGCCTCTGTGATACAAAATACATCAATATCTTCTTTATTTATAATAGTTTTTAATTAATTTTTTTTTTTTTTTTTGCTTGGGTCAGGCCTCTAGCATTCCAACGTAATATCTTAAGATTATGTTTGTTGATTTGTAAGTGATTCTTATTTTTGTTCATGGTTAGGCAAAGAGAATTTTTTCCTTTTAAGTAGTTTTGGGAAGTTAGGATGTTGCTTCCTCAACATAAAACCCATACTACTATATTAATTTATTTTGTAATAAAAACATTATAGAAAGTTTTCAAACTTATTGATCCACTCACTCATGAACAAGACCTATAGGGGATGATCATGACTCCTTATGGCCAGCCCACCCACCATACAGCCATGGAGCTAGACAAACTTTCAAGATACAAGCCAACAAAACTTCAAAAGTTGTTGAAATTGTAAAATGTTTTGTTTGAGTACTATGACAGAAAGGGTATATTCTGTAGGCAGTGCTATTCAACAGTTATAAATTATTTACAATTTTTTGCAATCTTTAACTTACTGTAAAAATTGTTTCACTAACAAAATTAAAATACTAATACAGTTGATTAAACTCTTCAGCAGTCATGCAACAGATTTAAGGTTCGTTACACTAACCTTTTGTAAAGGGTTATCCGAATGCAATTATTGAAATGTGGGTTATTGTAATGCAGTACAGTACTTCTAAAAATCAGATCGGGGGCAAAGAACACAGATTATTTTTGTTTACCATATGACTATTTAACCTGAATTATGCAATGTTTTAAATATTCAAAAAGATATTTTACATTTATATCAACTACAATACAAATCATAAAAACTTTTCATAAGGCCAATTTGAAATGAACAATTTTTCAGCCATAGTCTTTCAATAGTAATAAAAGTAGGTGATCTTACAATAACTATGATGCCTTGAATGCACCATGATAATCTTTAGAAAATCATCCCTAAGATCACTATCACTATATATTTAAAATGAAGTATTATTTAATTTGCAATTTTACCTATATTTAGTTTTAAATATTCAACTCAATTCAAAATCTCTTTATTTATGTCTGTACATATACATTTATATACATTTGTACATATACATATGCATATATTTGTATACAGGTAAATAGTTTCAAACATCAATACTAGACTTATGAATGTAAAATATAAATAAGTATACAAAAGCCTATAAATGGTAAAAAGCTAAGTACTACAAATTATAGAAGTACTCAAGCGAATACGCAGGATTATTAACCAAATATTCCTTTAATTTTTCCAACTTTAAATTATTTTCAATTTTTGAAATACCATTTGGAAGTTTCCATTTCAGTTGTTTTTTTTTATAATTATTATTTTTTTTTATTCAAGACGATGAGGTTCTAAATAAATATGATATCTTGTGTTGTGATGGTAAGAAACAATTTTTTTTTAATTTCAACTGATAGATTAACGTACTTAATAGTTGAATATATGTACTGGCAATGGAGAGTTAAAACTCCCAAATTTGTTTTATTCTTCTTTTGCAGAAATTCCAAGTAAATGAGAAGCTCTTTTATTAAACTCGGTAATTACAGGTTACTGTCATAATAAGCATAAAATTATCTATACATATATATACAATATATAAAATCATATACAAATTAACATTGGAATTTCAAGAGTGATTTGTTAATGTTTACAGCTTACTGTATAGCTCAGCTTATATTAATTCAATTAATTATGACTTTATTTACTGTTTTGATGAATATTGAAGAATTCAAATCATTTGGATGGTTCCCAAAACTTCAGTGCACCAATAAATATTCTTGCCAATTTAATAAATGGATAATAAACTAATGGGATAGTGCAATCACTTTTATTGCTCTGATAAAATCAGGCCAAACAACAATTCTTGTTATTGCTTTTTATCATTCAAGTGCAACTTGACGTAAAACCTGAGCAAATTTAATGATAGAAAATTATCTGTTCTTGATAATTTTTTTATTTGGTTTGGGAATAATCTTCTGAATATCTATTGTTATTTGGTTTTTAACTTTTATAATAACATGATACAAAGACGTCAGCTAATGCTTGATGTTTGTATTGCAGCAATTTACAAAGTCCATTGTTTGGTTTTTAAATATATTTTTTGTTTCTGCCTATGACACAACATACGGTATACAGATGTTTAGCTTTCAATACTAATTTTAAACACCCCTATTATTCTGGTTTTGGTAAGTTACAAAAATAATAATTTTATGATAGTGAAAAATAATGAAACACACTTGCCCAAAATTGTGATACAATTTAATGACTGTACAGTTAAAATATGTTTATAAAACTATTTTCTTAAGAATCTCCAACACTACATAACTCTGATGAACATCTTGAAACTTTCTCAAAGAGGAAGGACAGTTACTTAAACTTTAGAATAAGGAGTATTGGGCTTTAATAATTGATTAGCTAGATACTAATTTTAAAAACAGAAAAAAATGCAGGCCTAAAAGCAAATAATGAACTGTAAAAGTAACTTTAATAATAATTAATATGAAGGAATTATAAAACTGCTATAAAATGGTAAGATTTCAAATGTTTAATGAAATCAAAGGTGAACACCTTATTAATTTGTACACCAATTAATTAGCAGTGTCACACACTACTTTAACTCAAATTTATTTTAGAATAGAGAAAAATAAATTATAAAATATTTTGTAAATGTATAGGGAGGAGAGGGTAAGAATGCAGAGTCAATAGAAAAGCCTTTTGCAAGATTGTTGTGGTAGGAAAGAACCTACGTGTTCATTTCTTTACAGTAAAAAGTTTATCCCATTGACTAATGGGTTATTATATAAGTCTTATGGCCAAAAAAGTAATATTTTGTCATTCCAAATTTTATTTTATTTAAAAAATGTGATTGAAAGTTTGAATAAAACACCACAAATTGTATTTTATTTATATATTTATTTTTAATGCAATATTTAGTCCTAAAGTCATTCACAAATAACGCAGTTAATAAACTAAACTCAGATATCCTAACATCTACAGAAAAAGTACTTCAGTATTACCTACAAAACAACTTAGCTATATACCCCTCAAAAACCACATTAATAGTTTGTAGAACCAACACAAAGATTCTAGGCATGATAATCGATGCAAATCTCACCTGGTCTGACCAAGAAACCGTCATCTGGGATAAATGCAGTGAAAAGAATGAAATGGATAGGAGTAGTAGAAACTACCAAGACAACATACTTTGCCTTAGTTGAATCCCACATTAGGTATGGGTTAATTTCATGGGGTGGAACATTAGAAGTGAATCTCTCCAAAATCCTCCATAAAAAACCATTAGGGCTCTTGCTGGGATTGGCCCCAGAAACAGTTGCAGAGAAAGTTTTAGATCTCTCAAAATTCTAACTGTCATTGCCCTCTATACACTCAGTTGTCATTTACACCCTGCAGCTTGACCTTCCCAGAAATGAGGATTTCCATTCTTACAATCCAAGGAGGGCAACTGACTACAGCCTCCCAATTCATCACACAACACCCTTCAGTAAAAAACCTTCATACATTGGTTGCAAAATCCTTAATAAACTGCCACAAAACCTCATGAACATGACTGCATTCAACTTCAAAAAGTACTTCCAAGTCTGTCTAGTTGAGCAACCTGTCTACTCCATAAATGAGTTTTTTATTTGTAAATAACAGAAATCCTCAACAAAAAATTCTGTAAAGAGAAAATTTCTAGACTCAACTTCTTATGTTCACAAACGACAAAATGTAAATTTCTGTTATTTTTTGTTTTAATCTTGTAAGACCATGCTTTTCTTTATCCTTTTAACTTCTGTTTTGTTTGTTTTTATATTTTTTAAATATTAATAACGCTTATTCATAATTTGTTGACTTCTTTTTAATGTGTTTACTAACTATTTTCTAAGTACAATTCTTTTATTCACTTGAAAAATTTCTGTAAATTGGTAATTGTAACCTGTTCTGTATTCCGTAATTGGTAACCTATTTAAACATTTAAATGGGTAATTGAAGAATTTGTAATATTTTATATACTTCAACAATATTGTATTTTAAACTTAATTTGTAAAATTATTAACATCGTTCTTTGTACAAATTACTCACTTTAGTATTAGTTTTAGTTGTATTTATGACACAATTACTGTTCTTAACAAATATGTAAATAAAAAATATTGTCTATAGTCATATAACAAATAAAAATGAAATGATAAAAACTTCTTACGAGCACTGTATAACATAAATGTCCTACAATGAACTTCACCAATACATTAGGTTAGAACAGTAAATCATAATAAGAGATACGCCCCAAGTAATAAACAAGTTTCCAACATCGAATCGAATAAAGAATGTTTATGCAACAGCTGATGTTTTGTAATGGCATTCATTACTCAACAAAGACTGCCAAGGTTACATATAGATACTCTGAAAAGAGTAAGCTTCTGCGCTCTGTTGGCATTAGTTCTATTTACTACAACTGTTTTGAATCAACTCCGCTAGTCCCAATATGCGTCCAAATAACTCATTACAAATACACGATAAACCTATTGCATAGCACAAATGTTTGGTGAATACCTTCAAGAGTCACATCGGCTCCTTCAACATGTGTGTGATTACCGCAGGCTTGCCCGATCTGCACATGCCGCAATTCTATCGGGATGCCTAGTCAACAGTTAATTGCATGTGGACTCCAACCTCAAACTTCAATACTATAAAACATGAGAGTAGCAAAACAACCATGACAGGCATCTGGGAGCTCCTCTTCATTCAAGAATGACTGTACAGCCCTGATCACAATGCAGGCTTCTCAGTTTCACGGTACTACGATAGTTGGCCGTTTAACAAGGCCTTTAAATAGGTCATACAATTTCTTCAATTTTTAATCCATAAACTTTTTAATGATGTTTATACAAGATTTGTTTTTTGATAAAATTAAATGAATGTTGTCATTTGTTCTAACTGTTGAGTCATCAGCATACACAGTTATATTATGAGGATTTTTAACACTTAGATCATTGATAAGTAATAGAAATAATGTCGGACCAAAAAGAGATCTCTGCAGGACCCCAGCCAAGACACTTCTGGATTTATACACATGACCTGCTAAGTCAACAAATTGCTGTCGTCCACTAAAATAAGACTCAAAATATTTAATAGATAGACCACATAAACCAAAAAGGACCAATTTCATCAATAAATAACGGTTGCAAAATTCTCCCAAGGCTAGTTAACTATATTCGAGGAGATAAACTACATGATCAAGTAAGCTACACAAAGCATGATCAGTTTTACTTGAAACCTAACTGATGTTAGGCAAGAATGTTTTAATTCTCTAAGAAAGGACGTTAATTGTATGTGAACTATCCTCTTCAACACCTTTGACAATCTTCAATTAAGAGATTGGTCTGACATTTTCTTTGTTTGTTAACTTATTTTGTACAAACAAAACTGGTCTTTTTTCAACTTTAAAAACGTCTGGAAAGACACCAGTGCACAAAAAAAAGCAAATGGGTTCAGAAATTAGCTCAAAATTCTTTTTACAATAAAGCTTGATAAATTGTTGACTCCACTAGACTGAGGATATTATAGAAATAATGGCCTTTTTAAACTCCCAACAACAACAGTAGGAAAAAATAAGCTAGTGCAAAAAGTTCTAAAAGAGGTAATGAAGGCTACTGAATGGTCATACAAAACCTTCATGGCCACATTTGAGTAGTAGTTGCCAAATAATCATCCAGTACACCAGAGTCCTCCCCACTCTCCCACCCTCAATACAGACAGCTTTAACAAGCTCACACAGATGAATGCATTCACTGAGTGCTTGGGTAGAATTCTTCCTCTTAATCTAATCAATCATTATTTCTTATCAATGAAGAGAACTCCATTGATGAGAAGGTGTTTCACTAAAAACAATTAAAACAAACAAAGAATAATGATTATGTAATTAAAAATTATATATAATTACCATCTTCGTAGATCTGTTCCAAGGAGTCAACTGAATTAAGCGAATATATCCGGTAACCAGCCTTAGTGCCAACTGACAATGATCTGGAACAAAAGAACAACATAATTTATTACACATTACATGATTTATTAATGTTAAATAAACATAAACATGTTTGTTTTAGACCACAATTCACAGTGTCATACTCACTGGCTAAAGCAATGACTTCATTGAAATTAATTTTACCAAGGGAAATTCATATTCATAAACAAATAATAAATGAGAAAAATTGTGATTATATATTCACAAGTTCCCTCTTGTTGGCTTACTATTGAAGAATTATAATATATATATATATATATATATATATATATATATATATATATATATATACATGTCCTTTTCTCACTTTATGTCACCAGCAACTTATCATGTATACTTTCAGTTAATTATTTAATTGTTTATTATTAATCAATGAGTTGTGCAAATTCCTATAAAAATTTCAAAATAATTCCTCACTCATGTAGGCATATTTCCTATATGATATCCGGTTACACTAACGGTACAATTATCTATTCATTCATTCTATATTTATGTACAATATCCTTTATTACCTATGGTGATCTTCCTGAATTATTATTGGCTTTGAATTAAGTTTGTATCATTCAGTATATATGTATTAATCTGGGAATTACCTCAATTTCAATTCAGATCCATGCTTGGCTACAAGAGCACAGCAACCATTGCAAATAAATCCATAGTAATTTTTTACATGATACTGTTTTAATAAAAGCCTGACTAGAAAAATTGTTTACTGTCATAAGATAAGACCACAACAAAATGTCAGGTACCGTTCTGAATGTAGCAGATTATACTATAATTTTTTTCACAATGTTTTAAGACAGTATTGGGATACATGTTTCCTACAACTGTGGAGCTCATTAAATAACATCACTAGTAGCACCATATGGACCGTACAGTTCTTTTAAAATCCATGAAAATTTCATGGTTTACTCTAGTCTATATAAATTTACAATTTGTCACAACAAGACATCTTAAAATACTTGAGTCGTTACAGTTTCTTTTGCCATACCAAAGGTAACAACAAATCATCTCAATGGTTAGTCATTGACCACTTTATATTTTGGCCAAGTACAGCAACAAGGATCGTCAGTTCGAATCCTGCTTGGGCTGCTACCTTTTTCCTTGCAACTGTGTACAGACTATGTAAAATGATTTTTTTTTTTTTTTTTGCAAGTTGGCTGTATTTTAAAAATTATTTAAACTTAACAAGTGTACAGTCTATTAAATGATATATAAATTGACATAAAGACTGGAATTCATTATTTTGTTATTCATCATTTATTAGTAAGTCTCCGATCGTCAAGATATGGGCGAATATGAGGAGCGAATGATTGTGATAAGTTTAGATGAACGAGTGTAACCATTGTTACTATCTAAGGTCAACTGCTCCTTAGAAAGAACTATTTTATTAATAGCCCAGTAGCCAGGGTAAATAAAGCCTACAGCTGTGGAATCCGAACCACAAAGTGTTGAACTGGTGGTTTGATTAAGTTAAATTAATGTAATGAACTAAAATTTTTAATGACTAGACAAAAAAGAAATGTGTAAAATTAACAATAAAATTAGTATTTAATCATTAAAAATCACTGCATTGAAGGGGAAATCAATTTTTTTCTGTTTAAGTTCTGTGTTTACTTCACCAAGAATAGAAGTTTCTATATTTTATCAAACAAATGAATTTAAAATATGAATCCTTAATTACAATTGACAAAATCGTATGTGCTTGATTCCAAAATAAAATATAGATTGTGTGAAGGAGAGAAAAGTTGTTACAAACAAACTGATAAGTCTGACCTTCCCTAAGCCAGGCAAAATAAGTTCACCAACATAATCAATGGCAAGGACATAAAGAAACCAATGACCGAATAAAAGAAACAAGATAGAAACTCGATGTCCTTGGACTGGTCCTATGGTGCAACCATTGTATAAGGACTGCTGCAAGGCCACAGGACAATCTCTCAAACAGGGAATAAAGTTGAGAAATTACAGAAAACATTATAAAAAATCCCAAACAATACATGTATACTAAATGAAATACAAATTTATATTTAATAAAAATTAGAATAATACCCATGTTGTTTGGTCATTCAAAAATGATGGGCCTGAAAATTTATTTCCAGTACTTTTAGAATACTTACAAGTAATCAATGAAAAACAACTGTCATTAATTATTTTTCTGACTGTACAGCCACTAATTGAATGCATTTATAGCAGGGTTGGACTGATGAGGGGGTGAACACGAACTGTCCTAACTACCTGGTTGACTCACCGCCAACCCCAACACGCACTCACAACAGATTTATTATTCAGGGACCATTTGTTACTCAAGAAGGACTTTCTTGATTCAATTGTATTATTTTAAAATTAAAAATAGTTGGAAAGTGACAATCATGACATCATACACATTTGATTATTAAATTGAGTAGCACATGACAACAAACGCTGAAGTTAATCGAAATTTTCTCAAATTGATTTGCAGACATATTGTACTGGCCACTAAACTGAACAAATAAGCTGTAATTTAAATCCTACTGTACTACAAAGTTTTTATTTTATAAATTATATAAATGGTACCAAAAAATATAAAAGGTCCTTATTTATGCTACTGTGCGAGGTTAAGGAATGAAAGTATAATTCCATTCCTATATTATAATGTAACATATTAATATAATATTGTAATAATGAATTTTTTATAGATAGTTATTTTACATTATTAAGAAATAAAACTTAATATATTATTGTTTATTTTGATCATCATAAAAAATATAACGCATAATACTCTAGATGTAGTAATTTTTATTCATTAAATTATTACTTTTTATTTAAATTATCTTTAACAACAAAAAAGTAAAGTAATAATAAATTAGTAAAAAGAAAATTATATAGGATTTACATTTAGAAAATTAACACTATTCATTGTATCCTTTGTGAAAAAAATGAATAAAGATTTATGAATATGAATATCATCAGTCTCTTATACTCGTATGCCAATAAAGTGTCATACAAATTTTGAAACATATAAAACTTTGTTTTTTACAGAAGTCATTGACATAAATGGTAAAAAAACCTCGGACCCAACACAGACTTCTACGGAACACAAATTTTACACTGACCCATACTGATTTGAAAAACCTGGGCTTGTTTTTTAATGACTATAATGTATGTTGGTTTCCATCCAAAACCTATGACAAAAAAAAATAAATACATAACACATCTCAAAGCTTTTTGAGTGCTGTTTTTTTCTAAAACACTTATATTGCATTAATCATATTATAAAATTGCATTATATGATATCCATTAATTGTATTTAACAACAATTTTCTCAGGAATATTATAAAGGGAAAGCAACAAATTAATTGGACAGTAATTAGCTAGATCTGACAATTACCCTTTAAGAAAACATCCTTATGATCTATATACTCAAAATAACTTTTTACTAAACTTTTACTAGCAGCTTGAGCAGAAAATTAAGATATACATAGAAATAATTATTAAATTTATCATGCAAGTAATTAAATGCTTTAAAAATATTTTCTTATCTCAACTTAGTTTTGTCCTAATCTAGTTTTTCTTTCAAATTCCACACTACTAAAGATTTATTTTCAGAATTCGCTATGAAAGTGTCTTTATATTTTAGTTTTGCTGAATTAACAACCTTTTTAAGATCATATTAATTAGGAACGGGCACTCGTTAACCTTGCATAAACATATGAAATGAAGTGTCTTGTCTACAACAAGCCGAGACCTGCTTTAAAACATCCTGCAGCTGTAAAGTGGAGAGTGGGGGAGGGGGGAAGGGAGAATGAGAGAAACAAAAAGTGGAGAGACCCAAGGCTGGCATTCATTATATTGATTACACCATGTCCTACCTCAACAGCTCACTCTCTCCTCTCGCCTCAGGCTGGCTATTATGTTTTTTTAACACATGAACTATTCAGAAATATGTTTTGTTAGTAACTTCTCTTTGAAAATGAATACATGTAAAAACTGACACCAATCTAAAAAAAACATTGCCAATTACTTGAATTTGTAAAGGGAATGAAGTTTTTTATGAAGACTCATTGTTCTTTTAACATTAACACTGTGTCTTGGATTAGGACCAAACTTTATTTTTTCATAAGACGCCGATCATCAAGATATGGGCGAATATGGATTTCGAATGAGTGTGATGAGTGTAGATGAGCGAATGTAGTCATTGTTACAAACTAAGGCCGACTATTCCTTAGAATGTGTCATTAATTAATAGCCCAATGACAAATGAACAGCCGGTTGTTATCAGCTGATCCTTCTCGAAATGTATTATGACTCTGATTGGGATCGAACTGACAACCTTTAGCACATGAAGCTGGGATTTAACCAACTACGCTACCGACCAATTATACTTTAATTATAAGATATATTACTATTGTTATATCAGCTTGGCTGTACTACATTACAAATTATATTCATTTGAATTATACGCTTATGTAAAAATAAGGTAAATAATTTTAGCTGGGCATGAAATTTTGACACAATGTTGTGGAGAATACGTGCAAAAAGCCAAACATTACTTTATTCAAGGTCACAGTAATAATTTACACACAATGTCAGAGCTACACAACACTGGTCACCAGACAACAAGTGACATCTAAGTTCAAAATGTGAAGACACAAATATTACTAAACCTATTTAGTAGACATTTCATAGGGGTTTATCACATATTTTTAGACTAGATAACACAACAGCTATTCCCTTATAAATTACTTAGTACCGCAACAATGTAAAATAAGCAGTTAGATTTTCAATTGTAAAGAATTATTCCTGTACAAAATTGCTGATCGCTCAGTTGTTATCTAATTAGTAAAACTACACTTTATTTACTTCGACATAATTTTTTTATTAATAGAGATTATCTTTTTGAATATGAATAAAATTAGGACCTACTTACAAATTTACATTTTTAATTCAATACACCTATAACATTTTTTATTTAATTGCTACAAAAAGATCTTACAATTCATCTACTCTACTACATCAAGGCCTTTGTTCATTAAATAGATAACAGTTTGTAATGTTTACACATGTGGCATGTCTGACATAAGCAAGACAAAGGTGTTATCTAAGGGAGGTGAGATTTACTGTTTTCACTATCAGTGTAGAAGAGTCTTTGTTTACAAGTCTGTAAGGCATCAAATGTCGATTTTCAATTTACTTGACTGTTTATACTTTCAAGCATTTTATTCAAATAATTCAAAACGAAATCACAGTTTTATTGTTCACTTTTCCAAAAAATTTTTTAGAAAGAAAAGAGTGTTATGATAGTTCTAAACATCACAATAGAAAGAAGATTGTTCAGTAATTAAATTAAAAATGATAATTCTTAATTGTACTACATAAGTACATAAAACTAGTGCATAACTAACTCATTTGAAACAAAAGCTGAATGAAGGTTGTTTGTCAACATTTAAAACTGCCTTTAGATTAACCTAAAACAATTCACAATAACAAATCACTCCCTAAATAAGCCAAACTTGGACACTGTTAACACAGAAATTAAAACTAAATACTTTAATGGAGTTTAAAACAGAAAGGTTGACATCAAACTAAATCAAAAAGAGGGGATGAAAGATTACCAGAAAAATATTAGGTCACTCAAATAAAGTCTTTTGAACTTCAACAAGTACAGTGAAAATAATGCTGCAGTTCATGTTAGGCTAGTTGGTTATTTTAAATTGGAATTTAAAACGCTGACTAGTAGGTTAAATTATATACCTTTAACAGACAGAAAATTTTAAAAAACCAAACAAACGACGGAGAATATGGAAATATTGCAGATTTGAAGACTAGATTGTGATAAGAAACATTCTAAATAACAACTAACTGTATTTGGTGAAAACCACAATTGCATGGATGATCTAAGATTCAGAGTTCTAACTTTTCAACTAAAAAAGTTATTATCAATTTCCTGAAACAACATTTTCTTGGCTTCTAGAGATCGTAAAATTAATTACTTGCTCATGTTGTAATCTTTATGACATATACAGTTAGGGTAATTTACTTTCATAAGCACAAATAAATGCAGTAATTTTATATTTATTTTAATCAATTTAAAATCACTTTATATTGATAATATTAAACTGATTTAAATCAATATAAAACTACTGCATTTACTTACACATACGAAAGTGATTATCGTAACTATAAATGTAATAAGGATTACATGACCAAGTAATTCATATTATAACCTCTAGAAACCAAGAAAAAATTGTAGAAGAAGAACTTTTTTCTTGAAAAGTTAAATTTATAAAACTTATAGAAAACACTCTTGTCAACCACGCAATAAAATATAAATGTGATACATTTACAGCTTTTTTTGAGTAATAAATGTGTAAAGTTGGTACAGAGTGAAAAGTAATAACAATTCTGGTACTTTTTTGTTCCAACTAGGATAAAAATTACTAAAACTTATTGTAAAGTTTTAAAATTCATATTTATAACGTACCTACAATTAAATGAGGAAAACAATAGTGTGATTCGGTTTTTCATAGGCCTCTTTGTTTCTTAGTAAACAACCCTCAAATTCAGGAGCATATTTCTGCGCAAACAGTTTAATATACATTTTTGTTGTTAAGATTTTACAGGAAATTTCAATAACCTAGATCAGGTGTTGTACCAATCTATTTAAAAGAAGCAATAGTCAAAAATTGTATACAACATTTGATGTATTTAGCCCAATTCTTTGAAATGGTGAAGACAACAAAACTTGGATAACAAATATAACTAAGTCAAGTATATTGGTCAAGTCAGTTTTTCAGGCACTGTAGATTTTGTAATAAAAGATATTGTCTTACATATACAGTACTGTAGTTTTGGCAGCCATATCATTCGAAATACATGGGTGCAAAAATAAACTTTTTTGTACTGTTATATCAAATATTGGTGATCAATTTATAAAATATTTTTATTAAAAATTTTAATTTCTATTAATTTAAAAAAGATTATTATTCACTACATTAAGTTTCTTTCTTAAATTTAAATTGGTTATATTCTTACATATGAGACGCCGACACAATGTTGTGCGTATTTTAAGGTGAATATGAATGGTTTTATGAGTGTAGGATGAGTGTAGATGAGTGTAGTCTGGTTACTAACTGAGTTCAACTGTTCCTCAGAAAGGGCAATTTATTAATAGCCCAACAGCCAGGGCAACTAAGGGACCTACAGCTTTACGTGGAATCCGAACCACGTAGTGCTGGTCTGATTTTCAGCTAATTGACAAGCCTGATGCTCAGTTATCTCCCCCACACATCCGCACAATGATTACCACCGAACATGGACACCCTAGACTTCTCTAGTAGTGGCCACGCCGATAGCAACCATCAAGCGGACGCCATGTCGGTATTAAGAGGACCGAGCATACAGCCTTATCGCCTACAATCTCCCAAACACTTTGTCCCCATGTAGCTGGGTTACAGCACTGTGCCACCAGTGCCGACTGGTGGCGCAGTGCTGTAATTATTTATTATTTATACATTATAAATAAATGTATAAATAATTTATACATTTATTTATACCATAAATAAATGTATAAATTAAACTGTTCTAGAGATTTAAATTATTTAGGGAACAACACAAATGATGGAAAGGTGAGAAATGTTGTATTTTATGATGTTCATATAATTATAGAATGTTTCAGCTGGAAATAAAATACTTACAAATAAAACATCAAACACATTTTTGTTGGGCTCTAGATACAGTTTTAATGAGAATAATGAGATATTAAATTGCTCAATTAAACTATCTATTAGCAATATTACTTCTCCACAGTGTTGTTTACAAAACCGAATGTAAACAAAAGAACACAATGCGTTGGGCCAACAAAACAAACTTGGGGTCAATGAACTAACAGCTGATCACACAGCAGAGAAAATCTCATATAACAAAACCTCATCACTGCTTGTAGTTGGCAGTAATCACATTATGTGAACACTGGGTTAATCACATTATGTGAACACTGGGTTAATCACATTATGTGAACACTGGGTTAATCACTATTCATTAGTTTTAACTCACTGCCTGATCCCAGACTTACAAATTATTATATAACATGATAAAAAGTTTTATAAAATAACACCATAAACAATTCAAATAGTAGGCAAGACCAAGAAAATCATGGAGAATCTAATATTTATGTAATGTAACAAATCTGGATAGCAAATAAAAGTTTACCTACACATAACAAAATGTGTGTTCCATAAAACAATAACCATTTTTCTAGCTAATTCAAATTTTACCAGGTTTAACCCTTTCAGGAGTAAAGACGTCATATGACGTCCTAATTTTCATGACTGAAAGAAGTATTAGTTTTGAAATAAAAAAGTCGTAGAGGAGTAAAAAAATTGAATGTCAAAAAATGTTTCAAACTTGTTTATTAGATTACATAATTAATTATTATATTTCTTATCATTTAAAATTACATTGATTTAGTAATTTTTTTTAGGGTGGAATACCTCAAAGCAGGGGTATATGCATAGTGGGTTTTGGCATTGAGAGCATTCATGGGAAGTGTCCTTGCGTCTTTTTTGCTGAGTTTTTGTGTTGTTGCACAGCCTGTCTCTGTCCATTTTCACTTAACACAGTACTAAATAATATAACACTAATGTAATATAAAAATAATAAATAAGAACAACTCTACCGTAAAATAAAAATAATAAAAGCAATCAATAACGTATTGAAAGTATAAAAGCGATAGCCAAGTGCACTGCAGACTCAATAAATGTACTGTGTGTAGCTGTGTAGCAGACATACAACTGAGAGAATGGAGTGAAATGCGCGCCAAACGTTGTATCAGCTGCACGCCAGCTGATGACATCGGGCGGGAACCAAATCAGTTTAGAGAGAGAGGACAAATGAATTTTAAAACTGACATAAAGAGTGCCAAAAAATGTGCACATCTAACATTTGAGTTTGCCTGTGGCAGATAGTAATAGCGTAATGTGTTAAGAATATGCACAATTAATTTAATAAATTAAATAATTTACCATTACACAAGACGTCACATGACGCCCTTACTCATTTAGGTCAATTTATAAAAAGTCGTCATGCGACGTCTTTACTCAATTTAGCTAAATTAACGCACTTCTGAAAGGGTTAACCTACTAATTTATAAGTACAGCATTTTTTAACATTACAGAAATGTATATTTAAACACTTCACTTTTGCTTGAATGTTAAATAACATTATTTTGAACAAGCTGTGTTTTTACAGTTAGCCCAGCATTAAGGTGCCCGTGACCTTGTGAAGAGGCTAATAGAAATTGGACAGGGTGGGGATACTTTTCTAAAACCGTTTATTCTTACTGATCACCTGATTAAAATAAAACTAGTGCAAAGATTAGTTACTGGTACATTTCAAAATTAGGTTTCTGATTTGTTTCGCCCAATTTTTATTGATTATACCTTAAATAATGTTTGAATAAAAGTGAATGTGCATCTCATTCACTTCTGTATTACTCTTATATTATTCCTATACTATTTTTATTTGATTGTTATATTTTGTTAAATTATATATTACTAGTTGTACCCAGCCGCTTCGCCAGTCATAATATTGAGTTTGGCCAGTTTGAACATTAACGTTACTTCTTTGGAAAATTCACAACTCGTAACTATCTTGTGTAGATCTTTCAACTAAAACTAAATATAAAAATGTTAACTACTTCTCAAATTTCAAAACATTGTAATGTTAAACAATAATTGATGAAATTTTAAATGTTTGTTTATTATAAAAAGGACTGAACGTGTATGGGAGGGTGGGTGGGCCAACACCACTGAACGTGTATGAGAGGGTGGGTAGGCCTACACTACTGAACGTGTATGTGAGGGAGGGTTTTGTTTGTCTATTTTTAAATCTAGTAAACAAAAGACCCTGTTTGGATAAAAAAAAACTGATAATGAAAATTAAAATCAAGTATGACCTATCCAAAAGTAATAAAATGAAATGAACATTATTATTATTATATAATAGTAAATTCATATTACAATTATTGTATATATGAACAAATGGCGAGGTTAGGACTACATAGTCCTCTCTTACACCTAACATTTGTCCAACAACATAAAATGGAGTGTTTAAAAAGAGTAATCCTAATAAAGTAGCTTTGAATCACTTTAAATAACATAAACAATTTCAACAGCAACTATGCATTTAAATTAAATGATTTCAGTGATGCATGTTTTAATGATATTAATCAATCTCTTATCATTAGGAATAAACAAGTATGCCCACTAAAATAAACAAGTATGCCCACTAAAATAAACAAGTATGCCCACTAAAATAAACAAGTATGCCCACTAAAATAAACAAGTATGCCCACTAAAATAAACAAGTATGCCCACTAAAATAAACAAGTATGCCCACTAAAATAAACAAGTATGCCCACTAAAATCAACATAGTTTGTTGCAGAGGTATGAAGCTACAGTGTGTCTGGGCCAAGGACTGACCTCTCCCTCTCTCTCTCACTTTCCCCTGGCACACATTGTATTTTGTCCACACTGATACCTACTACAACATATCTCTCAACACCATCCTGACACACAGACAACCTGCCAACATAAAGTGTGTTGTAGAGGTATGAAGCCACAGTGTGTCTGGGCCAATGAATTACCTCTCTCTCACTTTCCCCTGGCACACATTGTGTTTTGTCCACACTGATACCTACTACAACATATCTCTCAACACCATCCTGACACACAGACAACCTGCCAACATAAAGTGTGTTGTAGAGGTATGAAGCCACAGTGTGTCTGGGCCAATGAATTACCTCTCTCTCACTTTCCCCAGGCACACATTGAGTTTATGTCCATATTGATACCTACTAGAACATACCTCTCAACGCCATTCTGACACAGAGACAACCTGCCAACATAAATTATGTTGTAGAGGTATGAAGCCACAGTGTGTCTGAGCCAAGGACTGACCTCTCTCTCACTTTCCCCTAGCATACATTGTGTTTATGTCCATATTGATACCTAATATGACAAATCTCTTAACACCATTATGACACAGAGACAACCTGCCAACATAAATTATGTTGTAGAGGTGTGATGCCACAGTGTGTCTGGGCCAAGGACTGACCTCTCTCTCACTTTCCCCTGGCACACATTGTGTTTTGTCCACAGTGATACCTACTACAACATATCTCTCAACACCATCCTGACACAGAGACAACCTGCCAAGATAAATTATGTTGTAGAGGTATGAAGCCACAGTGTGTCTGGGCCAAGGACTGACCTCTCTCTCACTTTCCCCTAGCATACATTGTGTTTATGTCCATATTGATACCTACTATGACAAATCTCTTAACACCATTATGACACAGAGACAACCTGCCAACATAAATTATTATGTTGTAGAGGTATGAAGCCACCGTGTGTATGGGCCAAGGATTGACCTCTCTCTCACTTTCCCCTGGCACACATTGTGTTTATGTCCATATTGATACCTACCATGACATATCTCTTAACACCATTATGACACAGAGACAACCTGCCAACATAAAGTGTGTTGTAGAGATATGAAGCCACAGAGATAATATCCTGACAGAGATTTATTGTTACCATAAACTGTTATTATTGTATTGTTTTAGAATTTAATAACTGCCAAAATATAAGGTGAATTAAGAAGTCATGTTTTAATTTGGATATTACACTATTTGAACGATAAATTATTTTTACAAATATTTTCTTTTAATTCCATCACACATCTGGCCCAAGATCTTATAAACCTAATGGGATTTTTTGATCAAACTTACTTCATGTATACTTTTAAATTATACGTCCCTGATAAAAAATAATAAACAAAACATCAGGTTCTGTTTGCTTTATATGAGATAAACAGAAAATAGTTACAGCTATAGTTGAGATAACAAATTGAGTGTGCTTTTAAGGCGTTTTTACACACTGATAAACACATGACCTGGTCAAGCTCAGCCTGTAATGTCATCAGTGGAAAAGTACATAAACCTTACTACTGAGAAACTGAAGTTAGCTAGGCAACAATTATCTGATGCAATGACAAAGAAATGTGGGCCTAATGCGTAAAACTATATATTTGCGTAAAACTAATCAACTTTCAGGCAGTGCTAGCAATATGGACAATGGAATGATTAGCTTAAAGAAGTGTTTGGAGGTCAAATGACAATGACAATGTAGGCTGGTGTCATACTAACTGGGTCATTATGATAAGCAACACAATAATTTCTTTTACACAACATTTTTATTTCACTTTATCAACATTTGAAAGAAGAAAACAATTTCTTTCAATTGTAATTCTCAATATACAGTAAATATATTTTATCATTAACTGTTGAAGAAGAGAAAGGTATAATTGCTGTACATATAATACTGCAAATAAATTTTTCACACAAATAATCCACATTTATCCAAATTAAAGGCCATCAACAACCCTGTCAGTGTGTTAGATACTCGTATACATTTTGTGTTTAAAACCACATTCTATGCCTTTTTATATATATATTTATACTAACATTGAATAGCATTATATAATATTTATTATTTTAGTTTAAGATTTTATTTTTGTGTCTTTGAGCAATAGGCGAGAAAAATATTTGTATGGTTTATTTTTTATTGAATTATTTCACATACTTACTCAGTTTTGTAGTATAATTGTATCTGTAAATTTTAGGATTTAAAATTTGTTTTTTGTTGATTCTAAAGATTTTATTGAGTTATTTTGTTGTATATATAAGAGTCTAATGTTATATTTATCCCACTATTTTATATGTTATTTATTTAAAATTTTTATGATTATTGTTGTCTGATTTATTGTTATATTGTTTTTGATTTAAGGAAGTTCCCAAAAAAGAAAGAAAAATGTACTGTAATATATATGTAAAAATAGATATTTCACACATAATTTTAACACCCATAATTGTAAAGAAAATATTATAGTTTTTCTCTCAATTAGCCTTAAGCTAGAGAGACAAATATAAACTGTACGTATAAATTATATTTTTTCGCAAGTAATAAATATATTTGAATTAAATTTAATGTCATTATGTCTTAATTATAATCTTAAATAATGTAAATATTTTTGTGAAAAAACTCTTATGGTAAATTTAAGAATTTTTGTAAAGAATAACAGAGTTTTAGGTCAACTCTTTTTTATGGCTTCGTTTTAGTTTTTTTCCATTTACACCTTTAATGTTTGTACTTATAGCAGTATCTGGGAAGAATGACATACTAAAAGTGTAGGTGAGAGACACATACAATCATTCAAATTAGACCTTAGTATTTCACTTATGCCATTGATTTATTGACACTAAAACTATCCTTACATTATTCCAATGCATTGTATTTTATAATATTACATAGACTCTGTTCAGTTATTATTATTATGTGGTTCGGACTCCACGTAAAGCTGTAGGTCCCATAGTTGCCCTGGCTATTGGGCTATTAATAAATAGTCCTCACTGAGCTAAGTCGAACTCAGATATTAATAATAACTACACTCGTTCATCTACACTCGTTCACCCCTCATATTCACCCATATCTCTACGATCGGTGTCTTAGAGATAAATAATGAATATGTTCAAAATCTTAACATTCTGGTTCCCCAAGTTTACATTTAGCGTTTTAAGCCTCTGCCTTCCATAAGTAATGTGTCATTAAACCAGAACATAAGTAAAAATTTTTCATCCTGTATACTACAGAAATAAGTCTTACTTAAGAATAAATTTAAGATTTTATTTTATTAATTGTATGGTTAACAAGGTTGTGACTAAAAAGATTGTAAGACTGTTAGAAGTAAATGATGTCTTTGTTTCCAACGGCAACTTGTCCCTATATCCCATTACTAATATGACGACCAAGACAAGATGGCAAGACAACTAAGAAAAGATGGCAAGACGACCCAGGATGGCAATGATGGCCCCATCAGGAGCAAACCTACAGACTACGACTCGTTGCTGAGGTTAAGTTAAACTGAGTTTCCACTGAAGCCAATAAATTGTATGCTTCCTTTATGGTTAGTTGTATTAATGATACCAAATATTTAGCTCCTTTCTTGATTTTGTATGAATGCTGATCCTGTTTATTGGTTGGTACAAATGACTAAAACTTGTTATCTCCATGACGTTATGTCACATTTACTATTTTTACATTTTCCAACACAAAAAATTATTGTAATATTTCTTTTGGTAGCATTATCCGTATGGGGAAAAATTATATTTATGATTAACATCATAACCTATTTTCTATGTAGCATCTTAATATTTCTATTGATTTTTACCATTGATTTTATTTTACTTAATATTACTTTAAAATACAAAATTTCAATTTTTTTAAATTGTTAAATTTTAGTTTTTATAAATGTTTAGTAAAAATTACCCCTTATGAATCCTTTTAGTGTTTTGGAATATTAACAGTACTATATCCCTCCACCCGACAATCAGAATTAATAATAAACTATCTACATTTGTTATATCTAACCTGTTTAATATTTTGACTACATTCTATGCATACTTTTATGGTTATGAAAGTAATAATCTACAGTGTAAAGCTCTAATAAAAATCTTCCTCAATTCAATATGCTGGGCTTTGCCTACACAGAAAATTCCTTTTACATGATAAAGAACAATGAATTTATTAATTGGCATTTCCTTGAACTTTGAATAGTTAATTTAATGTTTCCTGACTGTTTTTGTTGTGTTAGCTGGTTTTCATGGAATATAAATTTAAAAAAAATAAACAACAACATTTTTAAGACCCGTAACAGTACAATAATTTATACAGTATTCTTAACTTAAAAATAAGACCATACACAGAGTTTTTACACAACAAAAGAGAGCCATTAGATACTTACAGCAGGCCATGGAACATGCACACTTTACTTTGATAAAAATAAAATTTAACTGTTCCTTTAATATACATTATTTATGAATGCACTTTTTATAACTGGATAAATAATAAACTTAATATATAAAAAAAAGCTCACCCATACAAAACAAGACACACAAACTAGAGAGCTGTAGAATTTGACTATTCAATAAAAATCCAATAATATTTTGGGAAGAAGTATTTGTAAATTACCACTTAATTTTTAAAATTTAGATACATATAAATGCTTAAATTTAGTTTACGAGAATGGTTCGCCAAACAACAATTTTATGATTTAACGAAATACACATTTTTTTCTTTACCTCATAATCGTCTCAACATAGCTCTTTCATATCCTAGAGAAGTTTATAATAGATAATTTCACAAGTTATAAATAGGCTGATTTAAAACTCACATATTTATGCCTCTGAATATAAGGTATTTGTAAGCAAATTTGTATAAATAAACAAATAATTTCTCTAAGTTGTACCCATGATTATTTTATCTTTACTTATAAAATGAATGGTAAAACCAACAGTAAAATAGAAGCTGTAACACCAACAAGATATTATGTAAATCCCAAGCAGCTGCAGATACCAGAATACAGCTGTGCTGCTGAATACAGCAGCTGGTCTGACACCTGCCTTTCTTTGTCTTTATATCTTTTTTATTCAGGCTTCCTGGAATGTATTCTTCCTGCCATCTGTCCTTGTACTTTACTACATAGGTTACATTGAGAAAATGTGTAGTTAACAATAACCTCGACCAAATGAGACAAATTTAATTACTGTTTACTTAATTAAAACACTTTTTTACTAGACAGGTTACATTGAGAATGTGTTGTAGTTAACAATATCCTTGACCAAATTAGACAAATTTAATTATTGGTAGGCCTATAGTACTTAATTTTTTACCGTAAGGAAAACACTTCTTTTGATTAGTTAACTATCAAGTCTTAATTATTGTTCTACACAGTAAACTGCCATCACTACTTTTTATGGTGAAAAATTAATCATTGTACCCAATATGGCTCAGATATGGCCAACTATGCATTGTGGGCGAACAAAAATATGCAGTAGAACAGAATTGTGCAACTATCCACGTTGGTAACATTCAATAAGAAGTCATTAGTACTTCATTATCTCAATCCCACGGGAACAGCTATGGTAAATTTATTCTTGAACGTGTTGCAGTTAACGTTAGAAAGAAGATATTTTATGTGTGATACTTTTAACAGTCCTATCTATTATTATACTAGAGTAAATAATTCAGAATCCTTCTCAAGGAGCAGTTGCAAAAAGTGAACACAAATAATAATAATGTATAATATTACTTTAAACTGACTAATTTAACTAGTTTTATTTCAAATAAAATTTCAATTTAAAAATCTGTTATTGGCGCAGTGATTTAGTTTAAGGATCAATATTAATGATATGATTAATAATAACAGGGAAACAAGTTATGTTTGATTGAAAATTACATTTTAGCCATGTACTATAATATATCTTGAGAGGGTATTAACAAACAAAATGTTTAACTACGTACACTTCAACACAAATAGAAAGACCAAGTTAATGTTGATGTTATTGTAGATTAAATAGGAGAAATAGAAATAGACTTATGAGGCCAAATGTTACGCTTCATCTACCTTTTGAACATATACAGGGCATTAGTAACTTCTTTTTTTTTCTAGATCCGATAAATTTTATTGGTGATACAAAACTATCATTTAATATCAGTACTCGAGCTTTATAAATAATGTTTATGTTCAAGGTAGATATTTAGAGCATGTTTTTAAATATATTACAAGTAATTTACAATTGTGTGATATTCATTGTAAGATGGTTCAAAGATTTAGAGACATTATATAATAGCCAGGAGATAGTGCTTAATTATTACAATCTATTATATCAACATATAATGGACAACAATATTGGAGTGGCCGTAGATAAGGGGATATGGAGGTGGCTTGCCAAGCAACTGGCCCGGGTTCGATTCCCGATAAGACCACTAACAGTTTTCGCTTGCTCGTGGTTCGGAAGACACATTAAGCCATTGGCTTAACAGGATGGTGTTTCTTAAACACTTTCCGCCACTAGCGTTTATCAGTGTCAAAGCCTAACATAACCAATCCAAACATTCCCTAACTTAACAGCAAGAATAAAAACAAACTCATTGCAGGTCAGCCATAGCCACTAGCAACCATAGTATAATTTATCATAAGCAACCATAGTATAGCCAGTTTCTATCACTAACTGCCTGAAACTTATACAAATGATTTGCTAACACTTACCTAATCTATCTATTTATATTTGCCTGTCTTTTCTTATCCTTACTGATTTAGGAATAAAGTTATGGCGAGAACGTTCTACTAAACAAAAAAAAACACTGTTTAGATACTTTTTAGTTGTAAGGAAAAGAGCTAATCTTGTGGTGACTGGCGCTGTAGATTACACAGTCAACATTAGATTAGAACCCTCCAAATGATAATCTATCATGTTGCCAGACTGTACTCTAATCACAAGCTCAAGGCTCGTCGGGTCTTATAGGACAGTACTCGTAGGACGGTTCTAATACAATTACACCAGCCACCTTCTTACATCCTAACTGGGATTCTTACCCAGGTTCCACTGTTTCTCTAGCCACAGGGGATGATGACTTTACACTAAAAACCGAGACACAACAGAACATGGATCAAAACAGGTTCAAAATTGCTAGAGCTCTTCCAAACTCCATTAAAATGCTAATTTAGAAAGAACAAGAAAAATGTTACAGGGAAATAGTGTTTACAAGGAAATTGGAAATAATAACAGTTAATAATTGTCTAAAATTTGAAGGCCTATATCGACATTTTTTTAGTTTGATTTGTTTTTTTACCCCTTTGCGTGCTATGCTAAAGGGATAACTTAATGTTATTAGGCTATGTTAAATGTTTTTTTTAGTTTTTCCTGTCTTTATTTAATTTTAGCAAATTATGGTTAACTAAATAAATAAAACAATGCTTTAGACCTATATTGAATAAGGTTTTTTAAAATACTTTATGCGGTTTTCAAAATTAATTTTCTTTTAAAAGAGATGCATTAAAAATACACAAACAGTCATCAAAATCTTTGGGATTAGCCTTGATCTAAATACGGTATATAAGTATTTATATGTACACATTGTTCATAGTTGATTGCTTAGACCTAATTAAAAAATATGAATTACTACCTAATTAAAAAAATAAATTTACACTTGGTTATTTATATAACTTAAATTATAAATTAAAAAAATAATGTTGAAAGTTATATCCTCCAATGGCACTAACAGTAAAAGAATATCAAACATCAAAACGAAGATTGCACAGGAATGGTGCGTCTATAATCGTAATAGAAAGCTAGTGACACAAAACGGCTGAAGCCCCTGTAAGCATTAAAGCGGAACAACTAAAACATACTTTAGTCACTATGACAACAACTTTACAATAATTGAAGCACAAGAGTCTAAAGTAAAATGCAATGTAAACAAATAGAATCCACATCGACCTAGCAGCTGGCGGCCATTTTGTGAACTATTATTTGGCTTAAGGCTAAAAATAACATATAAAGGCAATTCCCCTTTGTAAATTGTAAGACGCCCAAGGCCCGTAACCATTGGCCGCATCCAAAGGGTAAAGGTATACCCTTTACAAGAATTTGATATTTATATCAAATGTATGACAATTCGTATTTTGTGGTTAGTATATTGTATTGTATAATTGACCTTTGTCATGCATATCATTGTAAACGACAATAAATATTTTGACTTTGACTCTGAGTAGGCCTAATTGATTTTATTATCATCCACTTGACATAAATTAGTTACTACACAAATCAAGTAAAAATTGAATCTTATTAGCATTTTCTCACTACTTGAGTTTTATATCATAATCAACAAAAAAAAGTGATGTTTACAGGATGTTATAAAATAGGTAAATATCTTAGTAGCCTATTAAACATAATGAAAATTTCAAGTTTGTAACAACACTAATTTTTGCTACTTAATCCATGCATAAGACAAAATACATTTCAACTAAATCTAATCCAATTTGTGTCACCAAGGCATTAAAATTAATCAGGACGCACTTCTAACAAGTCCATTTAAAGACATATTATGTTTACAGGACTACAGTTCTGTGGAAAACAAGTTTGGTATGGTAATTTGAATGAGAAATGTTAAATATTAGCTAGCAAGGATAAATCTGGATTGTTAAAAATTCCTTACAAGCAATAGAACTGACGATTGTCTCATTCTACGAACAAAGAATTGTATTGTTTCAAAATCAAAACATTCTCCAAAACATAGATGCTTACGTGCAATCCTGGTTGAAATTCACGAAATATATGTTGCTGGAAGAATCTGGCTGGCTGTTTGGTAGGTTCATGAGTCCTTTTATATTGTCCTTTATTGTTTCGGTAAACACATCAAACACCAAGGATGGTAACATTAAAAACGTAATTCAATTGCGCGACCTTGACTGCTCTCGAACTACAACTCCATTTTGACAACCACTGAACAAGTTTAACACCGACTTTACTGTCAGTCAACCAACAAAAACTAACGTGAACAGCTGACGATGGATTGCACAGATGGTGGAGAGTAAACTTGTTGCATAGCAACAGATATTTCAGTTTCAGTTTATCAGCAAATAAAATATATGATAATACATATAAAAGTGCTTCCAACTTATACGGTACATATAAAAATGCATGGGTTCTATATATTGATAACTTGTCAATTTTATAAGCTTATCTGGGATGCCAAACATTTGCATTTTTTCATACATTTTCATCCTATTTATGCTGTCATACGCTTTTTGAAAATCTATAACTAATAGGTGAACATCCTTATTAAACTCCCAGTATTTTGAGAGAGATTGTTTTATGGCAAATATTTGGTCTATAGTAGAGCGACCTTGAACAAATCCTGCTTTGTGGTCTGTAATATTTTCTTCTACGTACTCTTTCAGTCTATTTAAGAGGATTTTTGATAGTACTTTATATGCTGAACTTAGAGTAGAAATACCTCTATAATTTTTGCACTCTGTCTTATCACCCTTTTTGAAAATAGGTGTTATTAGTGCTTCGTTCCAATCATTGGGTATTGTTTCTTTTCTCCACACTTCTAATAATAATCTATGCATACAACTTAATAGCTCTCTTCCACCAATTTTGAATATTTCAGCCGGAATGCCATCATTTCCTGGGGCTTTATTGTTGTTTAGTTGTCTTACGTTTTCTTCCACCTCTTTAAGCGATGGTTCATCTACTTTTGGTTGCACATATTGGAAAATTAATTTATTTTCATCTTCTGCTCCTTCTTCTTTGTCAGGTCTTTTATCAGCATTCAGTAGTTGCTCAAAATATTGTTTCCATATGTTAAGAACATTTTTTCTGTCGCAAGTCAGGTTTCCATTTTTATCTTTGATGCTGTCTGTTTTTGGGATGTATCCCTTCTTAAAAAATCTTATTGATCTGAAAAATTCCCTTGCGTTGTTATGAGTACTGTCCTCCTCTGCTTTTCTCAGTTGGTCTGTGATATATTTACGTTTCTTCGGTCTTAGTTTTCTAACTACCTGTTTGTTGAGTTCTTTGTACTCCTCCCTATTTTCATTACAGTTGTTTTTGAGAACATCATTTTTCTTTTTCTTCCTCAACTCTATTAAATCTTTGCAACTGTTGGTGAACCAAAGTTTGTTCTTCTGTTTCCTTTGTATTGGTTTTAGTTCTCCCATCGAAACTTCTGTAATAATTTCTTTAATTTTCCCCCAATACTCGTTAACATCATTAATTTCAACAGTCTGTTCTTGTAGTACCTGAAATCTGTTTGTTAGTTTAAGTTCCACCTTCTTTTGATTTTCTATGTTTTTCAGTTTAGATGTGTCCCACCCTACTTCCACTCTATCTTTTTCTCGTTTTTCCCATTTCAGTTTTTGTCTTATCTTAACGAGTACTAATTTATGGTCAGTCCCACATTCAGCACCTCTTAGGCTTCTCACATCAAATATGTGTGTTTTATGTCTCTTGTCTATTAACACATGATCAATTTGGTTTCTCGTTCTTCCATCAGGCGATACCCATGTTTCTTTGTGTATGTTTTTATGTGGGAATGAGGTGCTGCTAATGTAGAGATTGTTTGCACATGTGAGACTGAGAAGTCTTATTCCGTTGTCATTGGACATATCATGAAGACTCTCTTTTCCTGCATAATCTCTCCAAATATCTTCCTTTCCGACTTTAGCATTGGCATCACCCAATGTAATTTTTATATCATAATTAGGGATGTCATATATCATTTCTTCTAACTGTCCATAAAATTCATCTTTGGTTTCATCTTCTTTATCCTCAGTTGGAGCATACATATTTATCACAGTCATGTTCTTAAATCTACATCTTAGTCTAATCAGGCACAGCCTTTCATTCACAGCCTCAAATTTATTTAGAGCTTCCAACAGAGTTTTTTTAATAGCAAATCCAGTTCCTGCTTGGTGTATTCCATCATCTCTTCCGCTGTAGTATATAGAATATTTTCCAGAGTTAATTATACCACTAAAGGGCCATCTTGTTTCTTGGAGAGCCACTATGTCCAAGTTGTATCTTTCTAGTTCATTGCATACAATATTGACTGCTCCTGGAATAGCAAGCGAGCGAATGTTCCAAGTTCCAAATCTTAAGTCCGTTGAGCGAATCCTATGTCGTTTTCCATTTAATCCAGTCTTTTCCGAGGCATTTTGTTGACGGTTCGTAACCAGAAGATTTTTACAAGGTAAGGTGGTTAGCCCTATGCTCAACCCCCAATATGAATGGAGGACCGCACCTACTTATGGTCAGCGGGTCCAATGGAACTAACCGGGAGAAATGCTATGCATAACTCCCGACCTCTCCCCTATCCGCCACCCAGGGGACGCTCCATATACGCCAAAGTAGGATGGCGCACGGGGATAATTAAAACTAAATAAAATAAAATCTAAAGTACAAATTACTTATGTCTTTGTGTTTAAACATTGATCTCCCGTCAGAACTAAATCTAGGTTTTGTAACCACTCAACACCTGCTGCTCTGATTTGAATGAAGACCAGTTATTCCTCCTGAAAAGAACCCAATGGAAAATCATTTACTCTGTGGTCTACAGTTTGACTCAGCAATCACATGGCTGATTGTTTGCTATTCCCCACATATTTCCATTAGTTGAATTATCCCACACGAAAGCGACTCAACATACTCCATTCCTTACGAGGGAGGTAAATAGTACCAAAGAGGGCGAAGGTGGGAGCCATTATAGCATTAAATTCTCTACTCTATTGTTATTAACATACAATGACCATTAGTAGAGGACATTTTTATCTTAATTCAGAGGAACAAAATCATCTCTGATAATTGGAATTGTTTACATTCCACATAATATTCCCAGTTTTAAATATGAGAAGTTCTGTGATGCTGTCATTAATGTCACTGTATCTAATCCATCTGCTTCAGACGTTTTTCTTCTTGGGGACTTTCTGCCACAATATTTGATTTGATTCTCTATAAGGCCAATATTAATTTAAAGAGAACAGAACTGTCTAAAACTCCCCTGAGAGCAGATTTTACTTTTTCCCTTGAATAATTTTGTATATACGTACTAGGAGATACGCCTGCATGCTTTGCATGCCAATCTCACCTTTTGCTGCGCTTGATACAATTCGGCCTTGGCATGTGACTTTTAACTACAAATAATAGTAGATTAACTGTATTAAATTTATTTTAAGTATCTCACTCACACTAATTACGTTGATACCTATTTTTTACTATAAATGGTACTCAATGGTATTACCCTTATAAAATCAATGGTGTTACTTAGCCTATTTCAAATGTGTTCATTTCATTTGTTTGAAAGCTGAAGATTAAACTCCTAATGCATCAAGAGGACAATATCAAACATACAAAATAAACATTTTTATTTATTTACAAAACAGTTGTTGTTAAATTACTAAAATCAACCAAATGTTATTCTTATGAAAAAAAAGGAAATTTTGAGAGACTATTTGTACCCCTTAGGAATGAAATTTCGAAAAATTGTAAATTAGTGGGTCCTTTCAATACTTAAGCTAACTTCCTTTAAAATTTTAATTAAATCCGTTTGGTGATTTTTGAGATTTTGTGATGAGTGAGTAAATCAGTGGTATTTGCCTTTTAAATAAATATATATAGACTAGGGGACACCCCTGCACGCTTCACGTGCCAACCCCGTCGTCACTCACTGCGCTGGTGAGGTAAGCTCAGCCTACGACCTCACCAGGATTCATAATGATCAGTATTCTATGAATTTTGGTTTTTGGGGAAGTGGAGCCCATAAACATAGTCTTTTCTAAAATCTGATAGTATATTAGTAATGAAGGGAGGAATGACTTTAATTTGCTATCCCACTTGGGTGTATTAGTTTAACATTACCCAATTTTGGGTTTTGGAGCATATTTTTTATTTGAGGGGGGGCAGAGGCCTTAAATTTTGTCTTTTCCAAAATATAATGGTATAATGTGATTTGTGAGATAAATGCCTATAGTTTGATATCCCACTTCGACGTTTTTATTTTAGTATTACTCTTTTTTTGTTTTAGGGGATTTTTTATGTTTGGGGGCATACACCCCTTTTTATTTTATCTTTTCAAAATCTGATGGTATATTTTGGATTCAAGAGAAAAATAGCTTTAATTTGATACTCCACTTGAGTAGATATCATCAGTTTTAAAAGTTACATTTTCAAAAATTTCAGTTTTAAGGCCCCCGATATCCCGAATTTTTAAGTTTTTAAGCTGAAATTCATGTATAAGGTGCACGTTTGTTACCCGTATAGAACTGTGAAGGTCTGAAAATTTTACTTAAGCTTTTCCTAAAGTTAAGACATAAAAACTACTTTTTTGTGATTTTTCCATAAAAAAAATATTGGGGCAGTTTGGAGGTGAAAAAAGGCACCATCTTGTTTATGAGTGAAAAAGTAAACTTTTGTGAATTGTCATGAAGGTTTCAGACAGAGAGCTTTAATTCAAGTATACACTTTATGGGAGTAGGACGCCGGAAAGTGCCTCAACATGTAGTGTTAGTCAGTCAGTGAGTCACTACATTCAGCAATATAGTATACAGATAACTATTGTTTTAATATAGTATTCGTTTATAAACTAGTAAGGAAAAAATCACTCATGGGTCACACTTACTCTATAAAGAATGTTAAAATTTGAAATATAAAAGTTCAAAAATATAAGCGTAAAATGTCTTAAAGTGAAGTAATGTTCAACAGCAAGACGTAGGTGTTATCTACTAAGGGTGGGCAAGCAGGGAAGGAGAGTAAACTGCCACCATTCTTCAACTCACACAGTGGTTTGGGGACGGACAGACAACAATCGATTTTCTAATAGTTACTTAAACTAATAGAGTTATAAGTAGTTCCAAAGTCAACACAAGGTATAGGGTTAGAGTCACTGGAGAAAACTGTTAAACAGCCAAACGTCAACACAAGGGAGTCACTGGAGAAAACTGTTAAACAGCCAAACGTCAACACAAGGTATAGGGTTGGAGTCACTGGAGAAAACTGTTAAACAGCCAAACGTCAACACAAGGTATAGGGTTGGAGTCACTAGAGAAAACTGTTAAACAGCCAAACACAATTTTGGATTATTTGTACCACTGTTTTTCTAACTCGTTTTCTCAAGGCATTATTGATGTGGCTAATTTTTTAATCTCCACCAGTAGAACTCAGTTAAGAACTACTGTGAAGTTACATTGGATCGATTAATTTTTAGAAGTTCTCTTGATATTTGTCTGTACTCTGCTAAGGAAGTTTTAGTGAATCATCCAACGATAGACTTCTTCATTCAAATTTCACAAGCCGTATTATTTCTGATATCTTACAGACTTATAACCTCAAAAGACATGATATGGACTTCATCTTCTGTTAGATCCAGGGACTAAACTCCCCTGATATTACCAGAGCAGAGCAACATTTTGAAGTCTTGCTGATGTTATCAAGTAAAACTACCTGCTAAAATTTCACAGTTAAAAAGCTTTCCTGAAGTGGTGTAGTAATATTTTTACAAAATAACATGTACACAAATAACAACACAGACATAAAGTCATTGAGAGCACGAATAGCTGATGTTTTTCATTGTTACAGTTTGTTTTGTTTACAGCAGTTAAGGTAGAAAAATCACAGCGGAGGTCAGCATATGACGTAAAATGCTACTTCTACGCTATGCATGCACCCTCCTCTGAGGCAACCGTTTGTATATAAGCCTTGGCAATCACTATGCTTGACAAGTGTGCAAATTAACTGTCGAGGAAAGAAGAAAGTTGTAGCTTAAATATGTAAACAACAAACATTTTCTGTCATCTAGTTTTACATAGCAATAAAGAAACTCTCCCTTCTCAAAACAATCAATAGATTAATTTTTTTTATAACAAATTTAGACAATAACAAAATTAATTACAAATACAAATTTAAAAAAACCCATAAAGAGATCAATACTTATTTTATAAACAAAATAATAATTTTTCATTTAAATATTGAATACCTGCCATGGATTATTTACTGATTACTGTTAATTTCGGTTGGGTGCACATGAGTGTTCGTGTGTGTGTGTGCGCGGATATGTGTCTATGCGTCTGTGCGCGCACGAGTGTGTGAGCGGCTGTTCACGCATGAGTGCGTGTCTTTCTGTCTGAGTGAGTCATTTTTTTTCTGTTTCTTCTCTCTTAGATGTAATACTATCAAAATTATTATTTGTTTTTTTCCCCTGTGGCCTCTGGTATGAGGAGTTTATTTTGTATTTGTCATTTGTATTGTATTTCATAATATGGATATTAAGTATTTTTGTTACTTAAGTTTTCCATTCACCAGGAAAGAGTTTTATTGATAACTACTTGGTCCTCTCGCACAGGCTTTAGCCCATGAGAGGTTCATTCTCAGTTATATTTTGTATTGTTTCTTTTGTACTTTTCTTTTTTTTTTTTTGAGAATAAACCGATTTGTGATTTGAATTAACTTAAACCAGATTTGACTGTCTTAAATAAATATGAAATGTCCATAGATGAAATGTCTAGATTTAATTTAGAAAATGCAGGCCTCTTTCTCCTACTCATATTACAGGTGAAGGTGTTTTGATTCTTGTATAATTAATATATAGCAACTAACTAAAGTAGAAGCCTACAACTTAGGTAGCATAACAAATTGTTACCTCAAAATTATACACAATTAATCTTTCAAATAATATTAATCCATATAATTTATTCTTAATTTAATTTATATTACCAGCAAAAAACATAGTTTAGTAGTAGCAGAAAAAACCTGACATGAATACACAAGGCAACAGAAATGGCCAGGTCGAAATATAGCTACATTATTCTTCCTCTCTTCATCATTCTTTCTGAGAAACATTTCAATAAAATTCAATAATTTCAGTAGATTGATTCATCAAATGATTACTGTACGTTCATTATAAAATATTTGCTTTCCTATATAAAGTGTGTCATGCCTAGTTTGACCAGAGATTTTTCAATTATTGCCAGTTGTTGAGAGTGACAGCTCATTGATCACGACAATCACCAGTTGCTGGGTTTTAAAAATGAACGATTCATTGATTGTTATATTTATTAAAACACAATAACAATGGAACAAGAACATAAATGTAACATGAAATAAAATTAAAATGTCAGCTAACTTCCTTCATCTAAAGGTAAAACAATTACTATTCTACAAATAAACTAATTGAGTGCACTATCTAGGAGACTGAATAGTCATTACATTCTTTGTATCGCATAAGAATTGACAGAAGTGAAAGATATGTAAATTGTCGTTACGGTGCCAACTAATCCTACTGTGAAAATAGAGAGATTTAAATGAGCAAACGTGTAATGTAGCCTTTAAAAGTATAACTATGAAGTATATCTATTCTTTAATATAAATAAATATTAAATAATTTATTTGTTCAATGGCTGATAAAACTATAATCTGATGTAATACAAGTTATCTTGTTCTATATTCTACAAGAATACTATTTACTATTTTTGTCTACCGTTTCCATGCATTTAATACACTATCAGAACATTTTTAAAGATAAAAATAAATTGTTCGGGTGCATTATTGTTTAGACACGAATCTTTAAAACTACAGTCAACTCTTGGTTATCAACACATTTGAAAGTGACAATTTTAATCCTTTCCCATACCATTGGATTTACTTGAAACACAACTTTTTTTTTATTTTTTAAAAGATTGTACAACTGATCTGTTTTTTTTTCGTTTTTCTTTTTAGAAACCTGCAAAAGAATTTCACTTATTTAACAAAGTTTAAAATTAAACTCAGTTTATATGAACTTTTTAGCTTGTACAGAATTGATGAAATCTTTAAGAAGCGAGCGTCGTTGAAGAATTTCTAAATCCTTATGGTACTCTGCAAAAAACTAGAGATTATTTTAATCCATTGCAACCATGACAATTTATGACTATTACAAAATTGTGAATGATCTATCCTACACGTACTGCCAAAGGATAAAGGCTTTTGCACATTAGTGATATTGATACGTTGTCAGAAATAAAAAATAGAGTGGGAGACACTTCCAACCTTTGCATGTTTTAAGTTGCCAGCTACTCCAGGAATTAGAACTGTCAGTGTTAATTTGCACGAAATTGCGCCATTACTATAAACCAAATTTCATTACATTAAGTGATAGCTAATTCAAACACAATAAAAATCACTGGTTGTTAAAACATAATATGTATATTTTTCACTCAAGCTATTTTTGACTAAACAAATTTAGTGAATTGACCTAATAAGTTTTTTTTCACCTCCCTGAAGATTATATTATCATTATCAGGGATAATCAGGAGTTGACTGCAATAATATTGGGCTTGGTCAAATTATTTTCAATATTTACAGACTTATCTTTATTTCATCTCCTAAGAAAACCTCAACGACAACCACCAATACAAACACACTCAGTCAGAATCATAAACACGTATCACAATAGAGCAAGATACAAGCTTATCTTAGTCTTACACATCTATTATCAGATCAAGGAAATAGAACAAGCTGAGGGCAGCAATTGAAAACTGGTAAAATATGGCACAATAAAATTGAGCAAAATATCCAATCATTGTAACAATTTGAACTATGAAAATTTTCAGTTGCAACTTTGCATCTGAATAACTATCGGGTATGAAGAGTCAAAGCAAAGTATTGTCCATAAAAATATCTAATTATAGAAACTGTAGGAGATATATTAAGCTATTAAAAAAGTTAATATATTGAGGTTCCCTTGTACTTTGTTTCACTTTAAGTATTAACGTGAAAAACAAAATAGTATAACAATAAATAAAAATAACTACATAGTAAACAATTTTAAATTCACAATATTAATATCATTAAAAAAAACTTACAGAACACATTTTTGAGTTTTAAAAACTGTCATAGTATTCTGCTTACTTTTTATACTTAATATGCGAGCCTGCGTAAACCTAAGACCTAGTACAGACAAGTAAATATAAATATAACAGCTAAATTCATTAACTCCGATTTTATGAGATTTAATATGATAGTTTGTATATTTCAAAACAAAATAAACTAAAGTTAATAAAAGGGAGTAAATTAAAAACTTTCTAAATTCAGCTACAAAATATATCTACGAATATATTTGCATTTACATTAATATAAACATAATGTAAATTACTTTTTTCTTAATTTCTAAAACAAAATAAAACACTTAACCTTTTCAGTGGGGTTTGTTGTACAGGAATGTTGACAGTGTGTTACAATTATTGTTGATCATTTAATGTACATAAAGCAAAATATATAATAGGACATAAAAATATAATATAAACATAACAATATAGGAGTTTGTATTTTTGCTTTTATTATAATTACCTATTGTTCATTGACATTTCTTTACCAATATCAGATAGTGAAAACACTGCTGAGACCAAAGAACGTTTACTGTAGGCATTAGGTACCAGTTTTAGCAGTCCAGACAACACAAAGCTTTAGGTAGCACTAGTATGTTAGGTAGGTAATATTTTAACAAATGTTATTTTTTTAATAGATTAGCTTTTTTAGATTGAGAATTTACTTAAGTACAAAACTATACAAGCAAATAAGATTTTTAAAATATACTTCAAAACCTCTGTCACGTAAAACTGGAAAAAAGAAAAATATACAACATACGAGGGTTGTCCATAAATTAAGGTCTCCAATGTTTTTCACATAGCATACATAATTTTATTGCAAAACTAATTACAGATTCTGAAATGTTGGATATTTAGCTATTTTTCAACTTAGTCCCCGTCATGGCCAATATACTTTTAGTCTTTCCTGAAGCTTATCATAGCCGCATCATACCTCTCTCCTGCTGACTTGCCCAGTGAAAAATCAACAGCTGCCTTCATTTCTTCGTCACTTGTGAATTTAATTCTCTCCGAATTTTGTTTTTTAGGAAAAAATAGAGTCACGGGGGCCAAATTAGGTCTGTATAGAGGATGGCCAATGATATACCATCCGATTTGGTGATGATTTGCACTACATGAGGGCAGGCGTTGTCATGGAGCAAGCAAATGCCCTTTGTTAGCCGACCCTTTCTTTTTTCTGTACAGCTCAAGGAAATCTTGTCCACGGTACTTTTAGAGATGTCCTTGACCCGCTCCGCAATCTCTCATACAGTCATACACCGATCTGTAAGCAAACATTTCTCAACTTTCGTTACTGACTTGTCCAAAACTGATGGAGAGTTGCAGCGGTCTCATTGTGCACGTTTGTTCGCCCTTCGTAACTCCCTACACCACTTACGCATATTTTTTATGGCCATACACCTCTCTTCATGCACATCGGTCAACTGGTGATGGTTTTCCCCTTAAACCATGGAAATGTAATAACAAACCACAATTCATTCTTGATTGGTAAGAACTGACCAGAACAGTGGAGGGGGGAGGTCAGGAACACGGCACTGCTGTCAGATTTATACTAGTTTGCTCTGTTGCAATGGGAGTTTGATAGAGATCTTTTTTATGGTCAACCCTTGTATATGTTTACTGCTGTAAATACAATTGGCAATAAATAAATGATGAAAATTATTAATGATTTAATTTTTACCAATTTACTAAGTAATGTTTGCAAACTAATTATTTTGGATTGGTACTTTATTCATACCACAATAGAAAAAGGCCACTGAAAGAGCCAATAAAACTAAAATATAAATATAAGCACCACTATTCTCAATTAGATATATTAAATTTGATAATAATATTTGAAGGGTCCTGAAAAAGACATTGAATTTGTTCAAAAACCTATATCTGCAAAACTAACTAAACTAATGTTTAACAAGTAACGTTATACATAATTTTCAATACAAAATTAACTACGATAATGCAGTCAAAACCAATATTCAGCTTAACCTTTCGTTAGTCACACAGCGGTGTTATAGACCGCAAAAGAAGCCTTTTGTGTGTAGTGATAGGGTGCGGGGACAAAGAGAGCTGATACCTTATCATATCCTTCCTCACTATTCCTACATCAAGCCCCACCACATGTCCTAGCCTCAGTCGTTTATCACTGGTGTCCCAGATAAGACGAATACAGGCGCGGTCTTTTGAACCATTGGGCGACTGTTCTTGATTGTAAAGTGCGGTCTTTAACACCACGCGTGACTAGTGCTGTTAGTGTTTATTACGGAATTTAGTGTGTTGTATTTATATAAAAAATGGATGTATTTGAAGAAAGAAGAATAAATAGACTTTTAGATAGTGTTGAAAAAGAGGAAAATGTTAATGCCAAGTTACAAAGTTGTCAAGAAAATGCTAAGAAACGGCTTTTTGATGAAATAGATAATACTAATGATGAAATTGCATATGAATTGGAAGATAATGATGAAAATGAAATTGATCAAGTAGAAGAAAGTGATCATCAATCGGAAACAGAAGAATCTGCTAGTGATACAGACAGTCTCCAGCCCCCAGAAAGGCAAGTACCAGTTCATTCAGCATGTCTGCAGTATACGGGAAAAGATAATATTACCAAATGGAACATGTATAAGACTATTTCAACTGGCCGTACAAGAAGATACAATATTTTAACTCATCTTCCAGGTCCTTTACATGAGGCAAAAAATGTAGACTCTCCCACTGAGGCATGGAAACTTTTTATCACTGATGATTTGTTGGATCGAATAGTCCGTTATACTAATCTGTGGATTGCAGAGAAAAGAAAGAATTACAGCCGGGAACGTGATGCAGTAGACACAAATATTACTGAAATGAAGGCTGTATTAGGCCTTTTATATCTGTCAGGATGTTTGAAATCCTCACATGTAAACCTAACTGATTTATGGAGTCGCGATGGCACCGGTGTTGAAATATTTTGAACAACAATTAGTGAACGGAGATTTTTATTAACAGCTTTGCGATTTGATGATCGTACAACGAGAGCAGATAGGCAAACAATTGACAAACTTGCAGGGATTAGAGAAGTATTTGAAGAGTTTGTCAGCCACTGTAAAAAGTACTACAGTCCCAGTGAATACGTCACAATTGACGAGATGTTGGAATCATTTAGAGGGAGATGCTCATTCCGACAGTACATACCCAATAAACCAGCAAAATATGGGATCAAGTTATTTGCTGTTTGTGACGTCAGGACCTTCTACATTCACAATATTGAAATATATGCTGGCAAACAGCCAGATGGAATTTATAACGTCAGCAACAAACCGCAGGACATTGTTGAGAGACTGATCCAACCGATATCAGGTACTGGACGCAACATCACCATGGATAATTGGTATACCTCAATATCATTAGCACAAAGCCTTTTGGCTAATCACAGACTAACGATGGTAGGGACTATCCGAAAGAATAAATCAGAAATACCACCAATGTTTGTTGAAGCGAAGGGAAGACCCATAAACTCCAGTGTTTTTGGTTTTGGAAATGTTTCTACGCTACTGTCATATGTCCCACGGAAAAACAAAGTGGTCCTGCTTTTGTCCACATTACACAGTGATGATATAATTGATGAGTCCTCTGGTGAACAAAATAAATCCGAAATGTTAACATTTTATAATCTTACAAAGGGTGGCGTCGATGTGGTGGACAAGCTGAAAGAATCCTATTCAGTGTCAAGGACTAGTCGAAGATGGACACTGACGCTATTCTACAGTGTACTGAATATTGCTGGCATCAACAGTCTTGTCATTCTGAAAAATAAGTTGGACATGACTCGCCGTGGATTTTTGAAATGCCTAGCAACTGAACTATGCTAGGATCACCTAAAATATAGGCTGACACTAGATAACATTCCTAAAGGCATCAAGGTTAGACTAAATGAACTTGTTGGAACACAGGAGGAGAAGAGGAACCCCAAGGTCCCAAACACTGGCCGATGTCACTTCTGTGATCGAAAAAAAAAAACAGAAAAACCAAAACTTCGTGCTCTTCTTGCCATGTTTCAATATGCCGAGAGCACACTGTCTTCACATGTCAAGAATGCGTGGGTGGAAGGGATGAAGTCGTTGAAGATGAAGAGGACCTATCAACCTAGATCATTTGGTCTAATCGGATAATTTGACTTTGTTTTGTAACTTTTGACACAATTGTAACAATTTGACTTTTGTATATATATATATTACATTAACATTTATATTATTTTGTTAATTTACATTCATTGCAATCAAGTTTAAGTTGCATTAAATAAACTTAATAACAATATAAACCCCCAAAAAAAAATAATAATAATAATAATAATTAATAGAAGTTATTCTGGAATGACATTTATGCGTGTGCGGTGTTTTCGACCGCGGCGCGACTAACGTCGTACTCTCAGGCACGCGACTAAGCGAAGGTTAACAGAAATATTTTCGTGCATCTAAATGAATAAGTATATTTTGAAGTGTCCATTTAAAAATAAAATCTATGTATTAGTTAACAGTTTTTAATTTAATATTTACTAATAGTGACTTTTAAATTTAAGTTTTACAAATTTGAATCTTGTTCATTGAATTTAAGAAATGTGTCTAAAAAGTTGCTTTTTGATACAAAGAGTGTGATATTGAAGCCTGAACATATTTAATATCTCTAGATTTAAAAAAAGTAATTTAAATTTCCTTTTAACACTTTTTTAATTGATGGTTAGTTTTAAAAAGGCTTAGTATAGACTGAACTTAGCATTTCATGTGTACTTACAGTTTTCCATTGTTGGTTTTACATTTTTTTAAATAAAATGTTCACTTAGAAAATCTAATTATTGATCTAGTTCTTACACTAATAGCATAAAGTCACTAATAGTCTTACACTAATAGCGTATTTAAAAAAAAATCTTTTTATCAAACTAACAAGTGTTAAACATCAATCAGTCAAAGCTGTGAGGGTGGGTAGTTAGTTCTGACATTATTTCTTGGGCTATGGTGACTTTTAAAGGGCCACAGATGTGTGCTGTAGCACAAGATAAAATAAATACTATTTTAAAAAGAACTTCCAATAAAAAAGCTTTGTCAATGGGAATAGTGATTTATAATTCATGAGTTGCTGTAGTTTTATAAAATGCTAGTAGACCAGAGCCCAAGAAATATCGGTTCATTTATACTCTGCTTTATTATTTAGGTTTACTCACCTAAACCAACAAAATAGATGCTTTATCAAACATATAAAACAAAAATTACAAAATCTTAATCCGACTACTAAAGCTACATAAATCAGATTTAACTTAAAGGAATAATATTTCCTAAAAATAAATTGGGCATTCCAGCCATTCACACTTCTACCACCAGCCAGGAACCACAGAGAATAAAGATACAGAGGTTGATTTTTTTATGACGGCAGTAAACGTCTGAGGCAGATATAAGTAGATAAAAACTAATGTACATCTGTTGAAACCAATAATTCCTTGGGGATTTTGGGATAAAGGAGGACTGACAAGCCACTGGCCCTGTCATCGTATGGCAAAGTGGAGAAATAACTACTCGACACACACTAAACGTGCTATTGGATATAACTTTTGTTTCTTCTCTGTGCAGGAACTCAAAAGAGATATTGAAAACACTAATCAGGACTTAAGACTTTAAACACATCCTTAATCTTGTGGCTGACTTTTTCTTAAGCTTAATCCTGTTAAAAAGGACTGTTCTGTCATATGAAACTATGCTTCTCTTAAAAAGAGACAATATATATTTGTACTAGATTTATAAAAGTTAGACGAAAATACGACAACAACACTGTTCAATTCATAATAACAACACAATACATTTAACATAGGAATGGCTCAAGAACAACGAGATCTAAATAAAAGCAATTAATACGTTATTTTACATTCTATAGTCCGAATAAAATAACTTTGGTGCTGGTGAAACAGCTACCAACACCATCGCCAGCTGAATTGACAAAACTCAAAGTTTTAATATGCTGTTAAACTTAAAATAACTAAGCAATAATTTTCAAACTAATTGCACAATGTCCACCATGTTATTATATTCTGTAAGAAAGATCTATGCTGGAGATTTTGCTTGAACTTATTTGCTTTTTATAGTGATATATGTGTTTAAAAACATGTTTTTATGAGTGAAATTGCATGTGAGTCGTCTTTAACATGCCACTGTAGCAAGAATAATAATAATAAAATTATTTCTTGTGGATGTATGACAGTTTGATTTTTTGTGATTAGTTTGGTATAAGTCTCATTTAATGATTCAAACAAGTTAATGAGAAACTAATTTTTTTGTAAACCCTTGCAAACTCGGAAATGACAAACGCTAGACAAAATTTCTTTAAACCTAAATTAATTGTGTTATTTAAATGACACTAAAACCGTACTCTCGTATCAAATAAATTTTTCTTGAACTAAGAAGAAAGTTTTAGTAGTTTTCAAATCTAGATTGTGAACAAGGCGGCAGTGATACCACACAGTGTATCACTGGCTCAGCTCTGTCCTCTTCCATTGCAATCTCAAGGCCAAGGCCTTCGTCAATTACTAATAGAATACAATAATAATAAAATTTGAAAGGGCCTAAATATTAATATAGCACTAAACACTGATAATTATATTCACACTGGATCCTATAATATTACTGTCACATCTAAAAAAAAAAACTTGTAATAACTCTAAAACTAAATAACTGTAATAAAAATAAACTGGTGATTAAACTTTACCAAGCACTGTTAAATCGATTAAGAATTGAACACAAACACACCTCAAAGTCATCTAACTCTCTTTATTTCTTTCTGGAAAAACATTTCTAGTCTGGAAATATCTTCAAAATGCTTGGGCTGAATATTAAGGTGTACACTTTCCCTTGAGCAGAGTATATAAAACATGTCCGACACAACCTCGATGTAAACAAATTATGAGTTTACTTCATCAAGTCTTCTTTATTTTTCTGCATGTTTTATTAGTGCCGCAGTATAATTTACTAATACTTAAATAACACAGTTAATGTTTGCTCAAAGTAATTTTGTCTAGTGTTTGTCGTTTCCCAGTTTGCAAGGGTTTACAAAAAAATTAATTTCTCATTAACTTATTTGAATTATTAAATAAGACTTATACCAAACTAATCACAATGAATCAAACTGTCATCCATCCACAAGAAATAATTTTATTACTATTATTCTCACTACAGTGACAGGTTAAAGACAAATCACATGCAATTTCACTCATAAAAACGTGTTCTTAAACACATATATCACTATAAAAAGCAAATTAGTTCAAGCAACATCTCCAGCATTATTTTTCTTAAAGAATATAACATGGTGGACATTGTGCAATTAGTTTGAAAATTATTGCTTAGTTATTTTTAAGTTTGACAGGACATTAAGACTCAGAGTTTTAACCACCAGTATCAAAGTTATTTTATTCGGACTATAACAAAGATAAAAATACAACACACAGTGAGTAGAAAAAAGTAATGATTTATTGCCTTAATATTCTCTGATTAAAATGATGTTTAATAAATTACATAAAAACTTAAATGTATCAAAGAAATAAAATATGATTAATGTAATGAATACAAAATTAACTTGGTAACTATTTCTTCATGAAAGTAATTACAGTCATCAATATTACAATCTTGCATTAAAACAACTAAGCAGATTCCGATAACCCTGTTTATTATATTATGGCATTTTTACTAACAAGATTTTTTTGCTTGTTAAAGAAGGTTTGATAGTTTAAAAATTGTAATGATTTTACTGTTAACAATAAAACACAGCTTAGCAATAGCTATTAAAACTAAAAAACAACAATCAAAATAATTATAACTAACTTCTTGTAGCCTAATATACCTTTTTCAATAAGGTGAGGTTATGGGAATTACCGGTTCCAAACCACTGGAATTTAATAAGAACTAGTTTCAACCCCTATTTATGAAAAAGTTTCATAAAAACTTGTTAAATATTATTAACAATACTGTTTATGATTTATTATCTGTTATGTGATTATATAGTTTTTAAGCATCATAACAAAATAACCACCAAGGAAAATAAACTCACAAAAATTTAAAATTAAACGACCATAAAGATTCATTTTTAGCCACCTTCACACATACTTTAATACCTCTCTTTTCATCATTTTGATAATCATGCATAAACAATTCTTGAATTCAATTTGTTCATTTGTACTATAGTAAAACCCCGTACATTAGAATTGATACATAACATTTTAATTTGTAAAAACAATTATAATAATGGTTTTGATAGTTTAAAATCATGACAAATTATAATATCCTAACAATATAGAAAACTTAAGCAATTTTTAGTTGGAAGCAGTGCAAGTCACCACTCTCTCCTATGGCCATGAAATATGAATACTCCGTGTTCAGGTATGTTTTAGTTGTAGTGGCAAAGAACCTGACATTTCTGTTCATCAGTGGTGGTTATTTTTACTGTAATAACAGTATAATATAAACATACAGTGGCGAAGCTTACTCTTGAGAAAAATGCAACTAGCTTGATGCTAGCGATCGTATTGGTCGTGTTGCAGAGCTACTATATCTGTCCGCTAGATAGCATGGCAGTTTACTTATGAAGCAATACAACTAACTGAGTGGAAATATTCATATCAAATTGTTTTTTTTTTTTTTTTTTGCTTACCATGCTAGTTGTTTGCTACATCACTGCTAGGTTCGCTAGCATCGCTTGGTTGTGAGTAAAATGGCTGAGCTTCACTACTGTATGTTAATATAATACTGTGTTAATACAACGCACAGTGTAGTTTACTGTTATACCTACTGTTTTTTTATTATCGTATTTAGTGTTATCTAATTGATTTTAGTATTTTAAGGTATAGTATTTTATGTTATTGACAATTTGAAGCAACGTGTTCTGATTTCTTAATATTATTAAAGCTACAAAAGTGATCAGAAAAGTCTGATTTTTAAACAAATAAAACTATTTACTGTAATCTACTTAGATACTGTACTGTTAAGCTAAACACAATTATTTGGATAAAAATAAGTGCAATATAAAGTATAGTAAAGAGTTGGAGAGAAATTGTTTACCATGATTTTAAGAATTTTGATCAATTAAAATAATTATAACTTAGTTTATTTTTGATAATTGGGGATTTACTGTACCAGTTATAAATTTTGTTTTTGGCTTACTCATATTTAACTTACAAAACGTGCCAAATAATGTGTTTTTCAACATTTAGTCTTAATTGAAAAGACTTGTTATGATATTTAACAGGTTATGTTTTCATGACTTAAATAGCTTTTAGTGCTGAGGTAGTGAACTAAGGGAAAACATCAAATGTTCCCTAATAATACTGGAGGTTTTTTTCAGAAGTTTCGTAATTTTGCAATGTGCAATTTATACATTATTATACATAAATTTAAAGCTTTAATCAAAATAATTTCTAAATAGATTGCCTATTTAAAAACTCTAAAACCATGCAATTATTGCATTATAATGGTTCAAAATAAATAAAGAGCTTAATGATATTGTTTTGACAATATTTCTATTTTATATAACGTACACTTGCAAACAATATTTTCGCAAAGTACAAATACACAAACACTTAGCATTGTTCCTTTGTGAAACTCTTTGGTATAAGAATTATACATGTGATTTGTCGTAATGATCACTGAACCAGGAAAATATATAAGACAACTGAAGGCCAAAAAGTCAGAGCAATATAACAATGTGCATTATGGGAATATGCTGGTTTATAAACATCAACCAGACACCTATCAAATATTGTGTAAATCGGAGAACTAACATTATTTCACAATACATAAATTTGTTCATATAAGCTCCCATTTAAATGATTGCTCCTTTTAAAAATAAACATACTCATACAATAAACTTCAACTTTACAGTGACAAAATTTCTAATAAAATTACATTTGTTCCCAAAAGGCAATGTTTCGTTACTTTCGTAATTGGATTACAGAAGTAAATAAGAACCAAAACATTTCTACTCTAACATATCTCAGCCTTCTAATAGCATTTCCTTAGTCTGCAAAATCAGTCCTTAAACCACAAGTATAAATAGTTAAAAATAAAAATATTTTTATAATTACTTACAATTGGTGTAAGTCAAATGCCTAAAATTATTGTAATGTTTTATGAATCTCTTATATAAATTTAGGAAAATTCCCAAAATGTGTAAAAATTAAAAGCTAGCATTTCTTACTGATCCCCTAAGTTATCACAGGGTGACTGCGTCGGGCGGGGGTGACACAGCATACAGGTGGTTCAGAATGGCGTAGTAGTGCACAGTAGCGGCAGTGCCTACGAACATGTGCCAGATTGCATGGGCACATGGCAACACACCGTCTGACTTGAAGAAACAAACGCCAATGGCGTACAACGCTCCACCAAATATCAGCTCCTGAATCCCCGTAAACTCAGCCTGCAACATACACTTGACAATTATTTATTTATTCAATATTTATTTATTACAAATCTATATGCCTTTTATGGTTGTGTCTGTTTATCATCTGATTCTTTTTTTCTTTTAGTAGGAAGAAATGTAAATTAATGATCACTTTCAACAAACCAAAACACCAAAAACGTTGGGGCCAAAGATCTAAGAGAACTATGGAGAAGGAAATAAGATGAGAGATTTAAAAAAACTGGAGGCAGTGTGTTGCCAAGGCAAAGTACCACTTGGTGTTCCAGTGGCCACAGCAGTAAGTAAGTTGGCTTTCAGAAGGCAGTGTGGAAGTAAGACACTTAAATACTACGCATTGTCTCAATTCAACAAAAGTACATAATTAGTTAAATACTCAACACATACAATTTAAAAATAATAAACAGCATTAACTAATTGATATGTAGCTTAGTTGATTAAATTCCAGTTTATGTCGTCACTGATGGCGTAGTGCTGTAACCTAGCTACTTCGGGACAAAGTGTTGAGGAGATTGTAGTGATAGGTTCTATGATCAGTCATCTTAATACTGACATGGCATCCCCTCAATGGTTGCCATCGCCATGGACACTGCTAAAGAAGTTTGAGGTTTCCATGTTCAATAGTAGTCCAGGTTCAGATGTTGTGTAGGGAAGAGAACTGAGTGTTAGGCTTGTCAGTAAGCTGAAAATCGGACCTACACTACGTGGCTCGGATTCCAAGTAAAGCTACTTGGCTATCGGCTAGGTTGGCCTAGCTATTTCTGAGGAGCAGCAAAACTTACTTACAGTCAAACCTTGATATAACGAACCTCAATATAACGAATTCCTTGATATAACGAATTTTTACAAATTTCCTACAACCCTCCATAAGGGACAATGTAAATTTCACCTCTACATAACGAACAAAACGTACTCACAACCTCAACATAAAGAATTTTTTTATTACCAAGAAAAATAATCCAGCCTGGGTTTAACGAATTTGTTCTAGTTGAAACCTCTACTTAACGAATTTTACCTCTATATAACGAAGTTCTTACGACTGTACCTCATTAACGAATGTTGACAAAGGAGGGGTAAATTCTTTGAAACAGAATCGTGTCTGAACAAGAAAGCTTCTGTCCCAGCTATCTTGTTGTGATTATTCAGTATTGATTATCTGTTTGGACTGTGTGGAGTGTGGGAACAATATAGACCTACTGTAGTTGTTCCATTATCTTATCACCGTACAATCGTGCGAGTTTATTTAGTTACGATGGACGGCAATCAAAACAAAAAGAAACGGTGCGCTATTAGCGTTGAGTGTAAACGTAAAATTATAAAGTGTGTTGAGGACAATCCAACAAGAAAAAAATTGAGCTGAAAGATGTAGATGAGTGTGTGATTAAGTGGCTAAAGCAGTGCCGCGACAAAAACATTGCAATAAGCGGGCCCATTCTTCAAGAAAAAGCCAAACAATTTGCTTCTGAACTTAGACACGAGGACTTTTGAGCTAGCAATGGATGGTTAGCAAACTTCAAAAAACGACATGAGCTTATTTTTTGAAAAGTGTGCGGTGAAAGTGCTAAAGTTGATGATTATGTTTGTACTGAATGGAAAGAAAAACTTGGGATTTGAACCAGAAAATATCTACAATGCCTAATTAACCTATTATTGAGGATCATTTTTCTAAATTATGCTATCCTCAAAATATAAATGTTATGTATGTACAGTAGTACAGTATATGTACATAGTGTACATACATACACTGTATAAGATTTCAAAATGTTTAGTGATACAGTATGTACTCCATACACAACACAGATGTGAACCTCTATATTTTGTTTGGTCCCTTGAAATTTGTTATATCGAGGTTTGACTGTAGTAACAATGACTACACTCATCATATTCAATCGCCCCTCATATTCACCATATCTTGATGATTGGAGTCTTACAGTAATAATGAGGCTTAGGAGTCTTAGGCTAAGAGGTTCTCAGTTCAGACCCAATCAGTCAAATAAATTTTTAAAGGAATCAGCTGATAACACCTGTTCACTTGTCATTGGCTAGTTAATTAGAGAAACTTTATAAGGAATAGTTGGCCTTAGTTTGTATCAAAGACAACATTATCTCATATGCTCTCATTAAACTCATTTGAAATCAATATTCAAAATTGGCTAATACCACTATTAGTTTAAAATAATGTGTATTAGCCACATTATTTGGCACGCTTTGTAATAAACATTACAAAACGTGCCAAATATATTTTCCAGATCGCCAAAAACCAAACTCCACAAATCCTGTTTTGTTCCACATGTCACAAGGTTTGTAAGCCTTATTTATCTAAGATTAAAGACACAAAAGTCGATGAATGATGAAAAAATACATCTAAGTAATATGATTCTAATTAACATTGTTGCTCAATGTTGTATTGTAAGTAGCTACTAGACTAGATCATTGTAAAAAAATTTCTTTAACAACTAACAAATCAAAGATATGTAATCATTACTTCTAGACAGTCTAACTTTTCAGCATGGTATAGCATGATAAAAATAATAATACCTACTATGTTTAACAGTAATTTATATTTATACAAAAATTGTACATCAATAATGGTAGCTGATTTAATTCAACATACATTAATGACGGTTTTTTAATGTAGATAAATGCAAATAAACTAGAGAGAACTAACTTTATAAATAATTCAAACAAATTATACATACACAAGCAAACTATTTAACTACAGATCTGCATTTCAAGTATGCGCAATAAGTTAAACCATGCAAATGGTAAATGAATATCTACTGTTGTTTGAATGGGAGAGTATAGCAATATGAAACTTGTTAATTATTAAATACTGATATTTGTTAAAAACTACCCAAAAAGCCATAGTTGTTTATATTAGTAGTCATCAATGAAAATATTAAAAAAAGAAGTAATAAAAAAGCCATAATTGACTTACATGGTTGTCTAAGCGAGCTAGTACAGCGAGTGAGGGAGCTGCTCCAAGAAAGACATAGAAGCAGGTCTCCAAGGTCTTGTAACGTTCATGAAACAGCTGCTGGTAAATGATTCCTACGGCCGCCAACACCTGCAAAGATGTCACTTCATTGATGAAAGAGTATATATTGTTGGTACAAACACTTATTGTTCACATTTTTACCATTGTAAGCTGCATAACTATAAAGAATACTAATAGTTGGTATATAAAGTATAAAGTATATACTTGGTTACAAATTATTTATTAGTTCATTGCCACTAGATCACTTTTCGTTGATAAATTATTTTTATTGTTTTTAAGACTTTAAATTAAATTTGACTTATTTTATAATACCTAAATTGTTTTAAGTATTTATAAAAATATTGAACAACGAATTCCTATTTTTTTTTTTATTTGTAAGAAACATATTTAGCACCACTATAAATAATTTTTTTAAGAAATAAGAAAACTATCGAAAATTTATAAATATTGTTTTCTTGGAAAAAGTACTTGAAACTAATAAATTAGATCATTTTTAAGTGTTCAATTTATACAAAAAGAGAAAAATTACTAACAACAACTTCATTAGGCAGAATGAGAAATCACAAAAGTTAGAGTCCCATCTTTCTGTGCAATTCATCGCATGGTGCTGTTTACAAATCAAATTGTTGTAATTGCTGCAATAATATCTGTCATCCTCCGTAGGGCAGAAGGATGGCAAAAACATATTTTCTTATGCCTGGTTGTTGCGAAGATGTTGGATTTACTGTAATTCCCAGAAAATCAGAATTCAAAACCTCACATGGTGTGATTGCTTGTAGGGTTTTGACAAATTCTTGGTTAGTTTTTAATAAACTGTTTTATATTCAAAGGCTAAGGACCTTGCCGTAGGTAATTTAAACAATACATATTGTATGTATTGAGAAGAGCACAACTACAGGCAAAGCTAGTCTATCTTCTCTATATATAGAAGATACCACTCACTGACTGATCATGAAATCTCAGAAAACCACCTAACGGATTTACGTGAAATTTTAAAGAAAGTTAGCTTTAGTAACGAAGGAACCCACTAAGAAAGGATTTTTCGAAATTCCATTCCTAAGGCGTACAAACAGCCCCTCAAAATTTCATTTTCCCTATAAGAATAACATTGAATGGAGCGGCCGTAGATAAGGGGCTAAGGCGCTGGCTTGCCACGCTGCATGTCCGGGTTCGATTCCCGATGTGACCACAAATAGATTTTGCCCTGCCGCTCCCGTGGTTCGGAAGTCACGTAAAGCCATTGGTCCCCAGGTTAAGTGTTAGAGAGGGCTCCTTAGCCCTAACTTCGCCTGGTAAAATAAGACAAACTTTAACTTTAACTTTTAACTTTTTTTTTTTGAATTGATTTTAATAAATTAATAACAGCTGTTTTGTAAATAAATAAACCTGTTTATTTTGTATATTTTACATTGCCCTATTGATGCATTGAAAGTTTAATCTTCAGCTGTTAAACAAAAACAAATTAAATAAACACATTTTAAATAGGTTAAGTAACCGTATACTAATAAATAGGTAGCAACGCAAGTAGTGTGAGTGAAATACTGTAAATAAATTTAATATTGTGATTTTACTTTATATGGTTAATCTACTATTATTTTTAGTCAAAAGTCACATGCCAAGGCCGAAGGCTGATGTGTATAGTGTATCGGGTCATTTGACCGGTACATATATATATTTTTTTTTGTTACTTTTCGTTTTGGTTAGCCAGGCTGCCTGAGATCGCTCTTGCGCTGTCGATATGTTACTTTCAAGGTCGTTGGCTCGGACTCTAGTCTTTCCGTGATTCCAGCTCTCAGTCTGTCTGGTTGTCCGTTCTATATACTTGTCTCCTTCAGCTACCTGAACCAGCAGTATGTCTGGCTAATTTCCTCTAAAAGTAAGTTGGTTCATTTGTTTTAAATTCAAATACCTAATCACCCTTTTGGTGAAAACCTTTTGTTTAGTAACTATTTTTACCTTATAATTTCAGTTTATTAGATTGATTATTGTGTTCTTTCTCTGGGTTTGGTCATAAATCAGTTTCGAGACCATGTGCTCAATTTTGTACGCGTATTTTGTCATTTATTTCATGATTAATTATGTCTTATGTTTAGTTTACTGTGTTGTATGTTTCATAAAGTCTGTCAAGTGCATTAACAAGGTTTTAATAATCATTTATTGATGATTGTTAATTTGAAGTTCATTTGTGCCAATAGCCTAGATTTTCAGTTTGTCATTTGCTTTTCCATATACATAATTCTTTTAATAATTTGTTAATTATATAATTTGGTTTAAACCTAATTTTTCTAACAGAAAATTGTTGTAGCCTAGAATTAATCTTTTTACTGTCTTGTTTCCTCCAATCATGTTCTCATTTGTCATTTCCTGTTTTGTTTGGCAGATACATGCACCTTTATATTTATTAGATTGTTACTTTGTGTTAATATTGTTTCTTTTTTGGCTGTGCTTATGGTGTGGTAATATGTTCAGTCCAGGGTCCTTGAGTTGGATGTTTGATCCTCAGCCTGCTGCTAAGCCAAATTTCTGCCATCTCAAATGTGCTAGCCTGGCCTTGGGACCATGTTATAGAGCCAAGTTGCGCCTCCGCTGCCCTCCCTACATCTTTGGGTGGGATTCTTCTGTCCTCAGGTCAGTGCGTTCCATTTTTATTCCCGGCAGCTGAGCTGGGGGTGATAAATTGAAAAATTCCATATTGTGCGGAATAATAGGGCTAGGCCTACAAACTGCTTATGAACTTAAAGATTTTCTACCACAGCCATATTTTTTTGACAAATTATGTTTATTTTAGTTTTCTATTGATATTATTTTTAAGAATATTTATCTATTTGTTATTTTTTATGCTTAGGCCTAGATATAAATGTAGTATTTTGTAGTAAATGTTGGCTTAAACGGTACCATATTATATTTTCTTTTTAATTACTTAATTTTTTAACTTTTCACCAAAAGAGGATTTTTATAATAACGTTTTTACTTTTCTTCAATTCGGAGCTGCCCAGGGATTCTGGCTGACTCCCTGGTCTCTGTGGAATCATGGGATGTGGGCTAAATTGCCGGTTATTTGTTTTGTTCAAATTTTTACATTTTTTTAATGTAAATTTCTCTAAAATTTTGTTTTTCTAGTAATTCTGCAGATAGGCATGTCTGTACTGTAATTTTTGGTATTAGTAGCTTTTGTTAATTTTGTTTATAATTTGTACTTAATTGTTTATTTTGTGTTTCTTGTTTATTTTGAGTGTTATTGATATTGTGGCCTTTTTCCAAAAAAATTACTTCTTTCTTTTGTATTAAATAGCTTTTCCGCTTAGCTGCCGAGTTATGATTTAACCCCCCGACTGCCACCCATGATCCTATCGCTTGTCTGGTTTTGAGGTATTCCCCAGTATGGCACGACTTACAGTTTGGAGGAGGATGGGTCTCAATAGTGTCCAAGCGCACGAGCTTTGAGGTTGGCATGTGAAGCGTGCAGGGGTGTCCCCTAGTATACTATAAAGCTTGATAATGGAATGGCAGTAAATGTAAAGACACTTCCTGACATCCTATTTGATCATGTACAAACACATATGATGGGGGTTAATACACTAATTCTGATAATTCATGGTGTAACAACACTATGAAAAGACAGGGAGTGGTGTTGATAAAGAGGAGGCTGCTTAAAGAAGGAAGGTGCACAGGATTAGATTCAAGATTAGAAAACAAATAACATGTGACTACATCATTATAATGTGTTACATAAGAAATCAAATAATCGGTTATTCGGCTAAACTAAACATGAAAAAGTAGCTAATCATCCTGAAATCATGAAAATTAAAGATTCCAACAAACAGATTCAAAACAATCTAGAAGTAACCACTCTGTGTAAATATCCAGTCATTCATTAGAAGCAGATAGAAGTTAAATAAACGAACCAAAACTTCAATGCTAAATACTCAACAAGATATTATCATATTTCATTAACACTTTAATTTTTACAGTGACTTAAGTTATCATGAACAACAGAACTGCTCTGTAAGTCTCCAAAGTATAAACACAATACAAACAATGAAAATGTTATGAACATGTTAGTAGTAACAAACCTTTATAGTCTACCTTTTAAATTACATGTAAAATTAGTATTTAGTTGACAGTAGATGTATTGTGTACTTCTGAAATGTTGTTGAATAACAATTGTATGTAATCTGGAAAAAGCACAATTCACAAAAGGGAGATTTCAGTTTGATCTTACAATAAGAAAGTTGGTTATTAGGAATAGCTGAATCAGTAAACTATGATTCATTACAAAAGTGAAGCCAAATTTCATCCATCAATAATTCAACTCAATTCCAGCACATCTTAATTAAAGCAACTGGTCTATCATTAGTTTTAAGTTTCTTCTTTGTTCATTTTTAACCTTAAGGATATAATTGTGTACCCTTCCAAAGCAGAAAATGTTTTACATTTAAATGTGGTGCTTTTAAATCTAATATCTAAGAACTGTTACTCACCCAAACAAGCCACCAGAGTTCTGCAGCCAACGTGTCTTGGGGCAGGGGACGCAGCATAACCCAGGGGAAATACGAAGCAGCTATGAACACATAGATCATCGCCCTGTCTCCTCGATGTAGCAAGTCCTTCAAGTTCCTAAAACAGAATTAATCAACTAGAATACTAAACTCTTAACAGCCTTCTCTACTGAATAACTTTGTCACACTCAAGCTGGTGTTGACATTGGAACTACTTGTAACTTTGCACACTCAAGCTGGTGTTGACATTGGAACTACTTGTAACTTTGTCACACTCAAGCTGGTGTTGACATTGGAACTACTTGTAACTTTGTCACACTCAAGCTGGTGTTGACATTGGAACTACTTGTAACTTTGTCACACTCAAGCTGGTGTTGACATTGGAACTACTTGTAACTTTGTCACACTCAAGTTGGTGTTGACATTGGAACTACTTGTAACTTTGTCACACTCAAGCTGGTGTTGACATTGGAACTACTTGTAACTTTGTCACACTCAAGTTGGTGTTGACATTGGAACTACTTGTAACTTTGTCACACTCAAGCTGGTGTTGACATCGGAACTACTTGTAACTTTGTCACACTCAAGCTGGTGTTGACATCGGAACTACTTGTAACTTTGTCACACTCAAGCTGGTGTTGACATTGGATCTACTTGTAACTTTGTCACACTCAAGCTGGTGTTGACATTGGAACTACTTGTAACTTTGTCACACTCAAGCTGGTGTTGACATTGGAACTACTTGTAACTTTGTCACACTCAAGCTGGTGTTGACATTGGAACTACTTGTAACTTTGTCACACTCAAGCTGGTGTTGACATTGGAACTACTTGTAACTTTGTCACACTCAAGCTGGTGTTGACATTGGAACTACTTGTAACTTTGTCACACTCAAGCTGGTGTTGTCATTGGAACTACTTGTAACTTTGTCACACTCAAGCTGGTGTTGTCATTGGAACTACTTGTAACTTTGTCACACTCAAGCTGGTGTTGACATTGGAACTACTTGTAACTTTGTCACACTCAAGCTGGTGTTGACATTGGAACTACTTGTAACTTTGTCACACTCAAGCTGGTGTTGACATTGGAACTACTTGTAACTTTGTCACACTCAAGCTGGTGTTGACATTGGAACTACTTGTAACTTTGTCACACTCAAGCTGGTGTTGACATTGGATCTACTTGTAATTTTGTCACACTCAAGCTGGTGTTGACATTGGAACTACTTGTAACTTTGTCACACTCAAGCTGGTGTTGACATTGGAACTACTTGTAACTTTGTCACACTCAAGCTGGTGTTGACATTGGATCTACTTGTAATTTTGTCACACTCAAGCTGGTGTTGACATTGGAACTACTTGTAACTTTGTCACACTCAAGCTGGTGTTGACATTGGAACTACTTGTAACTTTGTCACACTCAAGCTGGTGTTGACATTGGAACTACTTGTAACTTTGTCACACTCAAGCTGGTGTTGACATTGGAACTACTTGTAACTTTGTCACACTCAAGCTGGTGTTGACATTGGAACTACTTGTAACTTTGTCACACTCAAGCTGGTGTTGACATTGGAACTACTTGTAACTTTGTCACACTCAAGCTGGTGTTGACATTGGAACTACTTGTAACTTTGTCACACTCAAGTTGGTGTTGACATTGGAACTACTTGTAACTTTGTCAACTATCAGAAGAGTGGTTGTCATCTATCCGCCCACCCCCAAAACATTTTGTGATTAGAGTAGTTCTGGCAGCTGACTGGATAACTGGTGCTACCCTGCTTGGCTGGCTACCAAGCAGCACCAGCTATCAGCAGCAGATACCAGTATTTTACAGTTGAACATTACTTCTTTCATTTTTTTAACATATGTACAGGAGAGTCTCGATTATCCGACATAAACGAGCCATGATGTCGGATATTCGAACATGTTGGATAATAGGGAGAATGTAATAAAAATCTGGGTAAGAGCAAAATAAAGTTATAATTGTGTACAGTATAAATTTAACAATATTTGAAGAGAAAAACTGCCAGTTACACCATTGACATTTATTGATATATTATACAGAACCAGGTAATAATAAAATCTAATAATAACTTATTACTAAAATAAGACACACAGTAAACCACAAGACACAGAACAGACTCATATTTACATACTAAAATATCAGAAACATAACACAAACAAATTCTATAAACTAGATGTAGGCTACTGTATTTCTCAAATAAATGATTCAGACTGCTCTGAATAGTAAAACAAAGGGAATGACAGACGATGACTCATACACAAGCTGAACGTAGACAGGGATATTGGGCACAGGGTGTGGCAGTGGTGGGGCGTGTACAGTCTGTACCGTGAAAATTCGGCAAATTGTAGTCTTGCGGTACAGTTAGTTGAGGTATTGCTTGGCGCACATTGTCTGCTATTGATTTTTTTTATCAAGGTGATGTCGGATAACACAGAATGTCGAATAAGGGAATGTCAAATAATCAAGACTGCACTTCAAAATTTAACATGCTGCTTCATAGTACAAGTATGAAGCATGTTAAATCTAGGAGTTACTTTGACTAGCCAAAATAAAATGGAAGAGGAAATACAAGTCAGAATTATTAACACAGCAAATAGATGCTACTGGAGTCTTCTGAAGCTATTCAAAAGTAAACTACTGTCAAGACTCACAAAAATAAGAATGTATATAGCTATTGTACAACCTGTTTTATTGTATGGATCTGAGGTGTGGACCCTAACAATGTATAACAAAAAAGGATTGATTACATTTGAAAACAAAATTTTAAGAAGAATATATGGACCTACCTATGAATCAGGAGTATGGAGAATAAAAAAGAACAGAGAGCTTAGAGAGCTGTACAAGAGACCTAATATTGTGGCGGTGGTTTTGTAATATTGTGGGCTACCTTTTAACAAATGTCACAGCAAAGTCAAGTTGCTTTGTTTTATACACACGTTTGCAGTTATTGTGGAAGCATAAATTGTGATAAACCAGCGGTCGGTTATAACATTCAAAACAGTTCTAGAAACTCGTGAAAACGTCTAAGAGCAAAGCTAATGTGAATTATTTGATTTCTTTAAATCTCTAATCTGATCTCTTTAAATCTTTAATTATTTAAATCATCAAATTTTACCAAAATTATACGACATTTAAATTCTTAATCAATCATATGTATTTATTAAAATCGTACACTTATTTATTTAATTTTTGTTGATTTTATCAAACTGATTGAAAATGAAATATTAGAAACTTAGTCTAAATATATAGAACAAATTTGTTTAATCAAATTATGGTTAGTGAGTTATTTTCCATTGTCAAGTGAACCGAGGTTTTGTTGCAGCGAGAAAAAAGTGTTTTCTTTTGTTGGGTAAATGAAAACAATCACTGTTAAAATATATGCAAGCAGAAGAAATCGATGACGAAGAAATGTTACAAGTGTTAAGTGCTCCAAGATTAAAAAAACATGCCATATTTAAACGAAGACAAGAAGAATGGTACTTTAATATTTTAATAAACAACCATTTATTAAGAGGTTAAGTTTTCACAGTTCTTCCGTTTGAATAAAATTCAGTTTAATTTTGTGATAAGTTTTATACATGAAGACGTCATTTAAAAACTGTATTCCATACCCAGCAATCACAAACAGCCCAAACCACATGCACATCCCACAATAATCGCTCAGCTTCTGCGACTATGTCTACTCTTGGATCAGTTGTCAACAATCAACGCTAGCGGCTCCAGTCGCAAACGCTTCAGTCAAAATTGCTCCATAACAAATCACACATGAAGTTTACCGCAATCATTGCTGAGTGATGATCGCATCAGACGCTCCAGTAAAAACGTACCTTTACATTAGAATACTAAGTAAAATAATAGTTTTTTTTTCAGCACAGCCCAAATGTATATAATTTTTCGTTAGTAGTGAATATTTTAAATTTAAGACTATTTTCCCCCAGTGACGGAGTTAAACCACAATACTGATTGAACAAACCATATTACTAACAAATATTACAATAATAAACATCAGCTGATAGTAATAATAAATATTTAATGTTTCTGCAAGACAACTGTTTGAGTGGGCTAATATTTTTATAAAAGAGCCCGCTCTTCACTCCTAACCTATGTCCAGCTGTCACTGGCCGTGGTTCAATCTAGTTCAATCAGTACCTGAGGTCAGAAATACAAAAATGTCATCATTAGGCCTCTTACTGGCTTATTGATTAGCACTTCTGCTTTCAATGCAGAGGGTCACACATTTGATTTCCAAGATGCACATTTAATTATTTACCAAAGAGCTTTAGTACATTGTCCCTTAACGTTTCGGTGCTCTCTTTGAAAATATGCCATTAGCATAGAAAGAAACAAAAAATAAGTCTGAGACTTTTGTGAGTTAGCACAAAACATTACCAGGTTACCTTAACAATACATTTGTGGTTTCAATGTAAATTCATTAAGTTCATGATCTTAACTCAGGTATATGCTTCAAAACCTAGGATTAGGTATACTTCCGAATCATACAGGTATAATAAAGTATTATTATTTGTAACCTTACTATTCTCTGTATTAGATTTAAACTGCTGTCTTAATTATCACTAGCAAGCCCATTGCGGCTTCGCCCGCAAACGTTCAAGTTGTATACAAAATGTATGAAATTAACAATTTTTTTAATTCGAATTATAACTATTTGTAAACATGAAAACATTTTAGTTTATGAACTTAAGTTAAAAAGCTGTGGAAGAAGTGAAAGATATGCCTATATTATTTTTCCACTTATTTTTTACTATCTTCACTAAAAGCGTTAATTATAATGACTGTTAAGCATATTTGATTTTATACTTACAATAGATTTTTCACAAATCTATTTATGGTTTTTATTCTTACAAAGATTTAAAAAAAAATAATCAAACTAATATTAATACATTTTATTTCAAGTTATAAATTCACAAAACAACAATTTACTATCTTATTACACATGCACATTTAAGCATTTTTAAAATAACTTACTGAAAAAAAAACTTCTTTGTAAACTACGATGTTTGTCTTTCCTTTTGGTGCTAAAATAACTAAACTTGATGGACTGCTTACTCTAGAATAGGCTAAAAAAAATTTCCTGTGGGAAAAGTACACTCCCATCAAATTTATGCCTGCAAATTTTAAGGACTCTCTTTAAGACTATTGATTGTCATAGCAAAACACAAAAATAATAGGGAAATGTAATATTTTGTATTGGAATAGATAGTCTGTAGGAATTAATTGGATTCTCAGAGAATCAGAGGATCAACAGAGAAATCAAGCAAATTACTTAAGTATCCTGAAGTCATATATAACTCTCCATACTTAGCCAGAAGTTTGCTATCATGATATATTTCAAACTCAAATGGGAAAATGTCTCCCACTGCCTTGAGATCATAAGAAGCTTATTGGAGTATTGTTGGCCTACCCGGCTCATAGTGAATGGTTTGAACCTCTGCCAGTTGTTAGACACGTGATTTATGATAGCTACCCATACCTCAGATGCTCAAGATGTTAAACTGTGTGCAGTACAAGACAGGGAATAAAATAGGCATGCACCATCCCAATGAACCTCTATCACCCGGCGAGGAACATCCTTGCCATCGCCATTCACAGTTTAAACCATGTCTTGAAAAAGGCAAGAAAAAAAGAATCTGAATTATATCAAAATGAAAATTATTATATAATTCACGTTTTTTGACTATAAAATTCGGAATTAGTATGTACACATTAACTTCAATTACACAAACTTCAGGAAGAATTATTTCCATACAACTAAAAACAATTTAAACCAAACTAATTTGTCAACATATAAAAAATAATATATTAGTTAATCACATATATAACAGATTTGTGTCATTTTTATGTTCTTTGTATCAGCTGTTTTAAATAAATTAATTAATGCCAATGTTATTCTTATGGAAAAAATGGAACGTTTGCGGGGCTGTTTATACCCATTAGGAATGGAATTCTGAAAAATCCTTTCTTAGCGCGCATTAAGACCATAAATAGAAAGTACTGTAAAAATTTCAAATGGCTATCTTTTAAGGTTTACGCTGTACGTTGATTTTTAGATCGGCCTTTATGAACGTTTGAGGGGCTGTTTCTACCCCTTAGGTATAGTATTTAGAAAGATCATTTCTTGGCATGCACTAACACCATAAAAAGAAGGTACTGTAAAAATTTCAACAAGCTATCTTTTACAATTTACGCTGTACATTGATTTTAGACAGGTCTCTGTGTATTGCTTATGGAGAGGTATACACTTTTTTCAAAAACTCATGATTTTTGCACCTCAATATTACAATTTCACAAAATCCTTTCTTAGCACACACTTAGACCCTAAAATTAAGGTACTGTTAAAGTTTCAAGTTCCTACCTATTGTGGTAAAGGTTCTGTATTGATTTGGAATTTTTCACTTCTTCTTTTATAAATATAGATAATTATAAATAACCAATGATATTACTAAGCATATTTAAAATGTTTTCATTTTATTTAACAGCTGATGATAACATACACACAGACAGGCATGTATTCACTCTTTTATAATTAACTTAATATTTTACTGTACTGTTCTCTATGTTTAGCCTAACAAATTATTTGGACCATTTAACGTTTGTTTATACCACCAGCTTGTCAATTAAAATTAATCTCCATAAGAATAACATTGCAACTTTGATGCCATGTAGGGCAAAAACCTATGGGAATTTCAAAAATCTAATTCCGTTATGACTTTGAAATCAAAATTGTCATTTGAATTTTAAAAAATTTCATCAAAATCGGTCAAAAGATAAGTCCAGAAAGTTAGTAAACTAAATGACCCGATTGTTTTAATTTATAGGATATTAAAATGATTTAAAAAAATGAATCATTGCTTCTCAAAAGCTATAATTGAGTTAAAGGTACCATGCTCTAATAAATAATAGCTGATAAAATTAGTTAATAATAAGTAGCTAATAATTATTTGTTACATTTATTAGCCATTAACAGTAATCCATAATAAAGACTGAAACATTAGCATAAACTAAGTTAATATATTTACAGCACAAACTAAAATTTAAAAAAATACGGCTTTAAGACAAAGACACGCAGGATCAGACTCCAAGTGAAGAAGCTGATTAATTATGTAATCCAGCTGATTAATTATGTAACCTAGTAATGATGAGAAGTCAAGGCCTGGGTCACCTAGACTACTGATTGTTGATAACAATGCCAACTTCCGATCTGAGTTTCTCAATGCAAAGCCATATTGGATTTACATATGTAACAAAACAAATAATTCAAAATATGTAAATTATTACTGGAAACACTGATATGTTCCATGTAAGTATAAAATAAATAAAAATTTCTTTAATAGCAGGTCCAATTCGAAATGTATATTTATGTTTAAAAGACAAACCATAAACAAAACCTGTACGGTTGTATTATCTATCATCATTTAAAAATCACCAGCTAATGTAGGGATGATAAAAGTTGGAAGACACTAGAAATACTAACAGGTTTCTTATTTTATACTTTACTTTGTGCAGACCAAGATTTCACTATATGGAAATAGCCTTCTTTCCAAAAAGGATGCAATTGACTTTGGATAAAAATGTGTTATTTCCTAATGCCTGAAAGACTAGGCATTATGATGACACTTTCTCAGGCATAAACTATGAAGGTATTGGAACTGTCAGCATGGATATAAAAATATTTGGTTTTTTAATAGATTTTTACATGATCGAACAGAGAGTTATAAGTAAATTTTTCTAAATGGGTTAAACTTGTGGACAAAGAACAGCAGTATGACACTTTCTGGGCATTAAAGCAGCTGGATATATTAACATAAGATATTGATCACATAAGCCGTGGAGAATCTATCTGTAAGAGCAGACACCTTACTGTAAACAACTTTAGTAGATTCTAGGTATTTTGAATAGAAAGGAACGTTGATTAATGCAAAATGTTTTTTACTGGAAGTCTCTTGTAATGACAAGTTTCTTTTAATTGACTGTTAACAAGAATTATAAAAAGGTGCACGTATAAGTTCTTTCAGAGACAAGAGAAGCTCTAAAGCAAGGTATGACAACAGCCCACAAGAATGCTTTCCACGTTGTCAGAAAAAATGGCCAGAAGAAAGATATTGATCAAAGGCTTGTTTTCTTCTAAACCATCAGGAATGTCAAATACAGAAATATTTTAATCAACTGCTTAAAATGTCAATAGTTTTCTAGAAGAAAAACTTTCATGCGAAAGATATTTGATTTGAAGGTAGACCTGAGAGCGACAAGAAAAAGAACCAGAACAACCTGCAAGGGAGAAACAAGTGTAGGAACAAAGAAAAGTAAACTCATATAAGTGATGAATGTACACCACACGGTCCCAGGTAAGAATAACAACAAAACCTGTTACATAGTACATAGACAGAGAAAGAGCTGTGAATGTATGTTAAACAATATTTTCTGTTTTGATAAATGCTTCTGAATCTGTTTAAAAAATAAATATCATAATCAGTTTCCCACATATCAGAATATTAAGTCAACAAATTCACACAATTGGCCTTATTCTAAAAGAGAAGATAAGATAACAAAATCACAAACTTGTTTCTTGTATAAAGTTAGTTTTTTTCACATCTCCCACTTTTAAAATGAATCATCCCTAAAAATGACAATTACAACTACATATTATAACTAAATATAACTACATAACCATTCTTTACATACAATGTCACTCCTTAAATCTGTAAAGCTTGGCAATAAGAAACTCTTTCAATAATCGTGCCATTATGATTCACTTTATTAGATCAACATTATCCACATTTGGGAGTCACTTATCAGATATACGAAAGAGCCACCTAATTAGGGGTTGAATATTAGATCAAAAGTTTGTCACGGAATATTGTCTACTTCTCGGGTATGCTTGACAGTTACATGATTGGGTGTAATTTATTTGATTGGATTACTAATTTCTATATTTAGGATTCACATCTTGAATTTCCACTAATGTCAAAAACTAGGAATGACTTCAAATCTCTACAGTTTTATATTCAGGGTTCAAGTTCTTAAGGATAGATTATACAGTTTCATTTTTAGCAAAACGTAAGTCTTTTTCCTCTTGAAAAATTGGATCTGAAAGTTCTTTACTGAGTTATGAAATTATAATTTTTTCAAAAATAGAAATAACTTGTGACGGTTAGGTTGAGGGAATTTGGACTAAGTTTGGTTGGTAAATAACAAATTTTCTCTTCAAAATAAATATCCAACTAGTCATTTTCAAGTTATAAATATACAGGTTAAGTTTGTGGCACTAAGCCTAGGATTTCAGTAGTAATGAAAGGAAAGAAAAGCAGCATACCTGATAAACTTGGTACACTGTAGATAGAGACACAATCACATAACAAAGAATTGAACAGTGAAATATTTCGCTGGCCCCTTCTTCAGTCACTGAACAACTCCTAGTCACTAAATATGAGAAATTATAAATATATAAATTATAGCTACTCATATTTTGAAAAGTAAGATCTGCTTGTTGAACTTGGCCCTGATCTCAGTCCTACTACTTGAGAGTTAGATCTGGTCAGTTACCATGACTGTTGAGTTAAACCTGGCCCTGTTCAGTTCTATATATGGTGAGTTAGGTCAAGTCAGTTTGTCAAAGGCTGAGGAGTAAGATCTGGCCCTGATCAGTCCTATGGTTTGTAAGTTAGGTCTACTCAGTTAGTCCATGGCTGGTGAGTTAGATCTGGCCCTGATCAGTCCTTCAGCTTGTAAGTTAGATCTGGTCAGTTAGCGCACGGCTGGTGAGTTAGATCTGGCCCTGATCAGTCCTATGGTTTGTAAGTTAGGTCTACTCAGTTAGTCCATGGCTGGTGAGTTAGATCTGGCCCTGATCACTCTTTCAGCTTGTAAGTTAGATCTGGTCAGTTAGCCCACAGCTGGTGGGTTAGATCTGGCCCTGATCAGTCCTTCAGCTTGTAAGTTAGGTCTGGTCAGTTAGCCCACGGCTGGTGAGTTAGATCTGGCCCTGATCACTCTTTCAGCTTGTAAGTTGGATCTGGTCAGTTAGTCCATAGCTGGTGAGTTAGATCTGGCCCTGATCAGTCCTTCAGCTTGTAAGTTAGATCTGGTCAGTCAGCCCACGGCTGGTGAGTTAGATCTGGTCAATTAGCCCACAGCTGGTGAGTTAGATCTGGCCCTGATCACTCTTTCAGCTTGTAAGTTAGATCTGGTCAGTTAGCCCACGGTTGGTGAGTTAGATCTGGCCCTGATCAGTCCTTCAGCTTGTAAGTTAGGTCTGGTCAGTTAGCCCACGGCTGGTGAGTTAGATCTGGCCCTGATCACTCTTTCAGCTTGTAAGTTGGATCTGGTCAATTACTCCACGGCTGGTGAGTTAGATCTGGCCCTGATCACTTCTTCAGCTTGTAAGTTAGATCTGGTCAGTTAGTCCACGGCTAGTGAGTTAGATCTGGCCCTGATTAGACCTACGGCTTCTAAGTTAGATCTGGCCCTGATCCGTAATAGTTACTTTTGGATATGTTCCTTGATAGTATGGCATTGTACAGGAAAAAGCTTATTACATTGCACTAATTACTATGGATTGTTTCATCTGAAATGTTTATTATTTTATTTTACAGACAGTAACTCATTAATTTATTTAATTCATTTTGTTTTCACAAACTAATTATTAAACTTGCTACTACATTATCGGTTATTTTTCTTTTCTTTTTTTGTTGGAAAGGTCTAAATAGCAACTAATTTCGTTAAGTATTTATTGAATTTTATATTCATAGTTTCCAATTTACTTATTAATTAGTATTTTATAAATTAGTTCAAATCATGCTTATATTGTTTTTGTTCTTTAAATTTAATATTACTTATGTACTTCATTTGCAAAATGATAAAATGTTAGAATTTAGAAGAATCTCAATTTTATCATTATAGGCTTTAGTATTTTTATAATTTTATTGTAATTACCTCCATTGTATAATTAATTAATGTATAATTTTTTTTTTATGAACTGCCATACTGTAGCAGTTCATAAAAGGTTCTTCCTGCATTTAAAATGAAAATAAATTAATAAAGTCTATATCTGGGTTAATTATTTGATAAACAACCATAATATTTACTATGAAATATTTTTAATGAACATCTCTAATCATTTTGACCAAGGAGGCTATTCACAAATATAAAAAACTCATTTTTTATGCATTTTATTACCAATTTTTTAATAAAACTTCTACATTTTAAAATAATTTTAAAGAACTTTCAAATGAAAAGTTACATCTATCATTAATAACTTAAAATCAATCATTTTTTGAAGTTTTATAAACTTAAGTTCAGGTAATAATAGAAGATACCAAATCACAAATTATTTAAAAAGAAGTAATAGGAAATATGGAAAATTAACTAGAAAAATTATTCCACCAACAAACATTAAAACAAGTTTAAAATCCTTCTTTTTGGCACAATTCAATATATAAAAGAGCGTCTTTAATACATATCTACTTATTTGATATTGTGAAACTTCAGAGAATTTACTCATTTTCTCATAATCATAAAAACTTTCTGAAGAAGTAAACATTTCAAATTCTGTATTCCTATAAGTGTGTGTGTTTTTTTTTAATGACTGCAGTAGATAAAATACTATGCAATGAACAAACTTAATTATTCGTACAATGGCCTTCTTCAACAGTCATTAGGCTAACAATGTAGTGACCATCCTCTAGTGCACTCACTACAGGCAGTAGTAGATGACCTCAGCCGCTCGCTATTCAGGGTTCAATTGATTGACCAAGACGATAGCTTCATTTGACGCTAACACTGTTTACTTACAGCGTGGCCATTGACCACCGCTCTTCCATTCAATACCAAAGGCTTTAAATATTTGTACTAAAATATAGTTTATTAATCTAAATATTTTCAGTCTATGATAACATCTAAAACAATAAGCCAACCTTATGCACTGAACACATTTTACATTATATTTTTTTTTTGTTATTGTACTGTTATATAATATTTTTCTGAGTTCTACTTAAACAAATTTATTTATTTCAAAATTTTAATTATTTAATCACGGATGTATTTTGTTTGAACAAGTTAATTAAGTAGGTCTATTCATTATTCATATCTAATACGCCGATCGTAGAGATATGGACGAATATGAGGGGTGATCGTGATGAGTGTTGATGAACGAGTGTAGTCATTGTTACTATCTGAGTTCAACCTAGCTCAGAAAGGACTATTTATTAATAGTCCAATAGCCAGGGCAACTATGGGAATCCGAACCAGTAGTGTTGGTCTGATTTTCAGCTAACTGACAAGTCTGACACTCAGTTCTTTTCCCCATACAAGATCCTGAACCTTGTTTACTATCTAAAATGGACACTCAAGACTTCTCTAGTAGTATCCACGTTGCTGGCAACCACTGAGCAGATGCCATGTTGGTATTAAGAGGACCGAGCATAGAACCTATTGCCTACAATCTCCTAAAACCTTTGTCCACAAAAGCTGGGTTACAGCACTGTGCCACCAATGTGAACAGATTAAAGTTAAGATAGATAAAATTAAAAGTTTTTCAGTCAAGTTTCAATCAAGACAGCTTTTCAATAAAGTAAATTTGACTTTACTTCACAGCTGTATAATAAATACAGTACACCTCAAAATACTATCACAACAACATATTAACAACAAAAGTTTATTAATTTTAAAGTGTAAAAATAGAATTATGAAGCATAGGAATGTAGTTCCTTATACTTTGAAAACAATTTAATGACACATTTGAGAGTCTTCATAATTTACAATAACAGTTTCATTATGACATTTATAATAGAATTACACAGACACAACTGTCTTGCATAAGTTAACAATTCTGACACACCAATAAATTTGAATTTAACAAATATAGAATATTTTTTATGTGTCTAACCTAGTGTACATTCTTCTGTCAATTTACTTGTTAACATGTTCAATTAATAATCGTACATTTTTGTTACCATAAATTTGGCAACAAAAATAATTCTATTAAAATACTGAGTGGTATAAAATATATGATGACCTTAATTCATACTTACTTAAATAAATAAAATACAATTGTATTTTTTAATGAATGAAAATTAAATACTCAAATGAAATATTACTATCCGTAATGAAGGAGTAAAATACAATCTTACATAATGATAATTAGATGTTTGTTAAAACAATGTCAATATTACATACTGGCTGCTGTATTTACAATTCTAATAAATACATACATAGCTGAATCTGTGAAAATCTATAAAATAAATATCAGCTTCAGCAATTAAATGAGAGTTGTATTACATTGTTCTTGTCTCAGGGTAATCTATCATGGCCATTTTCTTAGTGCATTATCAAGTGGGATGTTTTGTCTTTTGTAATAATAAAATACAAAGGTTATAAACTACCTATCTTTTTCCATTTGTATGACTCCTTCAACGATTTTACTACCAAATTTTTAAATTTATATTTATGATGTTTTAAAACCTACATTAGACAAATTAAAGTTCTTAAGCTTAGATACCAGATGCCGACATGACTTTGTGCAAATTTGAATGCGAATATGAATGATTATATGTCAGATAAGTGTGGATGACATGTGTAGTTTGGTTACTAATTAAGTTTGACTTTTCTCAGAAAGGGCAGTTATTACCCCAATAGCCAGGGCAACTAGGGACCTACAGCTTTATGTACAATCCGAATCATGTAGTGTTGGTCTGATTTTCAGCTAACTGACAAGCCTGACACTCAGTTCTCTTCCCTACACAACATCTGAACCTTGACTACCATCCAACATGAACACTCCAGACTTCTCTAGTAGTGTCCATGTTGATGGCAACCATTGAGCAGACGCCATGTCAGTATTAAGAGGACCAAGCATAGAACCTATTGGCTACAATCTCCTCAACACTTTGTGTCCAAATACCTGTGCTACAGCAATGTGCCGTTGTCTTTCTGTAGCATATTATGTCTAGTAATTTATCATGTATTTTTTTTTTTTAATTATTTATATTTAAAGTGCTTTTTGCGTTGTCACTGCATTTTATATTTTAGAACAGATTGACAATTATTTATCTAAGTTAAATCTGTGTATAATTGACAGTACCAAAGAATATTTGATAAACATTCAAGAGTTTGCAACTAGTAAGAACTATGAGGAAGGGAAGATAAGCTGAGCCTATGTTACAGTTGACTCATATTTAACTCATGAAAAAAATAGTAACAATATAATCCTTCCCTGAACTATCAGATTCATTTTTCTCTTATTGTTTCTAATAAGAAATTTCCCTGTTAAAGAGATAAACTCTTGGTTTATCATTATTTTTTGCTCTACCTTCTATAAAAGAAGTTTTATTAATTTTTTAAAGTTGGTTTGGTGTAATCCTAATCTCACGATTTGTGCACTTTGTTGTCAATTAAGCCATTTTTCATTTCATTTCACTTAATTTTTGTTGTTGCATCATTATAAATTGTGTGTTTGTCTCTATAAAACAATTATATAATTTTATAAAGACATTTCTCATTTCCAATTTTAAAAATGAATATAATATATGTATTAATACTTTTGAAAAATATAATATATGCATTAATACTTTTGCAAAATATCATATATGGCCTATTAATATATACTATTTATTAGCAATAATTAAATATTTAACAGGAGACCAACCTTCGCTCGTAAAAGACATAACAGCTATGGTAAATTAATACAGTAAAATATAAAAAATTATTCATTATATACTCAATAAATACACTTTATCTGCACAAAAATAAACCTTTTGTAGTTCTTGTTCAGGATGATCAACTCTTCCTTCATCATTTAGTCAGGTCTTAAGATCTGAAATTATTTTTCTGTCTCTAGACTTCAATGCACGGCTTGGTTGTGGTTCTGTGTAGCTCAGAGTTACAGGTTGGTTGAGTTGAATTTTGCACACTGAAGAAGTAGCATCCATATCTCCCAGAGGATCTTGAGATCGTTTGTTGTTGCTCTACCTTGTAGGTTATCAATACAACTTCATTTCGGAGATCTTCCGCGTTTCATTTATAGGTTTCCAAACATATAATATATAGTTTGGACAAACAACGCTTATTTTATAAGGGTTAACCTTATTCTGCAATATTCAAAATAAATAACCTTATACTGATATGTAACTATAGCAACATACACGAAAACGGCACGCTTGGAAACACTTCTTGGACAGTGTTTGACAAGGTAAACCCAAACAGAAATAAAACTAACTAAAGAAGGAAACCACACCCAAAAATTAAAACCAGAAAAATACTCTAGAAAATTCTCAGATGAGCATAAGATCAAACTACAGAAGACTCAAAAGATCCAAACTATTACAAGCGATTTATGGACAACATTCTCTTTAAATATCTTAATTTCCAAACCAACTTTTAAAAGGCCTAAGGTTTTTTTACTTAAAGTATTATTTAATTCGATGTTTTATGTCCAGTGAAAGTAGATGGAACTGTTACTCACGCTTTTGATATTTTTGTTATTAATTGGCAGTAATTAATTAATAAACAGTCATCTCTCAAGATTATTGTCAAAGGTGAAAACCACATCATGTGAATAAATGATTTTCTCATATACTGAAAAAAGGTTGGCATTAATACCAAGAGTTACTGAATTGAAACGTGATGTAGGATACAACATCAAAAAAGTCTGACACTTTAATTTCACTATATATATTAAATTTATAATTTAATACGTAGTGAAACTTACTATTTTATTTAAGCTAAAAGGGTCTTTAAGATTCAATTAAACAAATACATAAAAATAAGTTTTAAAGCAAATTAATTAATCTCAATATGAAAATTCTTATCAAACATTGTAACTAAAAATAAAAATTAAAAAATTAGAGGGTTTGGGTATTATAATATTTGTATTTTCATGAAGTAAAAATTAATAACTGGGAAGTTCATTTAGTTACCATGACAAATTTCATTTTTACATCTGATGATCCTAGCAAGAATATCTACTGATTCTTTTTAACTAATTAACTAGTAATTACAACCCCACTTCGAACAAGACAAACTACTTGAATCTATATATATATATATATATATAGTAAATAAAGTAGATAGCACCTATAACCTCACTATAAAATATAGATTCTAGTTATGACACCGGCCACTTAAGGAGGCCTTTCCCTCTGTGAAAAACAACAAAAACATATGTTTCTATTTCAAGAATTCAGTTAGCAATAATGTTTGTATCGTTACACTTGAAGTGACATTTAAAAGGCAAAGATCTATTATACTGCACCATAAGATGGTTTTTGTAAATAGTTTAGTATTTTTATACTTTTTTCAAGCCTAAATATGTGAAACTTAAAATGTCATTCTTCTGATTTTGAACTAAAAAACTAATAATATCAACTTATAGTCCACTATAATGAACTTTTAATACTAATAAAGTGTTCATTATAACTAATTATAATAATAAACCCGATCAATACAGTTGAAATAGATAAGCATGTGTTGGCTTGCTGACGGTGCTCAAAATCAATGCACATTAAACCTACCTTACATTTGATAATCATTAACATCCAATTATTTCTTTACTATGGCGTACAACATATCACTCATTAATATAACATAGCAATATCTCTAAAAACAAAAAATGTATATGCACTTACTGGTTATGGCCACAATAAAAGATGGAGTGGAAGACAGTGGAGACGGTGAAGCAGAGGACAAGGGCACTGCCATAAACAATAGCTGAGCAGTACTGGAGTCGCGTAGTGGAGCGCTTGAGCAGCACCGAGCCAGCATACACACTTGGTGGAATCCATATCTATGTCCAAGACACAGGCTTATATAAAGTTATGTTTCTTATTGTTACATGTTTTTAATAAGGGAGAAAACCCAAAAGTAGATACAACTCCTCAACCCAACAACTTGTTAAAATATCATACTAAGATATGAAATGAAGCAAGATCTCTACTCCCTCGAGGGTTAAATCCCCTAACGATTTGAAAATGTAGAGCTTCTAAAAAATGATAAGCGATTATAGAAATAAAGTGTGAACATTTTTTACTTCTAAATATTAAAGTAAATAATGCCTTAACATAATTTACAGTAGAAGCTAGGCCCTGCGAATAGATGTTGTAGACTACTGTTACTAAAACAACATATTGCAGGTACAGACTCGAGCGGTAATAGGCAGGAGACGGGTGGAGGGCCCGATATGCCTGCAGTCCTGGAAACATTTGCTACTGCCAGACTTTCCCACGCGATGAGTCTTTCCCATTCTTGCTTATAAAATAAGATGAGTTAATTGTTACCTTCCGATCTACCTTAAGTACATTTCCAGACTGCGTGCGATATGTTTACCTGTGATTTAGGAGTGTTTAGAAATTTTACAGTACTTAAGAGTGCGGAAAAAAATTGTTTAGTGGTTTATATGGTTGTTTTTATTTAACTACTGTAGTGTAATAAATATATGGAATCCATTTAAATATAGCCTGTGTCCGTTAAATCATTATTAGAAACTATATAAGTAATTACAGTTGAATTTATTAATGTATAAGCATTACCTACTAATAATTCAGTGAATAGTTGTCTCTTCCATTTACCTATAACAATTTTCTTTAAATAAAAATGTTAAACAGAAATGATTTATTTAAAACCATTTTTAACGAGAATTTAAATAAAAATGATATGTATTTAACGGAACTGGAAATCACAGAAATATTTTTCTAAGTCACACTATGAAGCACGGTATATTTTTCAGATACCGTGATTAGTATATATAGTTCATATTTACTTTATTTCAATTAAAGTTATAAACGGACTTATAATTTTGTACAATATTTATCACTGTTGATAGTAATATACGTTTTAATAGTTTAACTTTCCAACACTTAACATGTTTGATATGTTTTTATTTTAAATACCGGTCTAATTATAAGAAATACCAAACTACAAATACTCCGTAAACGCGTAAACAATCGCCCTATACAATCTGTCAGTGAACCTTACCACGTCGTAATGGTCGAGTCGATGTTTTTATATGACTAGTAGGCCAGCCAGGAGGCCGGACCTTCAGCGCGCGTACTGTATCATGTTGAGTTTATACTGTAGACTGTGATGTAACATGGGTGTATCAGCTGGTTTTCATTAGGTACTGGTACCTGAATCCACGAAAGCTTTCAGCTAAATTGTAAGAAAGCAATTTACCACAAATCAGCTTGAATTGCAACTACGGGAATTTAAACAAGTATTTTTGTGTTTATTTGTTGATACACTCAGATGCCACTTTACCCATGTGACGACGTCATGCAAGTTACTCATGATACCTACTATCTTTTATTCTAGGTTTTGTGTTACAGACCCTTAACTGATACCTATCACAATGTGAAAGAGGAAAAACATGTATTAACTTCCCTATGAACAGAAAATGTTGTAGTGAGTCAACCCAGAACAAAAAGTTGCCAAGTTATTCCAAGAGAAGCACTATCTCAAAGAGACATTGACTATAATATGGACAATCCCACTTAAATTAATTATTTCAAGCACACTAGTATTTATCTTAGCTGTGATGAGTGTAGGACTATGCTACAAAGATCGACTAATTATTTAGAAGAGGCCAGTTATTAATAACCCATTAACCAAGGCAACTGAAGGACTTACACGTTATTGAACAATCCGAACCAAGTAGTATTAGTATGATTTCGGCTAATTAACAAGCTTTCAATGCTCTGGACAATACGCGAATCTTGACCACCACCCAACCTGGTTGTAGCTCAGCTTTTGTTAAACAGAAAATTATCATTAAAATGAGTTGAGGAAGAATTGAGAGAATTTTCATTAAACACCTTTTTCATTTAAGACTGTAAATTATCACAATTAAAATATTCTAATTAGGAATAAGATTTGTGTATTAACCTTCAAATAGATAACTATAAGTAACAAATTTCAGTACTGTGTAAATAATTTGGCTGTGTTCTCAATAAAAATTATATGTTGCATTGGAAGTGCTATCTACTACCCCAGCATGAGGAGTAAAACCAAACTGTGTTCATATCAGAACCAAAATCTGTGTAAGCCCTTCGAAGAATTTTGGATCGAATAACAGAACGTCCAGCTTACTTCAATAAAAAATTTAATCCATACATTGACTGAAAATGCCCTTGAAAAATCCCTGAAAAAAGGATAACATCAATTCTGTAAAACTCTTGAACATTTTTCATTTTTTATATTATTGCTGGTAAAACTGGCTACCTATTAGGTGGTATTAACCCTTTGCAGTCGGATATGCCACAAAAGTGGCAACATATGGTTTCTGTACCCACTCGGACTGATTATAGAAGCTTTGTCTTCTCTGGTCGGGTATGTCACTATCGTGGCCGGCGCCATTGTCGTAGTCAGATCGGAGTAGTTTGTGATTGGTTTGTCCGTGAGCTCGGATCGGCCCCTTTCGTGGCATCTAGTGATTTCCCTATGCGGTAGGTTGAGCCACTTTTGTGGCAGTTCAATATATTTATTTTTATGTTTTTTTTTTAACAGTTGTTTGGTTACTATGAAAACATAGGTATATTTCGTAACTAGTTTCAATCAGCTGGCAACATTGATCGCTTTTTAATATTTCGTCTATGCTTTTAAAATACGTCATTTCACAAGGTCAACATTCGCGCCATTTCACCTTGCTGCTTCTTGTTACTCTGCATATGTTTTATGTTTGTTTTGAGTGATTATTGTAAATATTTGTGAAGTGTGTGTGTATATAAATATTATTGTAGTGATTGTATATATTTGTAAATATCAGTTTCCTATTTGTTTATCATTTAACTAACACAGTACTTTATTTTATACAATACAATTCTTTATTTTATTATTGTACCAGTGTAAATAATATAAAATAATAAAATTTTAAAGTTGCCGTTTTAACATTATTTTTCCTAAAAAATAACATTAAAACAGTATGTATTTTTCAATGTATTATTTGTTGCATTATCAATGTATCTTTTCATAATACAGTATTTTATTATAATAGAAATACATATTTAAGTAAACAATTAGCATATTACATATATTAAGATGTTATAAAATTTTTAAAATTGCCGTTTGAACATTTTTTCCCCTAAAAATTAACATTTAAAAAGTATGTATTTTTCGATGCATTATTTGTTGCATTTTCAGTGTTATTTTTCATGAACAATGTAATTGAACTAATACAAATAAAGTAAAATATTGAACCATTATGTATTAGAGATGTTAAATAAATTTTTATAATGTTTTTATATCTATATTTGGTTTTTAAATTAAATAAAAACCTTGGGTGACTCTAAATGTAATAGATACGCAAAAAAAGCTTCCGACATGGCAATGCACAGCGGGAGTTTGTATGCCGAGCTGACGGCGAAGCGGCCATTGCCACGAAAGTGGCCACTCCGACCTCACGGGACAAAGTGGTAAGTTTGATGATCGATTTGCCACGGAACCATGTCGAGCCACAATAGTGGCATATCCGACTGGAGAGGACAAACCTTAAAACACTGTTCCTACTGAAAAGGGTTAATGAACCAGTCTGAATCCATAGCATATAATAATCTAATTAATGCCTTAGAGTATTCGTTCAACTCACAACTACCACTTAATTCATACTAAGAATTTAAAACATTTTTAAAAAGGATTTTATACAAAGCAACTTACCCCATGTGTGATGATATTAGCTATATGCTCAATAGTAGTGGGGACATAAGCACAGTTCCCACTGGCACGAGCATTCTTCCATTTGACTCTGAAAAAGCAAAATAAGAGCTCAACACTACATTATTGTATCAAATTTTGTACTGAGTTATGACTAAAGGAGTGCTATAGACTACTAGGTATTATGACTATCTATAATAGTCATATAATTATAAACTTTAGCATACATATGCTTTTTAAAATGGCCTATATTTAACAAAAAAAAATAAATAAACAAAAAACTGTTATGAGACATAATTATGAAACTAATTTACACAAACTTTATTAAGTTTTGAAATTATATCAGTTGTCACAGTTTATTGAACTGATCACTGAATGTTCCTGTCCCAATGCATCTGCAAAAGTTTACATATAATTTTCTTCACTTCAAAGGAAAAGAAACCTTATTAGTAAGTGTTTGAAAATTAACTAGTAATACTACTGCTAAATAATTTTTTCACATTGTAACTCAATATATAAAGAATTAGCGACAAACTAACTAAACAAGGAGCAACAGACAATCTACCATACCAAAACCAAAAATCTACTCTATCCAATCCACTCTATCAATTAAAACATAAAATTGAAAATTGTATAAAAACTCAATTCTAAACTACCTTGCAAAATGAAATAAAAAACAAATGATGGGAAGATGTAACTGACGTTGGTTCTAGATTTTACGAGTACAATGCTGTAATTGCTTTGCATAAAAAACAAGACATATTATTCAAAAAACATTATTTGGAATATACGAAAATACAAACTGTGTTTTATGCAAAACATCTTGTATGCTATGGACAAATACCATATTATATACCGTTCAAAATTAACATCATATAATTTGTATACTACAAATACAAACTGTTGGGAAGCCAGATCAATAATGAGTCAATGAATTTATGTCCAACTACTCATCTGCTGTTTAATAAATAAATAAATAAAAATAAGCAGTAAAAGCATCAGTTTGTCTCCAACAGTTGACTAGGATTCATATTAAGTTTTTTTTTCTTTTCTACTGTGATTTAATAATATTCACATAAATTACTTTCTATTTTCAAAGAAATTTGCTTTCTAGAATATATAATTACAGATAGAATATGGTACATATTTTTTCATACAAAAGAGTTGATAAATAATCATTCATGTTTATTTAAACAATCCCATACTGTTTTTATTTCAGTTAAATTTTAATTGACTTTTAGCTTGTTTCTATACTATGAATGTAAGTTGGATGTAATTTGGTTACATCACTACTGTCTTTATCTGTACATCTTATCTTATAAAAAGTTTAGTCCACTATACCCTGAAAAAATACAGCATTTTGCACTACAACTTTGACATGAGAGGTGGTAAATAACCATTCACAATATCACGTAAATAAATAGCACAGTATTTGTATTATCATCCATTGGCATTTTCATTTTCACAAGTAGTCCTACACAGCCTCCTCTATTTTTTTTCTAATCTTCCAGGTTTCCTCTTCCTCAACTCGTCTTTTCGGTGTCCTCTTCTCTCTACATTTCCACACCTTCTATCCTTCCTCAATTGGCCCTCTCACCTTCCTCTCGATCTTCTTCCTCTTTCTTCTTTTCCAGGGCTATCCTTGGGAATCTATTATTTCCAAGCCTTTTCACATGCTCCGTCCACTGTATCCTTCTTTCCATATTCTATTGTAGCAGTTATCACTTTCAAACTTTCTCTGGTTATTTTGTTCCTTATTATATCTCTTCTGCTATTTTTCTCTATTCTTATTAAAAATCTCATTTCTACTTCCTTTAATCTGCTTAGTTCACCTTTTGTCCAAGCCCACGTTTCGTCTTTCCTTATGATAAGATTGGTTGATTATATATCTTGTACATCAATATTATCATATTCCATTCCAATTCCATAATATTTTCTTTACCAGTTTAAAGAACGATCCCCTCTTCTGCGTCCTATTTCCTATCTCTTCTCTTATTGTGTCCAATATCTTATCTCTGTTCCCTCATAAGTCCAACACCTCGTCCAAATCATGAGAGACCTACGCAATGCCATTAAGTACAGGATTGCCTAAATAGGGAAGATGCCAGCAAGGACTTCATGTCCTCTGGTACCTGCAAGGTTCTCATAAGTCTCTACAAAAACTCTGAAAAGAAACGGCTAACGGGGCACAGTTGAAGCCTCCATCCAACGTCCTAATAGTGGATAAAAAAAATTCTTTCAAGGATTTATATCATAATAAATAAAATATAAACCTGCTGCCATTATAAAAGATATTTTTACTAGGTCTAGCCTGATTTTAAACAGGTCTAGCCTGATTTTAAACTAAAATCACTCAACCTATAAATATTTCTAAAACATCCGGCAATTCATGAATGAAGAATCTTATTTGGTTTGAAACAACAATGTGAAAATGGGATTATTTAAGCTCAATCAAAGTAAAATAAATTCAAATTGGTTATTAAACAAATGTGGGTTGATTTTATATTTTAGCAGTTAGAGTAATCATAATGAATGTAAATTCTTTGACTTAACTAAAGCACACAACATGTTGATTATAGTTGCATAAATGAAATATTTAGTTTTTATTAGTGAGTTACACAAAATGAAGCTAGCAACATAATGTAAGCTTTTTATACTGCAAGCTAATTTTAGTTAATTGATAACTATTATGACCAATACCTCAAATGTGAGAACTTGGATATATAATAACCAAATCATTGATTGTAAATGTCCTCATTAGCACCAGAAATTAATTAAATAAGGAAAAATATAATTTGAGACATCTTTTAATACAGCACTTACCCTTTTGGCCATAACCAGGCCAAATATTTGAAGGGTTCTGAGGTCCATGAGGGAAGTAAATTAAAAATTGTCATCTTTGTTAATCCTGAGCAGAAGAACCCACTCTTCTGCCCTACAAAGCTAATATTATGGTATTAGTTCTCCCATGGTTGTATAATCGTTGCCACATCCAAACTCAACTTATTTGATTAAACATATTGACTGAAACCTTTCAAGATAAGGACTGTCTTTCATTTACAGATTCTCATCAAGGTTAAGAATGTTCACAAAGTATGTTGAAAGCTAAAACAAAATTGGAATTTGTATTTTAAACGTAGAGGCCTATACTATTGAAATATTTATAAAACTGTATGAACATTCTGATACCTCATCTACGTTTAATAGATAAATACTACAAATATTTTGACCGTTACATAAAATTCAGAGAATAGAATTGATTTTAGGCTAACTTATAACAAACGAGCATCGGCAGCGCTGTTCGAGACTGACAGTTTGACAGATAATCACAATCACAGTAAATTCAATGTTAAGCAGACGACTTGACGTCACAACAAAACAAAATATATGATTCGTTTTACTGACAACAGCTGACTAGCACGGTAAAGTTAAAAAAGGCGTCATAGACAGCCAAAGTGAACTAAGAAAAAGTACAAACTAATACAAGGGAAATGGTACTTATTTCAGAGATATTATTTACACAAATGCTGAAAATAAAATGAAAAAATGATGACATAAATACGAAACGAGTATAAAATTGCTGCTTAAGTTAAATGGGCTTATCTAGCTTCAATCTTAATGGATTAAATCGATACAACCACATTTAATGGAACATTATCTGCATAACAGTGGTATTCACTATGATGCAAATTTAACTTGAGAATTTTTAATGTGTAAGAAGTATATAGTTTTGTTTCTCATAATACATTTATTTCTTACTATGTATGTTATTGTTATTATTGAAAGTTAAAAAACAACATTTTATCGACATTTTTTTTCAATATTTATTATGGAATTAGGAGCTAAAACACTCAGAACTTAATGTTGTAGGTACATATTTGTATCAACACGATTTTATACTAGTAATGTATTCTTTATGAATTTTTAATTTAAAACCAAGAAGTCAATTTAGGCTTTGTCCTTAAAATCAAACTCATCTTTGGTTCAAATTATTAGATTGAACAGTTGGAATTCTGTCAAAGGTATAGACCGCGCGGCGAAGGTCCGGTCTCGAGCCCGCCGAACGGTGATAGGGAGGAGACGGGTGGAGGGCCCCCTGCAGTCCTGGAAACATTCGCTACTGTCAGACTTTCCCACGCTTGCTTCTAAAATAAGTTACGTTAATTGTTATCTACGGATGCACATTCAGTACGTTTCCAGACTGCGTGCGATATATTTGCTTGTGGTTTAGCGTGTTAGGAATGTTTACTCAAGTGTACGATAAACAATTATGTAGTTGGTTATATGTTTGTTTTTATCAAACTACTGTAGTGTAATAAGTCAGATTGTGTTGTTTTTCCTTTTTTTTCTGTCCCTTAAGTGTGTTAAGAGTCTGCAGAGCCATACTGGTTTAATTCTCATAAAAACAACGTTATTTTGAATCCATATTTTTATCATTATTTATTTACCAAACGTTGTGTATGAGGTGTCATTTAAAATGCTATCATATTGCGAATTGGGTTTGCTTTTGATATTATGAATACATACGCCTAGTTTTCAAAAATAGGTGAAACTAAAAACTTCAAAGTAAATAATTTTTATATTTATTCTATTAAACTAATTATGAATCCACAAAGTAGTTCAACGAGTAATTTCACTCTTGATCAAATGCAATTTGTTTGGAAAAGACGTTTGAAAATAACTGTTAAATTTTGACACGCGTGATCATTTGTCCGGTCCGAAAAAAAAACATCGTTCTAATGAGATTTAAACCAACATGGCCGACAGCCTCTGCAGACTCTTAAGGTTGTAAAATTAGTGAACGTAAATCCTAAATAGTTTATTCCTTTAGTGGTTCCTGCCTCAACTATGGCTCGCTTTATTCCTAAAGTAGCCCAAGGAAAAATGACTAGAAGTCAGACTAGGGAAATTATTTGGAGAGTAAGTGAGTTCATGGCGATTGAGGCCAAATTAACAGATGAACAACGAATCCCCGTAAAAAATCGTTAGAACGAACTGCAGTTGCATGTAGCATTTCAAAAACTCTTATAAAGGAAATTCGGCGTGAATAGTGTTTATTGGACACTTCAGCGGAAGGAGAGTGTTCGTTCACAACTCCCAAAAAATACAAGAGAAAAACAACAGCGACAGAACTAGACGATGTGTCGACAAATGTGTCGTTAGAAAAACAGTCCATGAGTTTTATAAAACTGACGAGTCACTCCCATCTCGTCATTTTTATTTTAAACCAATTTAAATAAAAATTAAATGTATTTTAACGATACGGGAAATCACAGAAATATTTTTCTTAGTGACAGTAAGAAGTATATATTTCTTAGTTATTTAACTTCAATTAAAGTTATTAACTGATTTATAATTTTTTATGATATATTTAATAGTTGTTATTGATATACGTTTTAATTTGTTAACTTTCAAACTCTTAACCAATTTGATGTTTTTATTTTAAATACTGGTCTAGTTATAAAAGATACCAAAATACAAATTCTCCGTAAACGCGTAAACAATCACCCTGTACGATCTGTCTGTGACCGCCTCGCTCAGAGTCGATGTTTTTATATGACTAGTAGGCCAGCCAGGAGGCCGGACCTTCAGCGCGCGTACTATACTGAGCCATATTCATTAATCAAGAGCTGAAAAAGTCGTAACAGTAATAGAAAACTAACAATACTGTCCATTCAAATGAGAACCGACAATTTTCTTTCGAACAATAATAAAAGCCTAGATCTAATTAATTGAATTCTACGTTTTAAAATGAATGTAACCTAATTATTTTAAAGTAACTTCTTGTTTATACCTATCATCAGATCATTCGCATGTTTATCAGATCAACAATAAATTATAATCCTTTATAGAACCAACTCATCCCAAGAATGGGAATTCCAAGAGGAGTATGGCTCGTATTTTCATCACTAGACCAACACTATTAAGACATAAATCTATATTGTGATAATTCGTGAGGATAGGATCCAAGATGTTCTAATCTCTACAGAGTTATAAAAGATTAAGATAGTCTAAGAATTTCGACAGAGAATTTAATCCAGGTAAAAATAAGAGCTCCATTCGGATAAAAAAGTAGCATTTATCCCAGTTATAGCTCCTGGAATTTATTTGTTATGTTGGGATATCATAATGTCCTAACATAACAATAAGATGTGTCTGGAAATATTATTTTTTTCATTCAACTTATCTAAAGTTAAATAAAATTATAATTAATGCTTTAACAATATGCAATGCCTTTAATGATTTCTTTGTAATGTAGGTAATAATGTTAAGACTCCAAACCAGCATAAAGTAGCTCCAGATGTTGAATATAGGTGTATGGTATCAATTTTTCTTTATCCAAGTTCTGAAGAGGAAATTGATAATACCATCAAAGATTTAAAAAATAAAAAATACGCAGGACAGATTAAATGTCTTCTGCTTTATTAAAGAAAGTCTCTAAAAATATGCTGAAGCCCTCGTGCAATTTATTTTATGTTTCCTTCACTAGTGAATCATTCCCTAAGTGTTGGAAAACGTCAATAGTGAGACCTTTATTTAAAAAAGGTGACAAAAAGGCATGCAACAGTTACAGGCCAATATAGATTATATCAGTTTTTCAAAGGTTCTAGAGAAAGCTATGTTGACCAGACTTTGGAAGTTTCTGGAAAATAACAATATTATTGTTAAAAACCAACATGGATTCGCAAAGAAACTGCCATTTTTAACTTTGTAAATGACGTAGTTAGTGAGTCGATTCTAAAAACTATACAGCAGGATTATTTTTCGATCTGAGTAAGGCTTTTGACAGGGTCGATCATGGGCTGCTGTTGCATAGATTGAGTGAGGTGGGAATTCATGGAGTTACACTGCAGTGGGTGGCCTCGTATCTATACGGAAGGAAACAATATGTTGAAATAAGATCAGTAGATGAGACCGGTTACGTTTGATCTTTTTCTTCTTTTGAGGGAAGTGCCACAGGGCTCTGTTTTGGGACCCGTCTTGTTCCTCTTGTTTATCAATACACTCCCATCCTGTACTTTAACTGCCAAACTCACACTGTTCACTGACGACACATCTCTCAACATTTCCAGTTCAAAAATTGATAATCTAGAGCAGGCTACCTTTCTTGAAGCCAATGGTTTGATAATAATTTTCTTAGTATTAAATCAAATAAAATCCAATTAATAAATTTCTGCTTGACTAATAGACAAACTAGTGATTTTAGCCTACTTTTAGATGAAACTGAGATTCGTCCATCTCAAAGCGTCCGTTTCTCGGGATTGGTCCTGGACGAGAATCTCAATTTCCACAAACACATCGAACAAGTTTTTAAAAAAATACTCACTTCTGGAAATTTGGTTTTGCGTAGTTTAAAAAACTTAGCAAATGTTGACGTTCTCCTGGCCGCGTACTACGGTCTTATCTACCCCCACCTAGCGTATGCTATACCTATTAGGGGTTATGAATGTCAAACAACAGTTTTTAATTCAAACTACAAAAGTGGGCTGTTGGAACTATTTTTTCTTTGCGTAAGTTCCAGTCTTTGAAGAATTACTTCCAGGAATCAAAGATCCTAACGTTACCATCTATTTACATAATGGAAACTATAACTTCTGTCAAGCAGAATATGTCTAATTTCACTACTTTTTAGTTACAATGTTATATTCTTTACGCAACCACAATCCCAAAACATTAAACATACTTTTAAAAAAAGTCTGTGTTAAAATTGCATAACATAACTGACTCCCAGTGTCTCTTATCAAATTTAGAAAACAGCTAAAAAAATATCTCATAAATCTGTCCTGTTACAGCGTCCAGGAATTTATTGATGCCTGTAGGCTATCGAAGTGACATAATTTATTTCTATAATACTTTGTATAATTGTATATCTATTTAGTAGTAGTATAAGAACGATTGTTAGCTAATGCAAATAAAATATAGTATAAGAACACTTAGCTAATTCAAATGTTTTTTAAATTTGGCTGAATAAACTGATTTGATTTGATTGCATTGCAGCTCATCCTATTCGTCAATCATGTTATAATCACCAACAATATTTATGACTTCGGAGGTAAGGGATTTTACAGTTTATATTTTAATCTACCTTAAAAATCTACCATCGACAACAGAAAAAATGTATATAGTCAATGATAAAACTAGAAATTTGTATAAGAATAATATCATTGATTTTATAATCAATGATAATATGCAATTAATTGTATTATCCCTAAATCTGTTACTCTCAACCACTTTGCTCATTGTGAGGTAAGCAGTTGACAGTCGACACAAAATTTAGGTTTGACGCCTCTAAGAAAAATTAATTCTATCAATTACTGTTTCTGATCATAGTGCTGGTCCTAGATATAATGATTACGATAATATCTATTCACTTTGTCTGCCATTATTTTATTGTATATTTTTGTAAAATGGAGTTTTCCGTAAATAAATTAATGTCTCTGTAAAGTATTTTTATTTGATGATACTGTATTGTGTATCGTATCATTTGTCCATCTCTTTTTTTACTGTAAGAGGTAAATATATTTGTTTATCCAGTTTTACAATTAAAATTGTTCATAAAGTGCTTTCTTAAACACTTGTAGTTTGCAGAACAATCTGTTTTGTAAGTCATAGTTTGTATGAGGAATTGGAATTATAAGTAACACTTGTCTTATCACTAGTGATAAGATGCTATCACTATTGGTAGTTGGTCTCTGTGTTCAATCATTGAAGGCAAATGATGAGGATGATGTTCCAAATGTAAATATTCAACATTTAATATAATTTTATAGTAATTCTCTGCTAGGTTATGATTGAAGTGACTTTGTGGAAGAATAGCTATAATTTTAAAATTAGTGTCTTAAGCCTTACCCCGATTTTGATATAGGCTTGTCTTGTACAAGTTTTAAAATGCTAGTTTTATGGAATTCTGCTAAATTAATTATTCTGGGATTGGTATTGAAGGAAAATGCTTAACCCCTCACATTTGTCTTAAGTTAACTATCCCAGTAAAAAACTGAAAGATAGTATTGACTGAGTTGGTAGGTTGTCTTAGATTATGTGTAAACTTAATTATGTTATGTAATACTGTACTGTAATGTATACTGTACATTGCAGATTTTACTACTTATTTTATTTTATTTATTTTTCTTAACAGCTTACACTAATAATTTACAACAAAATAACAATGTAATACATGGCTCAGACAGGAATTAAACACGACAATATACAACAATAAAACTCATAATAACAACAATCTAATACTGGAAACAACAGTGATATTTAATATTTACATGTACTAGTCTCAACTGTTCACAAAAGGAAAAGGCAACAACAGTGCATCATTGTACACTTATGCAACATTACTATACATTGTCCATGTAAATTACTATTTAGGTGTTTTATGACAATAAAAAATCTTAAATCAATAGAAAAAAATCAATGAATATTACATAAGTATCATGTAAGTAATATCATGAACAATGAACTGGAATAAATACGTTATGGTTAACAACATCAGAATTGAATCACAAGTAAAACTCGTGACTTGAAAATAAAACATACATTAAACTGTAGTAATATTATCAGTGATTAAGCTTTAAGGTTGCTTAAGTTAACAGTACTAACATGTTATGGTACCAAATATCTATAACAAATACACAAGCAATCTAAACCTAAACAAAATTGAATATATAAGTACCCTGAGTAGTACAAGAAAGAACCAAATTTAATTAAATAAAGATAACATTAATCAATGTCATAACTTGGCCATAAGTTGAAAACTACCCCTTTGAAGCCTATTTCTGTTGTGTTGAAAAACGTTTATGTCTTTGTTGAGATGGTTTGCCAGGCATATCATGCATGGGAAAACACTGTTGAAGGCATATTCTGTGTAATGATGCTTCATAGCAAAGGTGTAAGTCAACTTTGTATGCCTTTTGGTTCTTAGGTCTATTTCATTCAGAATCAATTAGTTGTGGGAATCAGTTCAGATATCAACAGATTTAGAAAGAAGAGGAGATTTTTGCAGCCTCTAATAAAATTATGTAAATTAAATAGGCCCACTATTTAAATTTGACCAAAAGCTCAATGAAATCCATTTGATGAATGTACTTATCATGAACTCTAAATACTTGGTCTTCATTTGGTCTGTGATGGGTCCATGGACCTATCATTAATCACTTTGGATTGCTAAGAGAATAAATACAATTACAAGAAATCTAGATAGAACACTAATTTTACAGTTTTGATCTGATTAGATAAAAAACACAAATTTCTAACCTTATTAGTTGATTAAAATATAGTTTCTGTTGTTATATTGCTCTTCGTATTTAAAAAAGATAATTAGATTACGGTTTTTTTCATTTGCTTTCTTAGGCTACATTAGTTAGAATCCACCAATTTTCTGCGAACAGGAAATATACTAACTGTTGCAAACCATTCCTTAATGATTTAAATGTGTTTGTAGTTTTTATGAGTAAGGTAAACTTCATCAGTGTATGTAGGAATCATGGTGATATGTTTCCAGTCCATCTATTGGATGTTAGATGGATCAGAGTGGCCTAAAAATTTTGATTTCTCAGGAGGCTAGACTTTAAAAGGCAAGCAAGTGACGCTCTGCTGTATGGCTCATTGTGGCACTTTGCACCCTCACATCTTAGGTTATTTTTAAAACATCACATTTTTGAAAAACTTTTTCAAATTATTCTGCAGGATGCAGGACTAATTTAAAAAAAATAAAATCGACAAATTGTGTTTTCAAAACTCAAACAAACCTTCCCAATGTTTCGATTCCAGGTCAGTACCTTGTTCGGGATTATTCTCGAGAAGCTTCCACCGTTATTTTTTATTTCCTTCTAATCCATGGAGATCATAGAGTAAAACGATTGAATTTAGTTTTAGTAATGGTTAGTATTGAAACAGACAATACAATAGTTTAAAATTTAAAAAAGTGTTGATTTCTAATCTATATTTTGAGACAGCTGTGGAGACAAGAGTAGCAAACTGAACGATTGTTATTTGATATTGTATCAAAACTTGTTTATTAATATGATACTTAACTTTATAGATATATAATAATAAAGAAAACCTTAATTTACCAGTTTACATGGGCAGCAGGCCTGAGTATGAACTTTATTCCATGAGTGAAGTACCGACCATTGGCTCAGTAAATAAATAGAATTTTATTGTCACTAAGCACTTTACAGCAATAGACAGTTAACGTCAAAGTTCGTAATCTAAAAATACATAGAATGCATATACTAAATACATAACGAACAATCAATACAATTGTAATGGATAGTCAAAAACAATATTACTGTAAAAAATTCTTTTGGATATTCTTCAGTCAGGGATTCTAACCTTCAACCTTGCACATCACAGTCCGAAGCCTTAGACACTTAGCCACTACGCTGGCTAAATCTCTTCTGTCATTAACGTTAATAAGAAATAGTGCTGATCCAAGGATTGATCCCTGAGGTACTTTGTGATTGATTCTGCTGTGATTTGAAATGGTGTTATCAATATGTACATACTAGCCACAGACACTGAGGTAGGACCCCAGTCTCCTATGTGTATACTACCAGTCCTATATGCATATAATATATATTGTACATAGTATAAGCTTTTAAACTGCATAAGACTATGCAATGCATGTAATAAATATCTTATAAAATGTAAAGATATATAGTTGGTTACTTGGAATTATAAAATCATTTAAATATTTTGGGTTTAACATTAAGTGACCCCTGAAGCAAATTGTTTGATGTTTGTTTCAGACTTTCGATAAGTATTTTGAAGGTTTGACTACAGAAACAATAGAATTTCCTATTTACAAAATGGTAAGTATGTAAAATAATTCTACATTCTTATTAGAATTTAAGATGAACATTAAAAATTTCCCTCATGTGAACTCAGAATTGAGCAAACTTTAAATAGGCATACTGAAAAGAGAAAACATTTCTACCATTCTATGCAAAAAAGTTAAAATATATAAATTTGTAGCATTCCATAATTACCGGTAACTCACACCAGAATAATTCAACTTAAGATGATAGAACATCCAGAAGGAAAGCAACTATATTTCCTTTTCAATACTAAGAGTGCCTGCATAAAACGATTCATATTACAACAAGAACTGATGAATATTATTTGACTGTCAAAATTCTTAAGTGCTAGTTCAGTGTTTTTAAATTGTGTACTTGTTTTACACATTTGAAAATAAATTATTTTGTCATGAGAGTTTAATGAAATGTCTTTACAAATGTAAATTATTGTTTAATCTATTCCCATACTTACATATTTTCATGGTTAATTTTTATTGAGTCAGCCGATTTTACAAATTATTTTAAAAGCCAACGACCTTAGTTAGTAACTATGACCACCCTCGTTCATCTACACTCATCACCCTCATTCGCCCCTCATATTTGCCCATATCTTGACAATCAATGTCTTAATAATGAAAATATGTTTTATAGTATTTGTGTTAGTTGTTGTCTTTTAATTTTGTAGCCACAGTTTGAAAAAATAAAACATTGTGGCAACAGTGAGATACATACACAAGTCTCCTTAGAGACTGGTGATCCAACAAAGTTCAGTCATCAATCAGCATGCTCAAGCAATTGTGTAGAGGCCTGGAATCTCATAAGATATTATACAACTACCCATACTGAGATTTAATTCCAAGGAGATAGTACGACAATTTTTAGAAAAACTCATCTGTGAAATAAAATGAACATGAAGGAAAGTGGTCCTTATGTGAAAGTTGACCAGTAGACTTGTCGGAGTAGAATGATTGCATTGAATAAAATCTTTCGTTATTTCTATATTATACATATTTTTTATGATATAGAACTCATTAATGCGTCTCTTTAACAAAGAATTCCATCACCTGGAGTCAAGCAAATTAAATCTTATGTCGAAATTTGGAGTTTCACTACATTTAGGAGTAGCACATAAAATTGTTAGTCTAGTGGAGAAGTCTGGTGTCAGAGTTGACAATTTATGAAAGATTATCGTTAGCTGTTGTTGCTTTTTTTCCATTTACTGAGTATTACTATTTCTTTTTTCAGACTGTCTCAAATTTTTTTATTTAAGTTATTATCTTTTCTACTGTTTTAGATTGATTCTTTATGTTTATAAAATAATTGTGAAAAGGTTTAATCCGTCGGGAATACATAAATAAATAAAGGGTTATGAAAAAAACCAAATCTAATTATAAACAACCTCCTCTCTTAACTTGTCATGTCACTTGAGATAGGATTTAGTCTAAATAATGATGGCTCAGTACTGTAACCCAGTTACTTGAGGACAAAGTGTCTGGGAGATTGTAGGCAATATGTTCCATGCTCTGTCCTCTTAATTCCGACACAGCGTGCGCTCAAAGGTTACCATCAACGTGAACACTACTAGAGAAGGCTGGGGTGTCCATGTTGGATGGTAGTCAAGGTTCGGATGTTGCATAGGGAAGAGAACTGAGTGTCAGGCTTGTCAGTTAGCTGAAAATCAGACCAACACTACGTGGTTCAGATTCCACGTAAAGCTGTAGGTCCCTTTGTTGCCCTGGCTGTTGCCCTATTAATAAATTTCACTCTCTGAGGAACAGTTGAACTCAGATAGTAACCAGACTACACTCATCCACACTCATATCATCATTCATATTCATCTTAAAATACACACAACATTGTGTCGGCATCTCATAAGTAAGTAAGAATAGATAAACTGAAAGAGGATTTTATCTAATTAGTGTATGTGATTTTTACTGCCACCACCGAGGCAATTAATAGGCCCTGGGACCTTCAATACTCATACATTGAAGTTCATAAACAAAAATTTATCATAAAAATAAAACTTGTGGTTACCAAACATGCACAACTATCTCTAAGTGAAACGCTTGCAAACTTAAATCTAATTTTAGAGATAGTAATTAGTATAAAGATTAAACTTAATAGCTGCAATAATCTCATCTTGTACACATCACTCACCACAGCTTAATCATAATGCACATCTCGCGGTGGCTCGTCAGCAGACTCTTAGTAACTAAGTATTCAGGGTTAGTACAATGGCAAAGAATTAATGTAGCTTTAAGGACCACTGTAGAATTTCCTTCAGTTTAATATTGCTTCACAGTATTTATTTACAAGCTTTGATACAGGTGTAAACCCAATTACATTAAAGTGGTTAAATGTATCAAATTAATATATAGTAAGACATAAGCCATAACTTAACTTTCCAAATACAACTTTCCAAGGTTTAAACGTGCAATAGATGCACATCTATATGACAACAAAATATCATTTTTAAATTTTAAAGTTTACTTTAAATAAAATATCAGCACCAAACATATGTATAAATATAACAAATCGCACCACGTTTAACAAAAGAAAAACAAACTAACACAAACTGTCAATAATTAACGAGGATAAAATATAATATTTTCTGTTCTGTTTATTTATTTATATTTTTCATATATACAATGCTCACCAGCTCACATGGCCCGCAGACCTGTGTGTGAACTTAATTCAACAGTTAAGTACAGATTGTTAGCTCCATTGGAGATTCAAATTTTATTTCTGTCCTCCGAAGTTTAAAACTTTACACTACAATACAGTATGTGAATGAGTTAGTGGTACAAGATTGGTAGTATTTAGGTGAGTAACTGCATTACAATTAACATCATTACAAGCCTGACTGTTTAAGTTCTTGAGGTATGTGAAACTTGTTCTATTTTGTTTATTCTTATTTATCTTCTTTGGTTCATTGGGTGAATACAATATGAAACAAGAGCGTTTTTGTATTGTAGTGTTTTTGAAACAGTCTAAAGTAACCTGAGAGATATGCTTGTTAGGAATACAGCTGAATCATTTTTGGGACATAGGGTAGTGGAATTTCATATCATTTGCATGGTTGGATGCTACTATTCATTTTGAGTGGTTGTTGTCAATAACTTTTTACCTTATATATTTTTAAGAAAATACCCACAAAGGTTAAAATCTGTTAGCTGCTTTGTCCATTGAATGTTATAGAATCATTATTTTAATTCAAGCACATTCAATAAATATTTCTTTAAGAATATCTGGTAATTTTTGAAGGAAACGTAATACAAAATTTATTCAAAAAATGAGCAAACTATTCAGAAATCATTTATAACTTTGACACTTACAAATTACAACAATAATATCTTAAATAGTAGAGCAAATACATGTTTTGTTGAAAGCACTGTTGATTATAGTACAGATGGCGTAACCACCCAACATTGTTCACCACAAGGCCTCCACCAACTAGGCGGATCCACATTACTAGGCCGACAACAGCCACCACCACAGAGGAGCCAGATGATGGAGAAGGAGATGTAAGTAAACTTTTGATGGGTCTGATCAAAAATAATGTTACGTGATTTGAATAAGTAATAAAACTTAAAATTCAGTCAATCAATAGGTGAGATTTGCTGTTACCTATCTTCTGTAGTTGTCAATACAGCACAAGTTGCAATTACTAACTTTAACTCATGATATAAAAACTGTGATAAATGAAATAAAAAAGATAACAAAAATATAGTTTTAAATATATAAAACCAGGTTTTTATAGTTATTATTCATTATTTATCATTGAGACACTAATCGTAGAGATATGGGCGAATATGAGGGACGAATGAGTGTAGATGGACAAGTGTAGTCATTGTTACAAACTAACAGCTGTATTCCTTAGAAAGAGCTATTTATTAATAGCTCAATATTTAGCCAGGGTAACTATGGGATCTGCAGTTTTACGTGGATCTGATTTACGTCTGGTTTTTAGTTAATTGACAAGCCAGATACTCTGTTATCTTTCCAACACAACTACTGAACTCTGATTAATTAATAATTATCAATTAAATATATACCTTGAAGCCCTCCCAGTAAACCCAAAAACAATCCTTTATTAGGGTTAGAAAAACAATATTGCAAGTGTATAAACGTGCAATGTGTCTATGGATGCCCCATGCAACCGCCACACATTGCGTTGAGTGTGTAAAGTTAACCCTCTGTAATTTCCATTGCTTCATATTCAGCTCAGTCATTGATGGGCAAGATTATATTGTTGTCAGTGTGTTGGGCCAGTTACGATGTTTCTCTTAATGTTTTTTTTTTCCAAATCGGCTATTTTTTATTGTGTTCAGTGCTTGTGTGAATTTGCTTGTTTAGTCATGTTTATTTTTATTTATATAGGTTTTGTTTGCAATGAAGGAATGTTTCTATAGAAAAACAATTCTCTGGTAGTGAATACGTCATAAGACAGTTTGAACAGTTCTGGACGTCAAACCAACATGTTTGCCTAGGCTTTAGAGCCACCGTAATGTACTACGTCTAGGATTCGCAGAATGTTTTTTTTTTCAAAATAATTTTTGAGTTGCCTGAAAACAAAAACTATAAGTTTTTTTTTAAAGGAGAGGCCGATGTTTTTACCCTTACTCTGACTATTCCTCATAGACTATTGATCTGTGCGAAGAACTTATTCAGAATAAGGGGGCGAACCAGTACAGTAGAAGGTAAATATTACTGATAAAAACTTCCAGTCTAGGCCGGATTCGAACCAGCGCTATCTCTAACCCAAGCTCAAAGTCCTGATGCCTTAGACCACTCGGCTACTGGCTCCCCAAGTGTATGAAAATAACCGTTTTACACTATTTTTCTTGTGAAAACGCTGTTAGTGGAAAGTTGCTAACCAGTTCCAGTGGTGGTCAATGTCTATAGATAGATAGTGACATCCCGATTTGTAATTAAAATGGTGTCATTGACTATCTCTCATCCGACATTTTGACTATCCTGACATAATTCTTTTGATAAGTTATAAATATTTTCGTATCTGCATTTTAGAACATTAATTTTATATCAACAGCAAAAGAGATTTGGATGACACCAGCATTGGGGATCGCAGTGATTTCTGTTCTGTGTTGGTCGAGCGGCATTACGGTTGTATATAAGAGAAGAGACAGGTGCAGTTTCGGCTGGGACTCCATCCCTGTCAGTCTAGTCTGTAGGCAGTAGCTGTCTCAACAGTGCTATACTGGTAGATCCCCTGTTACTGATAGTTTTCAAAATTTTTTATTATTTGACAAAGATTTCAAAAGTATTTTTGATGTATTCACTGTTTTATTGTAATTGTGTTGTGTTCTTGGTTTGCATTCAAAGGAGTTTTTGCTTCAAACAGTAAATTTAATGTAGGTACAAATACATTATATTAGGTGGGTTAATTAATGTTTAGAAAAATATTTAAAAAAAAGCTTCATAAAACTTTACTCTGATTGAAACGAGCGATAAACAGTATTTATTTGTTATATCTCCAAAATCCAGATCATAAGGGCTTATCTACAATGCCAACTTTACATTCCTCAAAACCCCTCTTGTTCTTACTCGCACTCAATACTGTAGATAATTCATACTGATAGTAAATAAAATAAAAAAAAGTAAAATAAGGAATATGAAAAAATTTAAGTTTTTATTGCCGTGTAAATTTTACTATGAACTCACACTTGTGTATTATCGAGTGTATAATTAATTATTAAATAGAGTTATATAAATGTACCATGTTCATATTTATACAATGAATCCTGTTGTGAAGTTATATAGTCTTGAACGAGACAATATGAGGGCTGTCTCAATATTACTCATGGAGTTAATTTTGTTTAAAGTATTCATTTATCAGCACCACCTATTTTTTCAGAGCACTTTTTATTTATTTTCAAACCACAAGAAAATAATACTTTATAAAGTTTGCTTCTGAAAGAATCTGGAGAACCAGTTTTTAACAAGGATGTCAAAAGCCAAAATTTAATTGATGGCTTAAGCCTGTGGCTGGCTTAAAATTGATTATCTTAAACTTTTACATTAACGTTTTTGCTTGCTGTTCATATGTCCCATTGTTATATATTAAAAAACAGTTTTATTTGTTTTTCAGTTTAAAATAATCCCGTTTGCCAAATCCATGGACGCTGTGAATCCATTTTTGGACAAGGATGGAAAACGAGGCAGGAAGATTGACTAACTAGAAAAACTGGACAACATAATGATGGGATAACTGGATGAGAATAAGGTGTTAAGAAACTATTGTTCTGTCTCAAAAGTCACTTTCAATGGTAAAAATGTGTTCAATTGTGTTCAATTAAATATTTATTTTCAAACTAGAAAGCACTATTGAATGAATACGTTAAATTATGCTCTCTGGCTTTCACTGCATTTGCGTTAGTAATTTTTAAATTTTACTTATGTAAAAGGCTCTTGGCTAGATTGCTGACTAAGGCTTCTGGCCTTAAACATAATATTTAAGTGATATGTCTTTTGAGATTAAGTGTTCATGCTAAAAAATGGTTTTGAATTATTTCACATTTGAGTTTTTAGTCATTATTTTAATTTAATTTTTAAACCGAAAAAATTGCATAAACAGTTACTTTTTATATCATTTTATGATCTTAAAAAGGTGTTTTCAATAGCAGGCAAACCTAGTCCCTAGTTTGTATCTGATAAATACAATGCAGACTGAAAAATCTTGCTTTTTATTGTGGCTCAACCGTTAGTGTAAATGTTTCAAATTTAATTCTAACCCCATCACATTTCTAACTACAATCAAATCACAAGCTCTGTCAGCACTAGTGGCGCAGTGCTGTAATCCAGCTATTTGGGTACAAAGTGTTTTGAAGATTGTAGGCGATAGGTCGCCTTAATACCGACACAGCGTGTTAAGTGTTATATATGATTTTCTATAACACTTGATCTAAAGTTTCAAGACATCTGAATTTCAGAAAAAGAGTAATTTGATACCATAGCATAATTTAGGTTTTAGTTTTTTAGCAGATTACAGTACCCCTTTATTATTTTTATTTTATTTGTTGTGGCTTCTAATGTAATGAAATTTAGTTTATAAAAGAGTGCCTTTGTATTGTTTATAGCTTTACATAATAATTATTTATGAAACATAAGTTTATTTAATTTATATATTTATTTTATTTTTATTTGATTACATGAAAGTAATATTTTAATTTTATTTACGTCAGGCTGGTAGTGGCGCGTTCCCTTCATACAGGCATGTGCCTATGAGGGGAATTATTTCCACCTGTAATACTATGTAATATCTACATAATTTCATTTTTTTTTTTTTATGAAATAAAATGCTTTATCTATCATACTCAATTTAGATTTTTGTGTTCCTCAATTCCAAAAATGTATTTATACAATCATATTTATTTTATTGCCTTTAATTTATCTTTGAATGTTTGGCGATTTTGCTAAATATTAAACCATAACATTTAAAAAAGTTTCTATGAATGAAATTGTTAAATAATATGTATTGCTTGAAAATTTTAACCCCCGTTACTTGATCTAGTGCATTGTTAAATTTTACCCATGGTTTTTTGTTATTGATGACAATGTGTTTGAGCTAGCCTTGAACATTATTGTTGAACTAAGATCAATTATTGCCACTTATGCTGGAGAAAATTGTTTCTTAGGTAATCACCATTATGATTAGGGTAAATAAACTCCGCAAAGAAAACTCTGATTGTTGTGGAAATAGAAAGCTTAGTCGTAATCTTACAACTGCTGTACATAAGTGTGCTGACTTGAATGGCAGCAGCTTTAAAGATTATTAGTGGTGAGCTTGAGGGCTATATTTTCCTGAAGTCTGTGAGCTCAAAACTTGACTTCATTTAGTAGATAAAGAAAATTGGAAGGTGCAACAATCTTTAAATGAGGGGTTGAATTTGGAAGCTAGAACATGAAAGAAGGTGAGGAGAGGTTCTACTATTGGTTACTATTGAATTGTTGGAGGCTGTGTGAAGTGTGTAAGGGAGGAGGTTGTACATCTAGAACTGTGGGCAAAGGAATGTGTGACTGTTGGTGTACAACAGTGGGACTGTTAATAATGAATTACCTCTGGCACCCTCCGACAAATACCCATATACATCTTTTTCTTTTCTTTTTTAAAAAACTTCACTCGCCAGTTCACATGGGCTTGCAAGCCTGTGCGTGAACTTTAGTCAACGAGTGAAGTACTCTCAGTGGGGATTGGAACATTGGAAATTGCCCTCCGCAGTCCGAAGCCTTAGCTACTAAGCCACCACCTGCTTCAGCAATAACAAGAATAGCGTCCAGCAGTTTCAGTTCTCCAAACCTTGTACCATCTCGGACATCACTAATAGGAACCCATATCCCTTCTCTCAAATTAATATTGATTTTAAGAATGTTCTTTTGGTTCAAGAAATTTGTTTAGGGGAGTTAAACTTAAATTAATTCCAGGCGGAAAATTATAGATATTAAAAACAAATTTTGCAGTATAATGAAGCTAGCTCGTCGTTAAATTTATTTTCATGTTAGGGCAGACTATTTGAGGAAGAAGTGCAGGTGTTACAGGGTACAGTGGAAGGCCTGATAAAAGGGAGGTCACTTACACATGGTGGAGTACGCATGACTAAAAGTAATCAATACGTGAGAATACCAGCCTCAGAAGTAATCAGTACTCAAAGGTAATCATTTAGCCCTCTCTAGTACTGGAAAATACTGGGATCATGAGATACTTATGATGGTTTTTATTAGAAAAAAACAACATTTTCTCTCCCCTTCCTGGTTATACCTTGTCCCGTATTTTCATATTGTGTATTTGGTAACCCTGCTTTCAATGTCATTATTATTTGACTCATAGCCTGTGATACCACATCTTTCTGCAATCCCTTTTGAAAGAGAAGTTTGTTAAATATGTGTCCCTCTGTTCATAAGCTTTTTTTAAGTTGTCAGTTTACATATTAAGGCATTAAAAATTGTAATGTAAACTTTGCTTTGAAAATGGATCTCATGCAGAATAGCTTCATTACACCAGGCCTCATTGCAAAAAAGTTTGCTTGCTTTTTTATAGATAGTTTTAATTTATATAAACCTTTTGGTTCACATTTTTGATAGATTAATTTCTTTTTATCATTTGAATAGGTCCAAGGTTGAAGGTTAAAACAAGAATAAGGGTTTCACCTGATTAACAGTTGCTGACTTTAATGAACATCTCCAAAATATCAGTCCACGAAATCAGTCAATTGAAAATGTTGAAATGTTCAAATTTCTTTTTTAGGCCAGAAGCTTCTAAGTGGACAGCAGGCTTCTGTGCGTGATCTACAAAATTTCATTGAGTTATTTTTTTATTTCATTATAGACTTTGACCTTATAGCTTCCACAATGTCTGCTCGAGCGTCTTAAACTTAAAACATTCTCCTCAAAACTATTTAAGGTACGTATTGCCTATTCCATAGAGCAGCTTTCAGAGGCTTTCATTTAGCTTAGAATCTATGAGGTAAAAGTAGTGTTTTACCAAAGCCACTAAATGGTCCATGTGCGAACAGTCAAGGGTAGAATTGACGGTACTAACAGGAATATTTTATATCTACAATCTGCCATTGTGTTCTAGGATTTGTTCTTTGACATCCAGGAATATTGTTTAAGGAATCTAATACTTCAGTGCAAGGCTGAAAGTGTCTATTATAGAGGCTGGAAATAAGCCAACATCAACAACTAGAACATGGACTCTAGTCCTTTCTTACAGTAAAAAAAATATGGAATTAAATAGCAGCAAATTGGAATAGTGACAAAAAGTGAATCAAACAAACCTATATAATCTTTATTTAGCTGTTTGAATAGCATTATTGGCTAACTGTTTGAGAACATCTGTAGCTGAGGGAGTAAGGCAGCGGTTCTGAGAACATCTATCTGTAGCTGAGGGAGTAAGGCAGCGGTTCATTACCATTGAGATATGAAGTACTTTTTCTCCCCAGCTGCTACCATGTCTGTGGTTTGGTAATCATGTCTAGCCGTCGGTCCCATTTTAAGTGTAATACAGGAAAATTCAGTTCTAACTTTGTGAATGTAAAGATTTTCCTTCCTTATCTTTTTCTAGCTCTTAAATGATAACACCACAAAATTGATTTAATTACCATTTAAAAAAATAGCAGTGGACATAACTAAGAAAAATTAATTAATAAAATGAAAATTTATCCAATCTGCAAGTGAGGCATAAAAAAATTTAATAACTGTTAAGTTATACCATGGAAACACTGTTAATAGTTATTCAATCCTATTTATGTACTAGGCTCAGTATGTAGAAAATAACAAAATCTGATAAAAATGAAGGTTTTGACTTTGTGATCACAGTCAAAGGAACATTGATTTTGAAACTACAAAAAGATCCAGCGATGCTGACAAATAAAATTATAAATAAATAAGCACCTTTAATTGCTCTACATGAGATATTTTATAGAGTAGCAGCCGTTCTTGTTATTGCCCTTTATAACTACAACAATTTTGTTATATTATTACTAGACAGTGATATATGTAATGGAGATTTAGTTATTGTGTGGTAATATGAATTAAAGTGGCTGATCAGTTGCCATAGATAACAAAAACTAGGCTTCTACTCCTTTCAAATTATAAATTTATCTTAAAATATAAGATGATTAAATTATTGGGTTGAGGAAGCCTGACCACACTTGTATTTATCTGGATACCTTAGTAAGCCATTGTTGATCACTGAATTATACATATAAATTACATTTGGCTGAAAGTTTTCTTAAAAAATTATTACGTTAGATATAATTTCCAAAAATCTTATATTAAAAACTTGTCTGTGTCAAATAAAACTAAAAGTTACATTGTTGGTGAATACAAAGTTTAATACATAATTTTTTAAATAAAAAGATAAATAAAAACATATTTTATATAACAAGTTTGAAACGGTAAAAGGACTTCATGGGCAAACACCTGAAAGATGAATAGCACTACAACAAACTGATGGAAAAGGCAACATTTACAACATCTGATTACATATTCATTCATATATAATTTATGTAATGGACAATTAATAGTATCCATCTTGTTATCAAAAGATCACTATCTGATAAGGAACGCAGAGAAGCTTTTTTCAATAAAAAAATTGAACATTCATTAGGCCATGAAACATTAAAAGGATGTTCTTGTTACTTCTGCTTGGGTTGGGGGTAGGAACTGCCCTTGGTGGTTCATCGTCAGAAGATTCAAAGGACACACCTTCAAAAGCCGGCGCTGGTTTTCTTGTGAGTTTCTGTATATCCCTGTGTTGTAGTATTTTGATGTAATATGTTCCATTATGCTGCTCCGCATCTAAATTGTAAATCTTTGTTATATCATTGTAATTACTTTTTAGAGCCTTGCACTATGTTTATAGAGTCTTATGTTCTTACTTACTCTTACTCCCATGGCCACTGATATCCAAGATGGTATTTGGCCTCACCAACAATTTGCCTCCACTTCTCACGATCCTCTGCATCTTCTTCATTGACCCTTAATTTATTCATGTCGATGACCACTTGATCCTTCCATCTTTTCTTAGGACGTCCAGGGGGCCTTCTACCGTCAGGGTTTTCTTTCCACACTTGTTTTATCATAGTATTATTATTTCTTCTCAGTCTTATGTTCAGTTGTAAAAATACCAGTTTAACATTTAAGACTACTGGGTAAAACGAGAAATTGAAAGAAATTTTGTTTTCATTTTATCAGCAACAGCTGAAAAGCATAAGGTTCTGACATTTTTTTGCTTTGAGATTTTAAAATTTTAGCAGAAACAAATAAAAATACCTCTAATAATTCACAGTTTGGGATTGTGGTACACTTTGGAGATACGGTAAAATGTACTGTTAACATCTCAAAAATTGTTTTTGTATAATTTATTTTAAAAAGTAATATAAAAAACTTTCTCATTGTATGAGAATATCTTAATATACAGTAATTTGTTAAATGTTGGTAAGAAGAACATAAAACCTATATTTAGGTCAACATAATTAATAAATAAATGCATTTTGTTGACTCAAGCAGGCAGTTCTTACTGTTCACAGACTTTAATATTTTACATAAGACACAGACATAGTTTTTAATATGGAGTATGTATGATCTTTGTAGTTTTGTTACTAATTAAAATCCACTTAGGAAGATATATTCATCATCATTATCAGATAGGAAATTATAACCTACACAATGACAAAAATGTATTTAGTGGCAATTAGTGACAGCAGGCCAGTGTATGAATTTTATTTAACAAGTGTTGTAAAATACATTTTTATGCATTGTACTTCATTAATATCTATAAAGTAATACATTTCAAAAGTTAATTTAATTTCTTTGTATTGTCAATGTATTAATTTTGTAAATAATATAATTTTATGGTCATAATAAAAAAAGTACAAATTATTTCTCTATTTATGGAGCGGCTATTTTCATTTGGCGGAACAAGGAGCCATTGGCAGTAAAACTATAGTTCAAATCACAAAAATTGTTAACATATAGAAAAACTGAAAATTAAAATAAGAAATAGACTTAATTAACTCTGAGTTAAACTGAAAAAAAAAAAACAAAGTGCATACAAATAGAGATTTATTCATTTTTACTAACATTCCTCTGTACAAATCTTATACATATTTTTTTTCTTACTAAAACTTTACACCCCATTTAACATAGGTCTGCAGGCCTGTTTAAGAACTTTATTGAACAAGTGCTATACCGACCAGATGTGGATTCGAAACATGGACCACGCATTATGCAGTCTGAGCATCCTTGCTTTAACCACTAAGCCTGCATCACATATCACTCCTCGTGTATCAAGTGTTACTCTTTTCAAACTAATTTTGGCACAATGCATACATTAGAGTTTTTTTATAGTATAAAAATGCTGTTAGATGAAATAAAGTAAAAATAACTATAATCTGATAATGAATTCTTTGACTTTAATAAAATTAAACTACTGTACTTCTTTTAACATGATAAATTACTCATAAAATTAATATTCTTTTTCTAAAAATATTTTCTGTTTGGTCACTAATACTCTTCAGGCCAGACTCTTGTCCATCTCACTCATCACCCTGATTCATGCATCCTATTAACAAAAATAAAGCACACTACATCGTAATATCTAACCTTAAGCAGCCAGTGTCATTACTAAGAGCTAATGCTTCTGGTTGAGATTGCATCGAGGTGTTATTTACAATATTTACATCACCATACGTTTTGCCCATGCTGTGAGGTGGCATCCTCAATGGTATCTCTGGGACTGATATGGCATACAATCTCTAGGCTATATAATCAATACTGCAGGGGAGGGGCAACACCAACAATGTGGCCCACTCTGAACCAACATGGCGATACACCTCGAATCAAGTGATTATTGGAGTCTATCTTGTTTTAATCTGTGCAAAAACGTGGTTGCCCCTCCCCAGTAGAACTGGTTTGACGAGTCGTGATTGTATAGCCAAGAGATTGTATGGCCATATCAGTTCCAGAGACACCATTGAGGATGCCAAGTCACAGCATGGGCAAATCGTTTAGTGATGTAAATAACTCCTAGACGTGGTTGTTACTGGAAGTTTTATTTTTTACTCTAAAAGACTATAGTTTGTTATTTTATTAATTCATTCTTTTGTCTGTTTAATAGGACAAACATATATTTTATGTAAAACCTGAGAAGCTCGGTGACTGAGAAAATAAAAAAGATCAGATTTAGAAAAGATTGAATTCTATATATATCAAATGATCCTTATAGTGGAGGAAGATCAGCCTAAGGCAGGCCAGACTGAACAAATTTGGCATCCATTCCACCCAATTAATCTTGGAATTTCCCCACTCCTTTTTGTATAGGATCGTGCAAGAGGCTCGCCAAACAAAATTCTAGCACCAATTGGAATTAATTCATTGGAAATAGGAAATTTTTTCTGAATACTTATCGATATTCAAACAAATATCAAATCGGTATCAAATTTCTCACCCAATACTAACTGGTACGTCGTGTGGAACAGTTATGAGTGGACAATATGAGAATATTTTTACTACTGCCAACTTGTAATATCATTTAAACATATATTTATTACTGAATTTTTAAATTTGTTTGATAATGCGATGTTAAGGTAGCCATTCACAAAAATAACCGAATTGCTACTTTACAATTATTTTTTTACATTAGGAAAAAATATTTAATTTCAAAATGAAATGTATTAAAATTGATTGTAAATTTGACTTTGTAAATGTTCCAATCTTTTTTTCATATTGACTTATTTTCTGTGATGAGTATTATACATTTTTCCAACTCCATGAAAATAGTAATATTCCTTTACTAGTTTGGAGCAAGTTGAGAGTAGCAATGCTGGATTTGTATTTCTCTTTATTTAAATTCTATTTTAATCTGAATCATTGTTATTTTTTATAGTTATTGGTCAATGGGATCATATCTTAATGAGTTAGTATGATGTGAGTAAATTATTCTGAATGTGTAGTGTCATATCGATTTGTAATATTCATGTTCTATTTTTTAGAAAAGCAGAAGTGTGGGAAGGGACATGAGTCATTCTTCCTCGTTTGGGAGTGAAGATTTTGATGTGAGTTTTATATTGATTTTTAAGTGTTTTTTTTTACCAAAGTTAACACATTCAGTGCTAAGGCCGTATTTTTGTTTTCACCATGTGTGGCTGCATATATAAACTAAAAACTTACCCCAATGGCTGAACATTTTTTTTTCAAAAACTCATTTTTGTTATTGTGTAGCGTCAATTTACGACTGTCAGAAGTAGTCTATATACGTGGAAGGTTCAAAAAAATTAATTTTTAAGTATGGCCGTCTAGTCAGCCATCTGTTGAACGATAACAAAAACTTCAACAGTTCAAAGTCGAAAACTGTGTCAGTAAACTGTTGAACAACTTTTCCGAAAAATTAATGTCAAAGATTTTTTAGACCACTTTATTTTGTAATACATTAGTTAGTACGAGGCGTGTTTTTAAAGTAAGTACCGTTTTTAAATTACGCCGCCGCAGCGCTGCGGTCGCCGTTTAGCACATGCGCGCCGTGTAGCCACATCTGTTGGGAAGCCACAGACGCCATTACAGAACCATCCGATCGAGTCTACATCTGTTTGCGTGATTTTAAAATGACTCCACCTATTGAGAATCCCGCCGACTGTAAAGTGCATGCTGTAATACGGTTTCTCTGTGCTCAAGGCTTCAAAGCAGTTGACATTCATCACCAAATCAGTGAAGTGTATGGTGAAAACATTATGAGTGATGGAATGGTTCGGAAATGGGTTAGGGCCTTTAAAGATGGCCGTACAAACTTTCATGATGAGGAACGAAGTGGGCGACCTTCAGTCATTACCGATGATCTGATTTAAAAAGTGGACTGTAAAGTGAAAGAGAAGAGACGATTCATGATTTCGTCCTTAACTGAAACGTTTCCTGCTGTCTCAAGAAGTGTTTGGTGATGAATGTCAACTGCTTTGAAGCCTTGAGCACAGAGAAACCGTATTACAGCACGCACTTTGCAGTCGGCGGGATTCTCAATAGGTGGAGTCATTTTAAAATCACGCAAACAGATGTAGACTCGATCGGATGGTTCTGTAATGGCGTCTGTGGCCTCCCAACAGATGTGGCTACACGGCGCGCATGCGCTAAACGGCGACCGCAGCACTGCGGCGGCGTAATTTAAAAACGGTACTTACTTTAAAAACACGCCTCGTAATTTAAGGAATTAAGTAAAACAGATGAAAAAGATAAAAACCTACAATTATTAGGTCCATTTTTTCACACTTAGTATAATCTAAGATAAATTTTTCAAAACATGCTACAGAACACAATACAGGTTGGTCAGGACATTTCTAGAACATAAATATATTATTTTTAATTTTTCTTTCTTTCCAGTACATTCAACATCTTTTTTGCTTAATTTTATTCCTAATTTATAGAAAAAACTAATTAAAACAGTAATAGAAACTCCAAAAATAACCGTAATCAGATACTGAAAACCATGTCCTACTCGTAGGATACTGCAGAAATGCGAGACCTACTAGCAAGCAAACCCGGCAAAGGCTGGGCGAAGACTGATTCAATAGTGTGAGTGAGGCAGTATGGCCAACTTTACGGCCATGTAGTACTGAATGTGTGTTAAATAAATGTAACCTATTAAGATGATTATGAAGTGTTATAGAGCTACCAAGAATCATCAAGACGAGGAATGTTGCAAGTATTTAAATAATATTTCACTAAAATACACAGTTTTATAGAGCGGAACGGAAAAATGTGCTTAAAACAAGGACAGGTTTGTCAGAACTGTTCGAGCTGATTGGCTTTTTCCTATCTGAACTCTATTCGCCTGATAAATTTTTTAAATATTTCCTTCCACAGTGCAAAATACCTTCATCCTGGAATAGTTTATTTAATTTTTTAATATAGGCATAATTTTTTTTATCAACATAACATTTGAGTATCTTCCTTTTAATTAAACACTCAGTAAAATTGTCAACTGACATTTTTCTCTTAGCTTGGTTATTTTACTGATTGATGTTGAGTAATGCAACTCTCCTCTAACCACTGTCTGTTTTCCTTCTGCTAATATTTTATTAACTAAGGAAACAGAAACTCTTGTTATGTTACCAGTAGTCTTGACACTGTTGTACTTTAAATTATAGACTATCTTCTGTTCCTGCAAATGAGTTGCAGCTTTATATATTATTTCCTTTGCTTGGCCTGTAACTGGCCTGCCGGAAACAGTCTTGAGCTTGAATCATTGACCAAGACAACCTAAATAATATTATACTGACAATCCTTACTTATAATAATAAAGATATATTTGTAATCACAATTACAATAGAATACATATACACTATACTTAAAAACATCCTTTACACATTGTAAGTTCAGTAATATAAAAATGGCAAGAATTCAAAATAAACATAGTTTATTTTTAGGGACAGTTTAGTAAAACAAATCATAGGATAACGTTTAGTGTAACATCAGCTGTCGTTGTTTATTTTTAATATAGCTGTCATAACACATTTTCCCTCTGTGCATGTGATCGTTGTGCAGTAAATTGTTCACTGCACATTTTTTTTTGTGGTCTTATAATACCCAGATTGAATATAATCTTTAGAACCAGCGACACAATATATACAAACGAAAGGTTATTACTTCAAGAACTCTTAAACATTAAAATGAATATTCAGTGTCATATACTGTACTAAATATTGAGTATTTACAAAATACATGGAGATAAAAAGTGCATATTGTGTTTTTGCAGTCTCCTGACATTCCAAGTGACTTCCACGCAAGGTGGGGCATCAACAAGACCTGGTATGTCAAGACCCCCCACCCACTGTTGAGTCGCAGAGCCTCGTTTGTAAGTACTAAGTATGCAAGATCACAGTGGAGTATTACTGAACACTACAGTTGGATAAAAAATCTTTAAGGAACGTGATATATTGTGTTTCACCAATTTTTGTTCACACTGTTTGTGGTGATAGTAGCCTCTAAAATTATAAATTCTTATAGGCATAAATATTCAAATCCTCTAATTCTGTGCCTATGTAGCCCAGGTCTAACCATGAGGTTGCAAGTTATGAGTGCTCCTGTGATTTTGACTAATTAGAATTCCCACGCCAATTAAGCATATCACTGAACATATTCTTCTCCGCATTTTAAGCAATATGTTGTAAATACTCTTGGCTTGATGGTGATAGTAGGCTAATTCTATCATTGAGATTAATAATTTATGATCTATTTTCGGTTTGAAAAAAAGCAGTATCTTGCAGTTTAAAACTGTGGTACAATAACAATATAGATCCAGTTTATACAAATTATACACCAGTTTTTACCATATTTAAATTTGCATTTTATAATATATGTTAAGCATATTTAGTCAATCGATTAATATTTTATATAGGACAACAACTACCAGTAGTTTGAACCCAGCGCCAGTCGCTCCTTATCAAATTTGTCTGTTTGAAGGCTAACAAGTATTCAAAAAAAAGTTTTTGAATACTTGTTTGAACAAGTATGACTATAAACATCTGAACAATTTAAGTGATTGGACCTTGGGCAATTGAACTTCTACTAAATACTGATGAATAAGTTTTCCTATGAGATGTGTTGTTTCTGGAATTTTCTTTTTGGTAAACAATTTTATGTTATTGTAATTTCCATTTTAACTTACATTAAAATCATAATAACTTCCACCATGATATGAAATGAGACACTTCAAAAACAAGAAAATAATTTATGATCTAAGATAACATTTTGTTATCCTGTGATTTTATCAATTGATAAATCACAATGAAATTGTAAATACTCTTAGCCCTCAATTCTGTAAATATCCTTAGTTTCCCTTATTCAAATCATGATGCTATTGTGGTCACTACTCAATTACCACTCAATGTACTCTATACCACAGTACATGTATGGGCACAGATGGGTGGGTCATCTATACATCTCTTGTTATCTTTTGTTGACTTTTAATAAAGTATATTTACATTTATATACTTTTACATATAATATTACTTTATTTATTTTTTATTTATTCATTCATAAGACGCCGATCGTCAAGATATGGGCGAATATGGATTTCAAATGAATGTGATGAGTGTAGATGAGCGAATGTAGTCATTGTTACAAACTAAGGCCGACTATTCCTTAGAAAGTGTCATTAATTAATAGCCCAATGACAAATGAACAGCCGGTGATTATCAGCTGATCCTTCCCAAAATGTATTAACTCTGATTAACCATTGTATGTATTTGTATGGGCGGGCAAGTGGGGTTGTAATAGTAAATTAGAACTCTTGATCATTTATTGACTCGTTTATACTTTCTATACTAATAAAGAAAAATAATTCTCTGAATTCTTTGTTACTGAATGATAATTCTCAGATCTTCAGTGTCCATTCTTGCCCATACAAAAAATAGTTAGTTATGTAATTTGCAATTATATGACTAGGATTCTTCCATCATGGTCTATACAACAAAGATAATTTCTACAAATATATAACATTACTACAAAAAACGTTACTTATTTTCTGAAGTCTAGAACATGTAGACAAGACTGTACAAAAATACAAATAAAAGGTAATGTGAACGTGGTAATATGAAACAAAGATTAATCTTAGTTCATAATTTGTCAAAGAATAGTTACAATAAGAATGTTCCATAGACAAAATAAACTTAGTTATCTCGTCACTCATATAAACAGTTGTTACCATAAAATAATGGTACACACATTTCATATGTCTAAAATTGAGATATGCTGACCCCCCAGATAGTAATAAAAGTAAAGTTAATTGGTTGGTTAATTCCGGTAGTACTGATATATATTACGTGTAGAATAAGAGGTGTAACAGCTAAATATAGAGACAAATATGATTGACGTGATTTGCAGCAAAAAAATTAAACATTAAACATAAAATTGTCATCCCCTTTAACATACTCCTCAACCCTATACATATATACACAACTGACAAATGTGCCTGCCATTGACAACACAATACTGTAGGTTATCAGTTGTCAACAACAACTTATTCAGTTGACCTGACAACAATTAGCAGCACCCTAAGTGTCATCAGGGTTACCCGCTAAGGCTCAGGTTACAGGCTCTCTAGAGGTACTAGGTCGTGACGCAAGGCTATCTGGTTGCCAGCAGAGCGATCACCAGAATAATAAAATATGTTAACAGGCCGAATGTCTATCGTAGTATGTTAATTAGCCTGGTTACCACCCGTGCGTTCCACAAGTGCTATCGAAATTTAACTTTTAATTAAAATGTAATATGTCGAATAAAGAATAAAAATAAACCCCTGAATTAATACGTTAATTATGATAAAGTACAATATACGATAGAAAATATGCCACTCAAGACAATAATTAACTATGTATAAAATATTAAATGGTTTTAGTGGCCAACTAATCAAACTACTCACAAAATACACTGTTGATGTGTACGTAGCAATCGTATCGAGGGTACCTTAGGACACCAAGTCAGGCAGGTCTGTTTGGTTTTGGGAGCACCAAATGAATGCCGGCTGGCTCTGACTTCTCTGATAAACAAAACTAATCAGGGAGGGCAGAATCGGTGGAGGGAGTTACAGAGGTAGGAGGAGAAAGCTGCGTTTCAACTAACAACTGATAGGAGGTCCACTGGCAGGACATGAAACAGCTAGGCGAGCAAGGTTCATATTGTTGCTTACGTTTTCTTACCCCCTTCAAAATTTAGCTCGTTACAGGTTGAATTATAATGATCATCGAACCAGTTTATCTAAAACCTACGCTGTTGAGTTCAAAGTATGCAGAAAAAAGTACCTTGTTATTAGCTGAATGTGGTTCTAGACGAGGCTGAAATAAGCTCATCACACTTAGTTAGGTTCCTCGTTTTAATAATAGATGAGAACTTAACCATTCAGTCCCATGTCAAATGGTCTGTAGTAAAGTTTTCTCTGAGACCTCCATAATTCGCCACTTATCCTGCCTTTGCTGTAATTAAATTTTAGTGATGACCTACTAAGGCACAGTTTACTCCCTTTTATCATATGCAATCCCTATCATGGGAGGGGATAGCAGAAGGACTAAAAGTAGGGAATCTTGCGAATCTGTTTTTATGAAGTTTGGTATTCTTACTTTTCCTTGGCCTTTATTTCACTGAATATACTTGCCTATTTATTTACTGAATACACTTTATGATCTCAAAAGTTTTGAAAATCCACAATAATAATTTAGCTCAGTGTATGATAAGAAACCAAAAACTATTATTTTCAAAAATATCTCTATAAAATCATAAACGTATGATGAGAATTTACAAAATTTGAATAAAAAAAAATTGAATTCAGAATAGTTCAATTGAAAATGATATTGAGGATAGATTGGAAAATTGACAATAACGTAGTATGTTAATGAATGTTTCATCATCATAGCGTCTTAAATCTGAATTTGGTTTTTATGGGTTACTTTAAAGTAAAGTGGAATTTATTACAGTAGAGTCCCACTAATCTGAACTTCAATAATACGAATATCCCCTTAATCCGAAACAGAAATTGGTAAAAGATTTTGTAAATATAAAAATGCAGTTACTGTAAGAACCACTACTTTATATATCTAAAAATGAAAAAAAATATTATTTCAAGTACTTAATAATTCAATAATTCAAGTACTTAATAAACTTACAAATGTTACTTTGGTTAGAAAAATATCATTTAAATTTCTTTGCTTTTAAGAAGAATTCCTCTCCCTTGAAACTTAATTACGCCAGCGTCCCAAAAACGTGGTATCCACTTGGGTCGCGTCGGGGTGTAGCGTAGCGTAGTACGAGATCAAATGCAGTCGCAGAGTCTGTGTGGGTTTCAACAAAACTGAGGAAATGTAAATATTCGAGTTGGAACTTTTGATGCGAGACTGACAGTGGGTATTGGGTACAGTGCTGTCTGAGGTAGCGTGAGAACGCCAAAAATATGTATACGACTTCCGTTAGCTGATTACGTGGCCTAGTGGCGAATGCAACAACACCAAGTAGAGCTGGGCCCGGGATCAATTTCCCTAGTGTCTCCATTTTTTGTCTTGAAAAACGAAGTTTGATCGTACATCTCAGATTACTGTATTCTTCTATTAAAAGGTTCATTATCTCATTCTCATCTCCTACTTATTATCATAGGCTCTTATTGCCTTCATTACTGTACTTCATGTTAGGCATATTATTAACGTTATTTTTCATTAAAAGAGTGTTTTAGGAAAATCTCTTTTATCTGAAAAATTCGGTAATCCGAAATGGGTTTGGTCCCAATTATTTCGGATTATCAAGACTCTCCTGTATAATATTCCTGCAAAGATAAGAACAAATACAATACAATATTTTTCACCAAAAGAAAATAACAGAAACAAGACATTTCTTACAAAATTGTTTCAACAATACTATACAATGTTTAACTGTTCCAAGCTCACTTTTTACTATATAGCATGTTTATTTATATTAATTGGTCGGTAGCAAAGTTGGTTAAAGCTCAGCTTCATAGGCTTAAGGTTTTCAGTTCGACCCCGATCAGAGTCATTACAAATTTTAAAAGGGATCAGTTAAAACCACTGGCTGTTCATTAGTAATTTGACTTAGTTTGTAAAAATGACTACATTCGCTCTTCTGCACTCACCACGTTCATTCGTAATCCATTATCACCCATATTTTGACTGTCAGCCTCTTAACAATAAACAATATTTCAAATGGTACGCAGTTTCTTCTTCATTTATCTAATAAGTCTAATAAGTTTTTTGCTGAGTTTTCTTAAAAGTTTACAACAGCTGAAAAAGTAAATATTTTCTTCACAGTTTTAGTACAGCGTAGAAGTGATATAACTAAAAAACTAAGATCAATGCTAGTTAAAATGTATTAAAGCTTAATTAGTAAACGAACTTTAATAGCTTTGGGATGATTCATCCAGGCCAAACCTCTGTAAAACCAATTTACAGCTATCTTACTTATCTACAGCCTATATTAACCTAAGACATATGCAATCCAACCTTCTCGAGGAAAAGGTCAGTTACCCCTGATCTGATAAATGTTATCTCATAATAAATCATGAGTTAATGGTTTCTCTTCATTCCTGATTTTATGATATTTAAAACATTACTATACTAGATCTAACATTGAATAATTGTTTCGCTGATGAGTTTCTTGCCTTTAAATAAAATATTTTAGGAGTCATTCCTTTCATTAGGTTCAGAGGTATGTTGTCAATTCTCTGCAGTTACCACATGCCGTTTGTTTGTTTATTTTTTTTAATTGTAATTAAGTACTTGTAATCGATTCACTGGATTGTCAACTTAATTGTAGATAGAGTACTAATATTTTGTATATTTACAGGAGGACTATGGGCAAGTCCGTTCAGCCCCAAGTGATGACGAAGACAGTTCTGAGGAACAGCTAAGCACATCATCTGTAAGTAAAATGTATGTTTGACCTGCATTTTCTTTAGTGTTAGTTACATACTTGGGGATGTGTTATTCCATAAATACATTAATAGTGCAATTAAATGTACTGTTACAGAAATGTAAAACTTATAAAACAAGAGACTGTAATTTAAAGTATATTTAATCAATCATGAATTACGTATACCATTGAAAATCATCTCCCCATTTGATAACTAAATCAATAATATTTTGTATTAAATTACAAACTTTTTATGAGGTGGATCATTCTGATTTTAAAGAATTTTACATGCAAAAGAAAGTGTTATTCTAAGACAAGTGCTATTCAGTAAAGTTGTGAACTATACTATGAGTGTTGTTGTGTATCGCGTATTGTAAGAATTGTCCAGATGGATTGACATGATGAAAGCTGTTTAGACTTTAGATTTATCTCTTCAGATGGAGAAAGATGGTTTTCAGCTGTCGCTTTTTACAGGAAACTAAGTTGACACCTATTGATGTCCAGTTCCATTAGAAGCAGGAGAAGGAGAGTTATCTTAGATCTTCAGCCTAAGTGGCCGGTGTCATAACTAGAATCTATATTTTCCAGTGACAACTGCATCAAGGTGCTATCTACACTATTTACAAGATAACCAGATGTTATGCCTATGCTGTGATGTGGCATCTTCAGTGGTATTCACATTCTAAATAAAATCATCTATTCTAGTTTGAAGGAGAGTAACTTAACTAACTACTAAAACTTACGCTACACAGTTTGTCCTCTTCACAGTTGATTACCATAACCACAACCATCTTTTGAAGAAACTCATTAGCCTAGGGATCAGAAGCACGCCTGATGGTTCAAAAGTTATTTAGAGGGAAGAAGGCTAAAATCAAACAGACTGCCAAGGGATCAACTTGCAACAAATACTCCATTAAGCATATAACAAAAGTAGTCCACATGGATCGGTCCTGGGACCTATTTTATTCATTCTATACACCTCAGATCTTCCAAAACATCTTGAAGCCTATTGTTGAAAACTCATGTTCACTGATGATAGTGCTCCAGAGATAATGTTATTTCACTTGGTAATATTATTTTCATTTCTTTCTCCTCATAATGATTTTAGTTAAATCGTATCTTCTTTACTTATTGCATAAATTCTGTAGATTGCGAATTTTGGAGCGGTCATAGTTAAAGGGCTAATGCGATGGCTTTCCACGCAACTGGTCCGCAAATTCCCGATAAGACCACTATCAGTTTTTACCCTGCCGCTCCCGTGGTTCGGAAGTCACGTTAAGCCATTGGTCCCCAGGTTGAGTGTTTGAGAGGGCTTCGCCTGGTAAAATAAATCAAACTTTACCTTTTTTTTTTAAATTATACCCACAACTTTGAAATTTCCCTAGTGCCAGAATGAAATATTTTCTTGTACATGGAGTAATTTGTATGTTTTCTGGGCTGAAACTTAGATTGTAGACATGTTATATCAAGGACTCTTGACGAAAATCCAATTTGTTAATCATCTCAATTTTTTATTCTATCAAGAGTGAAGTTTGTACAATGTCAATTGAGGTAGCAGAAGTACTGGTAACCCTTGTAGAAGATGCAATATTGAACATTGTAAATGCTTCAATCAGACTGTATCTTCTATGGATGGAATTAAGACATTTACATTGAGATCATCAACAATGCAAATCCACGATTTATTGCAGAGAGATCCAACGGGGCACTCAGTGGCTTGTATATTCCAAGAATGAGAAATGCCAAATACAAACTCGATTACAGACACGTGACACTGCCCTTCTTATGGCTTTCTCTAAAGTATGCTGTCACAAAATCTAATCCACGTGCTTCATATTATTGAAATTACATGCATTGAGCTCATGTAAGTTGTGGACAACTATTTCTGGATTGTGAAATTTTAAATATCATCATTGTCTCACTTTTGCTGCCCAGTCCATCTTTGTTATGATGAGATGTCTGTGAAATTTAATTATGCTTGAATTGAGAAAGTTATGAGCTGTTATTTTTCCTTTTTTAATGTGTCCAAAAGATATTTGTAGCCTAGAGTGTCGAGATATTACAGCATATTTGTTAAGAGGTAAGTAGATCTTTGTACCTATGGCCGAAGATCTGTAGTAATCTATGTTTATAGTAAAAAGGGTTTCTGCTGAATCAACCAGAAAACCTAATATTAAGATCTCATGGTGTTAAGATCAAAGAGATCCACACCTCTGTACTAGTGAAGGATAAGGCACCTGCTGCACAAAACACCAGATGAGATTTAGAGAGTGGGTAGTGTTCTCTCCAGTCAACACTATAGTGCCAGTGAAGAAGCTTCATACTCTCTATTTCTAAAAATTCATGAGGGTGCTTTTTATTTTTAAAACATTTTTTCATAAAAAGACAACCGTAATGGTCTAATCTCAACATAAGATTGACTGTCTCCTGGGTGTGTTGACAAGCCTCCTTCATCTTTCCCTGTCCATGTATGATGTTTTTCTCCCTCCAACTGCTGCATCTGTTTCCCTTTGAGCATTATGTCCTCCTTTATGACATCCATCCATTTCTTGTGGGGTTTTCCCACTTCTCCTTTTGCCCATAACTTGCCTCTCAAGCCATATTTTTGCCATTGAGTGTGTGTATTTTCATAATAATGTATATAGTGATTAAAAATTTTTAATTTTCCTTCCCTTCTTTTTACAACATTTAAATGTACATTTTGTTGTTACAGGAGCACGGAATAGCAGGTTCCCACACCAGGCCACCCATGGTTAGTTAGTAAGAGTGTGAAAAATAATACTTCAATAGTATAATTTATGGTAGCAAATTAGTAAAAATAATAAACATAATTAGTTAGAAATTTGTAATTGTCTTCTTAAACCCTTTGAACAGCTGTTCATCAGTTATTGCTTTTAGATTTTACAATTTGTATCTTAATATTAGAATTATCACATTGTTAGTTTGAGTGTAAATCACACCAAAATATAACAGAATTGATATAAACCAGATGTATCATAGGAATTTTTACTGTATGTAGAAAGAGTGCATTATCTATTTTATGAAATTTTTCTTTATATTAGATCATGTTTTGGGATGTAAGAAAATAATCATGTTTTTCAATAAAATAGAGGGGGCAGATCAGAATTAATCTGCTCTCTTTACCTATAAATAGAATACAGAGGTCACAAATTTTCTTTTTAATATACAGAATTTGAGCAGTTTACCGTACATATGGCGAAGCATTTATTTTTCTTCCTGCAAATTCTCGAAGTTTTAATAAAACAAAGCAACATTACTCTGTCAGTAGTTATTAAGACATAATTATAATGCCAGTGTCTTCATAACATAAATGAATTGTGTAAGTATTAATTGGTGTAGCCTTCATTATTTGGGTTTGTTTTATTCTATTTTAATTTAAATTATTAGATTAATTACCTCTCACAGGCAAAGTAACCATTTTTAATCTAATATATTAAAATAAAAAAATAAATCAATAAACAACAAATCAAATAAAATTTAGTGACTTGAAATGAGTTTGGATAGTTTGTCTTTCCATATTAACAAGTCTAGTTGTGGATAAATATTTAAAATAGAAATATTAACAGGTGAATTACTTCTCAGTCAAAAATATTAATATTAACACAAATGCAACATCTAAAACTCTCTACTTGATTGATGAAACAATTTTTACTGCAAAATTGTTTTGTTTAAAAAATAGTTTATTCGCACAATAATCAAGTTTTGAATTGTTTTGCCACTTAACAACATTTACTTTTGCAATATCGTAAGTGTAATAATTAGTTTTAATGTTAACTGAAAAAATGCATTTAGTACAAATCAGTCAAAGCCTTTCATGTGCATACAGTTCCTAAATGTGATTTTTAAACTGTGAGATCAAATATTAATTGTTATTTTGAATTTATTTGTACTTTAAAGAATAGTTGAAAAATTTTGTTGATTACATAGCAGCACTGATATCTGACCTGACCAACAAGCACCAAAGTTGTTGAGCTGGCTATTAAAATAATTATCAATATATATGTAGATATATATTTTTTTTATATTTTAAATACTGGCACAATAGTCACCAATATGTCACCATCTGTAAATGATCTGATCTAAATCTGTTCACACGTTACTGCTCTTAAATAATTATAGAGAAGTTCATGCAAGTTTGTGTTATTTATGTGTGAATTGGCTGCTGTCGTTTGTAAATAAAATAAATTTAAAAAAAAACACTAATTACCAGCAACTATATTTTGTGCAACAAATTCGTCACTTTGCGAGCTCAGCAGAAATCTCCTTTGCCTTTAATATTCCTATAAAACCGTCTGAAAAACACAGGATACTCTGTCCCTTTCTGGTTAGGTACTCTATTCTGAAACAAAGTCCTCCCTACACCTCCTATTCTTCTCAATTTAACATAACATTCCTGTAACAGCTTCAATTTTACTTATGGAAAATGTATTCTGTTCCAGAAATCCACATCCAATCCATTAACCTCAACTAAACAGAAAAATGAAAAAAGACACCAACCCGCCCCAAAGTCAACAATCACATCCCAAAATAAAGCCCCTCTATCCCAGGGAAAGCAGAAAACAACTTCACAAGACAAAGCTGTTGAGGCATCCAGAATAACCTCGGAAAAAGTAACAAAAGCTACTCAGAATAGTCCAGCCCCTAAGCAACAACCGATTGTCATGGTAAGTCCTAAAATTGTCATATCCACTGAGTCTTCAACTAATAAAATAATATCAAGTCTCTCTTCAAATTTGCTCTCCACATCAATTCCTGTAATTGACATTCAAATTCCTAACTTGCAGCAATTTAAAACAAAAATGTTTTCTACAATTTCACCTGAAATAAATTCACCCCAACCAACGGTTAACCAACAAATGTCAACATTTTTTACAACACCAACTCAGAGGCCAACAACTGAACCCAGATTGGAAACAATTTTAAGATTAAAAACAAAAGAAAATCCTACAAAATTACCAAATTTAGCTACACATAAAATTAATTTAAATTCAGAATCAATGCAAGGAACTGTACGAGATTTCAAACCAACACAATTTTCTAACCTGAAATCAGACGTGAGTACTACACCAGTTCATTCACCATATGTCCCTACTCTTTCATCTACATCCCCTTCCAAAAATTCTGTTTATACCATAAAACCTTCTACTTTATTTTCTATTTCCATGTCCTCTTTCATGCCTCCATCTTCATCTGAATTTTCCTCACCTCGCCCATCCCCTACTGCAACAGTTCAAACTCATCCATTTTCCACTAAAATTGGCTCAACTCTTTCTACTCCAATTCAATTACTTTCTACCTTTTTTCCCAGTGAAAAATTATCTGTAACTTCACCTCCTCCTACTGAAATACTTTCAACTCTCACTGGAATATCCTCACCGCCTCCTGCACCCACTGAATCACCTGTGGCTGTCTCCGCTACCACAGTTATTCCAATAAATCCAACCCTTCCCACTGTATTACCCATAACTAATCTTCCACCTACCACTATAATACCTATAACAATCCCTCCTCTTACGCTTTTACCTTTAAATTCTCCTTCTCCAACCACATTACCTATAAATATCCCTCCTTCTACAAATCTTCTTTCCCCCACTTCATCACCTACTTCCACGGTTTTACCCCTAAACCCCCCTTCTCCCACTGCATTACCTATAACTATCCCTCCTTCTACAAACCCGCCTCCTCCTACTGTAATACCTACTCCCACGGTTTTACCCTCAAACCCTCCTATTTCCATGGTTTTACCTTCAAACACTCCTTCTCCCACTGCATCACCTACTCCCACAGTTTTAGCCACAAACCCTCCTACTCCCACAGTTTTACTCTCAATCCCTCCTACTCCTACCGTTTTACCTCTAAACCCTTCTTCTCCCACTGTAATCCCTACTACCCCGGTTTTACCCTCAAACCCTCCTACTCCCACCGTTTTACCGTTAAAGCCACCTTCTCCCACTGCATTACCTTTAACTAGCCCTGCTCCTACAGTTTTACCCTTAAACCCCTCTTCCCCCAATGCATTATCCTCAAGTACCTTATCTGCCACTACAATTCCTCCAACTGCATTATCCTCTAGTGAAAATCCTCTGATCGATCTTGCTACAATTAAAACTACATCATATTTAACACCCCCTCCTCCAGCTACAGTTCTCTCAACTCTGTCTTCACGTACTGAATTACCTTCTACTATTTCTCTTTCCAATAATATGCTTTCTACTCTATTTCCTACCAGTTTATTGCCCTCAAATCTCCCTCCTCCCTCTAAATATTTGGCTACCCCACTTCCTCAAACTGTGCTACTCTCAACTCCCTTTACTCCCACTTTGTTTCCCTCAAATCTACCTCCTAAAACTGACCTTCCCTCTACTTCATTCTCCCCTTCCCTTGGTCCTATAACACTCGTTCCCTCCAACCAATTCACATCAAAGCCACAATATATTTCACCTCCCACTAATCCATCTCCAACTATACCACCATCCTCTGCTTTTCCTCCTGCTTTTCAAGAGTTTACCACATTTTCAGTAATATTTCCTACACACAGTCGATCCTTTTCTACTATCTCACCTCCCTCTCTTAAGGGAACATCGAAACGAGCTTATGACAGCATCTTAAAAAAGGCAGGAGACCTGATAAAGCCAAAACCCACTCAAGTAACCACGGTAAGTAAGTAATAGAAAGTTATGTATCACAACCTATTTAATTAAAATCAATTATGTGTTTTATTCACTCTAAACTTAAATATTCCTAGACATATTTGATGGATCTAGAATTATTTAATATCTTAGATAAGAGGATAAGGATAAGATTATTAGACTAGAATAAGATTGTCATCATGATTACTCGTGTAAATTCTCTGCCAACACAGAAGGCTGCAATAGGAATATTTGCTATTGCTGCTTTGCTAATTCAGTAAAGGTTATCAGAAATCAAAATCAGTTTTTTTTCACTTATCCTTAACTGTCTAATAAAAATTACAGAAAATCACATATTTCATTGCATTTTTTTAAATTCTAAAGCATATTTATTTATAAGCAAGGTTAAGTTGAAATAAATGTATTTTTATATAATTATTAATTTATTGCTACAATATTTAATTACTGCTGTTTGAGTTATGGCCATTTTTAAAAAAATTTTCTGTTATTCAATTTGGCAGTGATCTGATCAGGAGCATTAAATCTTAATACCGAGCATAGTTAAGGCTTAAGCACTCCATGCTCTGATACCTAATTTATTCATATTAGATGCTCTACACTTTTATAATTAGAACTAAATATAAGTTAAAAGAATACTCTCACGGCTTTATTTATAAAAATAATATTAAAGTTGAGTCTTCTTTGTTAGTTTGAATATGTTTTTCTTGGCTTTTGTTTAACAGACTGAGACCCATCCCCCCACCAAAGCTGGAAAGCGTGCCAACTGGGGGATGGCTCAAAACAAAACGAGCGATGGGATCACGGGTGGCAGTTGGAGGGTCAAAATAACACTCGGCAGCTGAGCAAAACCGATTTTATTATCAATGCAAATAATAATTAAACCAAAACGGCAGAAGGCCACAATATTAACGGGCAGAAGGCCCCAATATAAATTAGCACTTAAATCAATAACCATAAACACTAAAATAACAAGATACAACACATAAACTACAGAAACAACAAACTCCACAAATACCAAAATTTAACAATCAATTTTTGTATGGCCTATCTGCAGTTTGGCCTGAGACTCCCAAAACGTAAGGAAAATTTATTAACAAAAATGTAAAAGGTGACAAACTTAGAAACAAATTTAGATAACCCCAAATAAAAGTGAAAATTTAGAAAACGTCTGGAAAACAACAATTAAACCGGCAATTTAGCCCACATATCCCTTGATTCCACCGAGGCCAGGGAGTAAGCCGGCATCCCTGGGCAGCTCCGAATTGAAAATTAAGCAAAGCACAATAATCCCCTTTTGGTGAAAGTTTAAAAAAATTAAACAATTTAAAAAAAATATATAACACGGTACCGTTCTATTATCCCCTGACATCAATAATACACTACACGAAAAATATAAATAACAATCACTAGGCCTAAACATAATAATCAACAATAACATAACTTAACCATAGGGACCTAACAAAATATAAAATCTAAAAAATATAACAATAAAATAAACTAATTAAATAAATAACAATAAATATCAACGTTTTCTTTTCTTTTTTTTTTCTTTTCTTAAATTTCAATATAATTATATATCCCTAGCAATGTCCCCATGGCTGTTTTGTCACTTTCAGTCTTTAGGCCTAGGCCGCAATAAAATAGCTCCACCACCATTCGTCTCTTTTTATTTCTTTTTTATAAATAATTATTTTCCACAAATCACCCCCAGCTCAGCCGCCGGGAAATAAGCTGGAACGCACTGACCTGAGGACAGAAGTCTTCTACCCAAAGAAGTAGAGAGGGCAGCACGGGGCAAACTTGCTCAATCACATGGTCCCCAGGCCAGGCTCGCAGTGTCGTAGGTAGAACTTTGCCCGGACGACCGGCTGAGGGTTGAACCGTCCTACTCAAGGACCCTGGAGTTACAGTGTCTCTCAGCCACGCATAGTTAGTTGATCGGCAGACAGCACAAGACTCACCTCCGCAGACCCACTGAACAGCTCGAACCATCTAGAAGGCTGGCCAAGCGGACCGAAGCTTCTGGAACACGGAACTTAACGGAACCGGGCCAACGGCTACCAAAGTACGCGGAACGCAGAGCGTGAGCGATCTCAGGCAGCCTGGCAGACAAACGACGAAAAAAACGAAAAATGTACCGGTCAAAACGACCCGGTACAAGACTTATCTTTATACTAATACATTTTTTATGGAATATTCATTTATAAAATGTAAAACAGTGTATGACAAATGTATACTGGTAATCATTTATTTATTTATGTTTTCTGCACTATATTTCTATACAGATTTTCTTAAAAGCAATTTATTGTTAAAACTAGAAAAATGTCTAATTTGGTTTTTTAAAACTGTTTTGTCAGATAGAATTGAAATGAACACATTAAACTGGAAGGAAGAATATAAACACTAAGGAATAGGATCACTCCTCAGGTTATGGCATATTAAAGACATAAAACAGTGACCTTTACTATTATCACTGACTCTCTGACTACAAATAACATTGTGCGGGAAATCGTGCCCAGCGCTACATTCTATAAATATGGAAGAAGTGAGAAATAAAATGTTACACTCAATAAATACTTAGTAGAGTAAACCCCACTTCATCTGCAGTGCATGGAAACCAATACTCTTTTAACATGTATTTACTCACTCTTTTTACACTTTCCAAATAAGTATTTTAAATAACAAATTTAATTATATAAATAAAGATAATACCATTAAATGTAAGCCAAGAAGAAACACTAAAACGTACACAGACGATTCAACTTTATTACTGTTTTTATAAATAAAAGCATTAGTATTTTCTATTATCTTATATTTAGTACTTATGTTAGTGAGATTGTTAATTTGATTGTTGCTTAGTTTGTGTTTGGCGAACTTAACTTGACTGGTAAGTTTGAAGATTTTCCTATTGTATGTTTAAGTAAAAAGTTGTATGTATTTTTTTAATAGAAGCTTATTATTTTAGTATTTTAAACAAGACAGAAATGTGATACTAGTGGCCTTGGTTCCGATGTTGTCGAGCAATATCAGCTTGGTTTGGATGGGTGATCGGTGAGTAATCCCATCCTTGCACATAACCCACCATCCCGGTCACTGGTAGTGGTTCAGAATCCCCAGGTTAAATGTTACAGAAGGCTTTTCAACCTTAACAGTATGGTCAAACAAAACCTTTTTAACTTTTTAGAAGTGTTAGAGATGTTTATTTAATCATAAACTTTGCATAATTTTGGTTAGCAATTTTACAGTTAAGAATAAATTCTACATTAAAAAGTACTTGTGTCAACTACTAAACAATGGCCCCAGCTGGTACATATCATAGTATCAAATACAACACAAGTTTATCATGCCCAGCTCTACCGAGGAAAGACACATTAGGGGCTTCGTGATTCATGTTAGGTTGATTATGTGCAGATGACTTGTGTAGTCTGGTTCCTATCTATTTACTAAAGGTCCATTTACAAAGGCATTTGAGGAACCTATAAGTTATATATATCATCTTTGCCAGAAACTCATAGTAATGCTGACTAATTTGGTCCAGACAGTTTAGATATTAGTCTAACAGTTACAAATCATCAAGCAAATAGGTATTCTTTTAGGACTTGTTTTTATTTATAAATAACTCATCATCTAAGTTTATAAGGCTTTCAAACAAATTAGTCTGTCAATTTTATAATTCCCCAAAGTTTATGATTAAAAAATTCCCAGATTTGTTTATTTTATGTGGTTACTAGTTATTTTCCCTTTGCATTTTCTTTTAGTGACACCCAAAAGGAAACATAAAGGTCTGTATTGACATTAGTTCTGTTTAGTTTGTGAAATAGTGTGTCTGGTTGAGGAAGATTATGGCTTACTTATAAATACATTTAAATTTGGTATCAACTTATACAAGAGAGAGTTTTTATCATTTTTATGAATGAATCTGTAAATAATTGTGCCAGGAGCATATCTGATAAATTGAACACAGGACATCCAGAAAAAATATCAATATGTGTGTAAACATCCAGAAAATAATCTTCTTAAAGTATGTTACTAAATACTTTGGATGAGCGCTGGTGGTCTTAGGCATCATTTGAGCTAGGGTTAGAGATAGCGCTGGTTCGAATCCGGCGTAGACTGGAAGATTTGTTAGTAATATTCACCTTCTACTCTACTGGATCGCCCCCTTACTCTGTCTGAATAAGTTCCTTGCACAGATCAACAGTCTAAGAGGAATGGGCAGAGTAAGGTTAAGAAGGATACATGGTTTCAAAGCCTCTCCTTAAAAAATAAATAAATGATAATAATGATCATAAATATGAACATCAATTTCTGGACAAATTTATCAAATTTAATACCAAAGCTTCTGGTAACAACTGTGTAGAGGTTTTATTTACAATATTTATATCACCAAACATTTCGCCCATGCTGTGATGTGGCATCCTCAGTGTTATCTGAGTCTGAAGATGCCAAATTTAAGATTTACTTTTTCAAGAGTAAAAAGTAAATCCTAAATTTGAGTCAGTTCACTGTTGTTTCAGTTTAATAGATCAGGATTCACTGCAAATCATAGCTTCCTCACATCTGCCTCAGGACTATTGAGTCAACATTTTTAAACTGTGGAATATAGCCTTACCTCAAGCTCCAGAAAAAGTGGTTTATTACTTAGCCATTGGACACCCCTATTAATATTACAGATTTAAAGCTACAAACTGTTTATATGTTGTATATATTTAAAAAACGAAATATACAAACCAATTGCAGAAGATTATGAACATACATCGTATTGCATAACCATTAATATCAATCAATCAGACATTTGATTTAAAATTCTTGTCCTAGCTAATGTTGACAGTTAAAAAGTTGGTAATACTTTTAAGTAAATAGTATCAAGAGATACTTAGCTAGGATCAGAAATTAACTTTCAACTCAAATAATACGAGGTATGGCTATAAAAAACCAGACTGAGGCTGAAAATAAAATTTACTTACAAATATTTACAATTTGATATTATCCTGGTGGAGGATTCATGACTTGTTTTTTCATAAATCATTCAGCTTTCTCCGTACTCGCTCACATAGGGTAGTCAGGACGCTAATGTAGTATTTTGTTTGACTGTTTGCCCTTCTGGTGCCCAATCAATGTGCACAATGCCTTTGATATAAAAACACAATATCATGGCCTTGAATTTTAATTTTGTCATTCGTACTTTTTTTGCCATAACAGTACGGGATTTGACAGTAAAGAACTTGTTTTAATATTAAAAATGTTTCACTTGCAGATTTTCCAAGTTTGTAAAGAAATTTAATGTTTACACGCTGTTATTTCTGGACACTCAACATTTTTCTGACGGTTATATGCTTATAATTTACACTACAGGCGGAATGAGTGTGGGAGAGAGACAAAACAAACAGCGGGTGGAGGGGGAGTCACGTGACAAGCTGTACAATTCTAAAGAGGAAATCATTTTTTAATAAATTCCACAAATTTTAATTTTTAACAATAGCGCTTTCGCCGTTAAGACATCGCAGCCCTTAACCGGCGAAAGCGCTATTGTTAAAAATTAAAATTTGTGGAATTTATTAAAAAATGATTTCCTCTTTAGAACCAAAACAATTCCATCAAGCATATACAGCAGAAAAAGCTGTACAATATTCAGCCTTATTGCATTCGTTCTGTGGCTATGGGAATACTAATCTGATTTCTTTCTAGCCAAACCTCGTATCTGGTTTAATGTTAGATTTCAAAATAAAAACAAACCCTGAAAGAATATCTGATTGTGTATCTCCATGCAACTGGTAAACCAACTCTCAGACTGCTGATACAATTAACTAATATTAAAGCACCTCCCTCTGTAAATCTATATCCGACATCCTACTAATTTTAAGTTATAATTTTAATATTAGTTTTCATAGTTTTTTTTTTTTATAAGAGATAACCAAGTCATACAGTTTTTTATTAGTAATCAATATTTTGTTTAGTTATTCTTTCACTAAAAACTGTTTCTAAAAATATTCTGTTAATTAATACAGAAAAGGTCTATAATTAAAAACCAAATGAAGAAACCCATTGGTTGTTAGTTATTAATTAATAGCCAATGGTTAAAAATTGGTCTACCAACAACTATCTTTTTTTAAGATTCATGAGATTACTCACAATATAAGGTTGCTATTTAACATTTTTAGTTTAGGTAAATGGGTGATCCATATTTTCTGTGAATATTTTTGTTTTAGTTCCTCCAAGAAATCGTTAATAATATGATAAGTATAAATCAACCAGCATTGTTACATTTCATGCAGTACTTTCAAATTATCAACTTTACTGTATTATTAATATTAAATAATAAGTAAATTCTTCACCTGAACGATATTTATTTTACAGACCACATCTGTTAAACCCCCAGCTAATACTGAAACAGTCAAGTCCTCCGTACCCGTGGAGACAACTGAAACACCAAAGCCTTCATCATTGTCAACAGTAAGTATTTAAGGTTTTCAATTATACATTCAATGGTAATTTTAACTCTGGAACTGCCTGTGTGTTCAGTGGTGAGAGTACAATTACACCCTTAAATTGCAAGGACTTTTTATTTAACATCTTATTTAAAGCATATTTAAGTATGATGTTTATTTATTTATTTTTGATATGCTAATTGGCAAGATATGGACGAATATGGATTTCATATAAGTGTAGATGAGTGAATATAGTTATTGTTACAAACTAAGGCCAACTATTCCTTATAAAGTGTTATTAATTAATAGCCCAATGACAAAAGAACAGTCAGTGGCTATCAGATGGTCCCTTTGAACATTTTGTGTGACTGATTGGGATTGACTTGAGAATCAGTCACAATATGAACAATTACACTTTTAAATTAAAACTATTTTGCTATTGATTATTGAAATTTATTCATCTAAGTGTTTTTCGGAACATTTTGCAATAAATCCTTATGCTTTGAATTTGCAAAATCTGTCTATTGTTGTTAATATATGTCTTCTTGTGCATATTTGCTATTTTAAGAAATTCACAAATGCAATAATAGTTTTGACAAGTAAAGCGATGAGTTGAATGTCTTTTTATATTTTTATGAAAACCTTTTTTCTATCACAGAATGTAAATCGTAAGGAAAAAGACACAATGTTTCAACAGGTATGACAAACTTCAGGCGTTACCTTAACCTACATTAAAAACTAGTTTTTTCCCCCCTTAATTTATACTAGTTCAAGAAAACACTTAAAACTACATGGTTAAAAACTACGGTTGACTGTTAATAAAGTCAAGTGTTCTAAAAAAATATCACACATAACACAATTATACAAAATATAAAATACAAAATATGAAAATGTTTAAAAAAACACAAAGTAGGTTGTAAAATAGAACAATTATTCAATTTATCCAACCAGGAGGGGACCAGGTTCCTCACATAACACACGAGATGAAATCACCATGCAAGTCAAAGACGAACTGAATCCCTGTGGCAAGCCAATCTGTGGTAAGTGGTAGGGGCAACTCCCTCCACTATGTGAATTCGTAGACTGTTGAAGGTGATTGGGGGAGAGGGGGTGTTGTTGTAATTGTTTGAATTATCCCCTTTTTTTTAATTCTGTTGTTTTGAAAATATGTTTTTGTTGGTTCAATTTTTTTCCCCTCATGATGAGCCTCCAAGCTAGTGTTCTGCGGGACAAGATAATAACTTCCTCCAAGCAGATCTAGGGGCACAGGTGTTAGGTTGGGCCTGATGAATGCTTATGTGTAAATTGTCCATGTTTTGTGTCCTAAGCTTAATGTTGTGAGTATTCTGGGACGTGCCTCCAAGCTAGTATTTTTGCCTCATTCCATAAAAAGTTGTGTTCATTCTCCAACGCATGTTTATCTAATTTAGAATGATGTGTTTCTTTATTGTGTTGTTTTGTATTCATTTATGCACACAGAAAGTGAGCGTTTAGTCTCCTATGTATTCCCTCTTATCACATTCACACTTTATAATGTAGATACAATTTTTGGAGGCTTGATCTTCATTGTATGGTTTTGTCTTAAACAAAATGTGTTCTTATTGTCTCTGCTTCATTAGTCTTTGTACAGAGAGTGATTTTACCACCCTGTAGTTTTGCTGATATAACTATATCTAAAAAAGAAAAAGAAAGAAGAGTGTGCACTCCCTACTCTAGTTTAGTTTGAGATAAGGGTAAGTGAACTCTGAGGCCCTCCCATTAATTGGTGGGTGCCTCTAAGATCTCCATACTCATGGTTGAGTCCAGGACCTCAAGTGTCTGGCTTGGTTGGGTAACACTAGACAGTGTGAGAGATTGCCCAATCCCCATAGGCTCTGTTCAAGGCAATGAATATCCCTTTCATAATATCACATAGCTATTACCACTTCACACACTAATGATAATGCAGGACAAAATTCTGACAAAAATTTGTGTAAAATAGTTTTATCTTGGAAAGAAAGAGTTTAGTTGCAAGCAAAGAATATTATTAGTAATGTACAGCTTGTTAGACCTTGTATTTTCTATAATTTGACATTATCACTATCTATAATTTACTAATCTCTACAATGAAGTCACTAGTAAACACCATATTCAAATAGAGACACCAATAACAACGTAAAAAAACATCACTTATTGTACTTTATAATAACTTAATATGATATACAGTTTGTATCACGGCTAGCCTTGTAATATAAATGACGTTTTATCTCCTTAAATTTGGGGTTTGAATATGATATACGGTACTGTAATTAATTGTTAATAGAGTACTGCCATAAGTAAATGTGTTTGAAAATATTGTCACCTAGTTGCAGTTAGTAAAATCATCTCTTTATATTTTTAACTAACCAATTTGTATTATATCCTTTAATAACCAAATGTTATAAATTATATTGTCACATTTAGCTTATTGTCTTTAACAGGTATCACCAGCCACAATTCCCTCTATAGCAGATGAAGCACTTACATATACAACTGTAAGTATTGATGAAATTTATTTGAGATATTTATTGAATACCAATTTTCTGGGTTGAAGGTCTAACCTGTCTTGTAGGTAAAAAAGTTTGTGTGGCTTTTAGTGGGATGAAATGCCCAATTAAGACAATTCTCCTCGACTGCTTAGACAGGCCCATTTTTGTTTTTTTGGCTCGTCTTGTAGATTAAAAATATATTAAGCTGACTTGAAGTTAATAGCATAATTAATAATGTTCATTGAAGTATAAATTAAAAAAAACTAATTAACAAGCAGACAAGCAAAGCTAAACTCCAAAGGATTGTCACCAAAGATAAGTATAGCGTACTTGTAATTCCGTTTGCGTTCCCTGGTTCTCTAATAATTCTATTAAATCTAACTTTGAGGAGGTCATGTCTCTTACAACTGACATAAACAAGTAATTTGAATACATCACATGAGAATAGTCTGGTGAAGTGGGTCTAGTGGGAAGTTTGGCTCAAAAGCAGTGTCTTGCCAGTTTGTCACACTTCCTGATTTTGTATGTATCCTCAGTACATTAAGTCACTTTAGCATTCCGCACCAGCTACCATTTTTACTCAATTCTCCCAAGTTATTCACTGAAGTGAATAGAACTAAATTCTTTCAAAATGAGCTGAAATACCTCACTTTAAATGAGGTAGCTGTGTCTAATTGGTGAATAAGTTATTGAAAAATATATATTGATAGTCAGTTAGAATTTGAAGAAAGCTCTTAGCAGTGGTGTAGGAAAAACAAGTGCTGTCACTGGTAGTTTGCTTCTTTCTATCATACAAAGTTTTATTAAGTTCCGTTTCCTCAATATCACATTGTAAACGGATTAAAAATTCAATCAGACAGTTGAAAAAATGTTCCTTATAAAATAAAGTCAATTTTGCTTATTGAATGATGTAACTTTTTAGTATATCATCATCAGTTCAAATGCTACATTCAATCTTTGTATGACTTTTGTTATCTGATTTGCCATTACAGTGTAGCATGCCTCAAAGATGTGGGGCCTTAAATGTGCCAAATTGAGGCAAGAAAAATAACTACAAAATTTATTTATTTATATTACATGATATAAATATCAATGTGGTAGGTAAATTGTCAACAAATCAGAGTTTAAGCCTAGACTAACACTAAGTTACATTAATTTCAATACAAAATCAAAAAATACAGATAATTAAAATTAAAAGAAAAATTGCTTGAAAATTTAAATCTGATTCAAATTACATTGCGTAGATTTTTTGGGAGCTTTACGTTCTTCCTTTATGAATATTGATTCAAGTTAATCTTTATAGCACAATCGTCATTACTTTACATAAAACATTAAATGTCAAGTTGAAAATATGTAATCTTCAACACTACTTATGTCTGGGTTTTGCTAATATATAGCATCTAATAACAGGAAAAATACAGCAAGCCTACGATTTTTTGTGTATTTCCAGCCTGTTTAGTTTGTTATGTAGGTTGTTTCAACTTAGTAATATGCCTATGCATTGAGCTTGTTGATATTTGTTTGTATCTAGTGGTTTTTCGTTTATTTTTTATGTACAAAACATATATAAAAATGCTTTAATGTAAATATTTTAATGAATTGTAAAGTAATGATAATTTAAAGCAGTTTTTAAAATTTGATAACATAAAAATTTTGTTTTTTATTCTTTTGAGTTAGTTTCAGGATTGTTCTTTACTCATATTTAGAACAGTAAATATACATGTTTTGATGGTTGATGTCTAGTTGCACCGGCGGTTAAAGGAATTTAAAAGGGTCGAAATAATCCTCTGTCACAAGCAAGTCTAGTTGTACCGGCGGTCAAATCTGGGTCTCTTCAGGTAGAACACATAGCCCTACCTAGACATTTTTCCATTCCGCTATATTCTATAGTAATCACAATCAAATTCAACAAAAAGTTCACTTATATGAAACAATTTTAGGTTAGGTTAAAGGGCACTAGGTCAGGATTTAGTATATTAGAGAGATAGGACATCAGCAAACTTACCTTAAAAGACAAATTCACTAACATCAGAGTAGTAGTCACAAACACAAAATAAACACAATCTCACAAATTTTCAACACCAATGGCATTTTTTCTTCAGGTGAGTATCACCTTTCTTTTTTCTTCCTACTCACCTGAAGAAAATGCCTGTGGTGTTGAAAATTTGTGAGTTTATGTCTATTTTGTGTTTGTAACTACTACGCTGATGTTAGTGAACTTGTCTTTTAAGGTAAGTTTGCTGATGTCCTATATGAAACAATATCATACACTGATGATGTTTGGTATAACTGATGGTTTCTGATAGTGAAGTACAATTCATTGAGAGTTAACTATGAACTATGTTTAAATTCAATAGTGAAACTTTCTGAAACAAAGATTGTTTTTTATAAGGATTGCCAATCTTAGCCGTATGTAGTTCTTAAAACAGAAGGTTTAAGGCAGATTTTCATTTTCCCTGGTAAACACATCAGTAACTTAGGCCTTTAAGTTACACAATCATCGCTTTTATTTATCATAATAATCTCAACTATAATAAGTATCACTTTAACTAACTCTATCATACAAGAAAAAGTTTAATTCTTTAGCAAATTTGTGTATCAAAACACAATTACTAAAAAAAATCGAGTAATAATACTGAACAGTCGGGAAGAGGTAATTTTGAAATCAATATAAAATATCCTTTAAAATAATGGTTATATTAAAAAACATAGGGGATTTCAACAACATACCAATACATTTTTACAATATGAAAATGAATACAGTGTTTTTGAAATAAAATGAGTTCAACCTTTTTTCGTAATCTCAAAACAATATTAATATTATATTAACGCGAAAGAAAAAAGTAATTTGTCTAGTTTAGCAAGATATTACAAAACTCATTTCATGATACAGGGTGTCCGAAAAGTAAATCTTCAAAAAACGGTTATATAGGTAATATTAAACCCACCCGCCCACCCATACACGTAGAGTGGTAATGACCCACCCACCCACCCATACACGTACAGTGGTATTGACCCACCCACCCATACACGTACAGTGGTATTGACCCACCCACCCACTTACCCATACACATACAATGGTATTGACCCACCCACCCACTCACCCATACATGTACGGTGGTATTGAATCACCCACCCATCCATAAACGTACAGTGATATTGATGGGTCCATTGTACAATGTCTATGGTGTGTTTTGAAGCACATGAACTGACATAAATAGAAATGCATGACTTTAAAAAATAACAAAATTGAGTCTTGAAAGAAAGTATTGCTTTTCTAAACACATTGATACACCAGAACAATATTACAACTACTAATACTACATGGAAATAAATTATTTCAGCAAGATAGGCTATTGCACAACATAAACCTATTACTTTTTGTAATGGAAGTAAAATAGCTTGACATAATTCATCCTAGAAATTAATCAATTTAAACTGACCATGACCAGGTGCAACTGGACACTGTTCCAAAGGGTTCGAAATGACCATCGGTGCTACTAGATATAGTAATTAGGACTGATCCCTGACTATCAGTGTAACTGGACAACCCCCGTTTCGATATCTGTATTCCTTAACAAGTTGATTCATAAAACAAAGTGCAGCCTTGATCTGTGACCTAAAGTATGTGAACAATTAGTACAATTGAAATGTGAATTTAAACTGAGATATTTAGTCAGTGCCTCTCACTAGTTTGAACGTGATTTTAGTGTTAAAATTAGCTTACCCTAGTAAACTGACTCAGATCTACAGCTAGCTTAAATTAACACATTATAAATGCTACCTACATTAATTAACTTAGCGTGGCAGTGGCATGCTTGGCGGCCTACAGTAGATGTAGCGCTTCTACTTCAGATGCATTGGTTTAGCGTGAATTTAGCTATTCTCGGGGAGTTGCTATGTCGCTCGCCCCTTATTGTGCCAGTTTTTGTGTTCGAGAGTAGTTTGTTTTTTATCCCTGCCATTTTTGTAGGAGGGGTGACTGTTAGCATTCAACGTGTCAAGTAAAATTGTGCACATGCTTTGGTCTCAGATGTGTGGATACAAACTTTCCCATGTACATTGTTAAGTTTACGACTGTTGCTATGTAATATATACTTTTGTATTGTGCAAATGTTTCAGACTCTCTCAACAACATCCAGCACATCATCCTATATGGTAAATATCGCAAAGTATTTTATTTGTTTTTGTAAAATAATAAAAATAATTTTAAAATATTGGTTCAGAATATTTAACAATGTTTCATGTTTTAACATGTGGATTTTGTATTTTCTTTGTTAGTAACTTTTAAAGTTTTGATTTTTAGTTAGATTTCAGAGTTACCATAATTTATAGTACATTAGAAGCACTCTGTGAATCACCATCTGGTTAAATTTAATCCAAGAGGGGTATTATATTTTACCAGATGTGAATTTATATAGACTCAGATGATTGTTCATTCAATGTCACATTTTGTCTTTACTTATCATTTGTTTGTGATCCGTTGTAGAGCACTACTCTCCGTTCACACTTTAGTTGAGACTGTGGGTGCTGAATTGCCCATGCAATTATAATGGAGCTTCCGCGCTACTAGCCAAGTACAAAACATTCACAGATTCTGAATTTATATCAGACAAACATACTTCATAGCATACAATACATAGTTTTAAGTAGTTTTTTGTTAGTAATTTGTGCGTTGTAATAAATTACCAAATATTAAAAATATATAAAATAAATCAGTAATGTTGTTTTAATTTACAAAGCTGATTATAATTACAAAAATATTTATTAAAAAAAAACTTCGTCATTTTCAAATAAAAGAAATCCTACGAGTTTTATATAACGTGTCTATTGTTTTTTTTTTTTGATTTTTTATGCTCATATTTTTTAGTGTTTTCAATTTTAATAAATTAATGACAAATTATGTTGCCTTTATTAAATACAGTTACTGTAATAGATATTAACTGAGATTTAATAAATACTCTGCTGTCGATATTAATTAATTTTAAATTCATTTTACATGAATTATGATTCCCACTATCGATGACAGTTACACTGAGAGCGATATAAAACGTTGTTTTTTTTATATGTGATGTATTTAGGATAGACAGTAGCGCGGCGACCGTCCATAGCCCACACAGTCTCAACTAAAGTGTGAACGGAGAGTAGTGTAGTCCCATGTAAATTTAATGCAGTTTTAATTAGGGATAGTGGCAGACATCCTAACTAATCAAATTATTGCCAGAAACATTTGTAACACATGGTATATCTATTGTAAATATTAAATAATCAAGGATTTAACCAATCAGTATAGTAATTAAACAAGGACAAATACTGAAGTTTTAGAATTGATAGGAAAAACGGCTTTTGGTGATTACACTTGCTTTAGAGGTGTCATGTTTGGGTTTATCAAATACAATATCTGAAGCCTTATTTTGTTGTAGCAATACTTCTATTTAATACATGGTTAATTTCTGTAATAATGGCTATTAGTATGGTATTTTAATTTCTCCCTTCATTTATTGTAGATACAGTACAACCTCGATTATCCGGCCTTGCTTTATCCGGCAGTCCATGTTATCCGGTTCGTCAAGTGGATAACAATAAAATTTATTTACAAGATAAAATTACAATTAATCAGAAGCTCCTTTCAGTTTTGGAACGCAAATGTTGAACACGAGTGTTTCGGTTTTGCATTTTGCAAATAGCAGGTGCTGTATTGACTAGTCACCCTCTAAAAAAGCGACTGCGTAATAATTTAATGATGCCCCTGAAGATCCAAGCTGGTAATGCTGTTTACTTTTGTTCAGTGTGGCTGGCTGGAAGAGTCCTTTTCGCGAGTGGAAATGGAATGGAGAAGTGGAACAGTTCATTATACTTACACACCCTTGGCAATTGGCATTGTTTTTTAAAAATATCTTTCGTATTGTATTGCAAAGCAGCGTCAAAGTTGGCGATCGTGATAAACATAGTTCGTTTCAATACAGTTGCTGCAGAGCGTGTTGCGTCACGTGCAATTGTAGGCGCTCCACTTACGCATGCTGTCTGTTATCAGTTTCTAAACGCGTTTCTCCAATAAAACCAAGTTATTTATGACTTATGTTTTATCCGGATTTTATCGTATCCGGCTTGACCTTCGCCACATTAGGCCGGATAACCGAGGTTGTACTGTATGTCAATGATAGCAATTATTCATTATCTGTGTAAAACAACTTAATTTAAACTTCTTATAACACTGCTACATAGTTTGGAAATATTTTTTGTGATAATTCACGGTTTTGTTTAATTTTAATTAAATTCATCCAAAAATATGTTTTTTTTTTTTTTCTAAACTGATTGCAGAAGCTACCCTCCTTGCTTGTTGGGAGATTGGTTGAAAAAAGTTGTTGACATGAGGAATTTTATTAAGAGTTATATGTTTCATACATAGCTCAAGTACTTCTTCTAAATAGTAACTGAACTGATTTATTGCAAGTAATTCAGTATTAATTACTTACTACCTAGAATACAATAAGTAATTAGTACTTTGGTAAGATGGGTAGGGGGAGGGGGGACGGTTCGTTTCAGTTTTATCTTTATTTATAATTGTGCATTCTAAACACCATTATTTATAATTGTTGACACCATTCAGATGTGTCAAAGAAATAAAAATCATTTTTTAAAATACACCCATACTACATAATATGATTTTCATTCATATGCCTATAAACTATACTGCCTCTTAAATATACTAAACTTAAGGAAATATTTAGAATAATTAATATAACAAATAATACCCTTGCATTATATTTTCCAGGGGTACACAACTACTGTCGGTCAGGAGTTCTCCACTCATGAGTCGCTGGTGAGATTAATTATTGTACTCATTGTATTTAATGTCTAATATTAAATTATTATCACTGTCAATGTCTGTAAGGTCTTCATAGTTTACCCAAACTACTTAACTTTGCAGTAATTCAGTGAAGGGTGATTGATATCACATCTATTTTACTGAATTACAATTGCACTGTGCTTTCACCAAAATTCTTTACGTGAATACATTTTGAAGCTCCCAGAACCTAATAACCTTCAGATTATAAATTTACCACTCGTATTAATTATGTAATTATCTTCAACCTTTTACTTAGATTAGATTTAACTTATATCAGATTATTGTAGTTTTTTATTTATTTCTTTATGATTGTTCTTGTATATAAATATTCTCTTGAGTTTAATGCTCAGACTAGTAAAATAATAGTCTAGCACATTTCTCATTTTATAAAATATGGATCATCTTGTGGCATGTGAATCGGTGTAATAGGGTTTTTAATTGATTGATTAACAAGAATATGGCAGATTTATGTACTAAATTTTAGCAAGATTACAATCTTAGTCTTTAACAGCCGTTTAGTGAAAAACAGACACAATATCTTCCACAGTGTAATTGTTGTGTGTGTATATATATATATATATATATATATATTTTCTTTCATCAAGCCATACTGATTATTGTAAACTTTCTAAAACATAGATGAATGATAGTAAGAAAAGTTTAAAATGATAATTAGAAAAGTAAATAAAACATAATATAACAAAAAGCTCATTCAGGATTCCAGTTACATACCATCTGTAAAATGAAATTAAGGATTTATATACAAGTTCCTTCTATTATACATAGTATTCAATGATGAAGTAAACAAAACTATTTTATTTACAGATGTTATTTGTTTCTTGCTCCCAACCAAACTGATTTACAGTTAGTTTGATGCAAGTTTTGTTTATTTGTATTATTGTATACAAGATTATTTACTTTACAATGAACTATCTTTACGTACTAAGACTAATGATAAAGTTATTGAAAGGGATACCAACCTATAGAAACTTCAGAAAAACGTTTTACGCAGGATGAAAAAACCAGAACCCTGCTGAAGTCAAGTGAGTCTGACTGGAAAGAGATTACATCATCCGAGGAGACAGCAGATTGCTTCGTCGCAGATTTGGATGAATCTACTTATAGGAGAAAGGTCAAAGTATTCTTAAGTAGTCAGAATAAAACTGATGAAGAAATCCTCCAAATCGAAGCTGAAACAAGATTACAAGGAAAAAGTGATCTATGGAGAAAACTTCGTCGGAACTTACTTACAGCATCCAACTTTGGAACAGTGTGTAAAAGATTACCATACACACGATGTGACAGTCTGGTGACTCGCTTGTTGTACGGTGAAGAGTTAGATACATTTAGCATGGTTTATGGACGGGAGAAGGAAGGAGTAGCGATATCCCAGCTAGAAAGTATGGGACTAAAAATCACAAGATGTGGTCTCTTCATTGATAAAGACTTACCATTTCTAGCTGCCACTCCTGATGGTTTGATAGGAAATGATGGAATTTTAGAAATTAAGTGTCCATCAGCAGCATTGAATTTAACTCCCATTGAAGCAATAATTCAAAGGAAGGGGGTTATGAGTACGTTTTGGTGTGTAGAAGATGGGAATATTACAAACATAAACAAAAATCACTCTTACTACTACCAAATACAAGGTCAGTTGCACGTTACTCGGAGGAGCTTTGCAATATTTGCAATTTGGACTCCAAAAGGTGTTAAGCTGGAGAGAATTAATAGAGATGACTTGTTCTGGACTGATCTGATGAAAGAGAAGTTGAGGGCATTCTACATGGACTGCTTACTTCCTGAGATTGTGGACCCTCGACGAACGAGAAATTTACCAATGAGAAACCCTCAATATATACTAGATGCTATTCATTTTCGAAAGGTTTATTATTTCTATGATTCTTGTTAAATATAAAGAATACTAGTGCATTTTAGAGAAAGTTTATTTAGTGTAAAAATGTAGATATCATAGTATGCTTTTTTTGTAAATGAATTGTTAATTCAGCCCTTATTAGCTTTTTGAACCCTATGAACATAGAATCATGCAGATATATATATAATTTTTGAGTGCCAAACACACAGTCATGATTATATATGACACACATGCTATATTTATTTACTTCCTTACATTGGAAGTCGACAAATAAACTTGTTGAATTTGGGAACAAGAATAAAATTGTACTTCTGTTGTTTGATATTTAGGAGGCTGTGGTTTTGATTTCAAGAGTTTACACATTGCCTTGGAAACCACCTGTATCAGTGTTAAGTGTGTGAACTTTCCCCATCATTGCTGGTGTGTTTTTTTTTTTTTGTTTTTTTTTTTTACTTTTACAAATGTTGTAAATCAACATTTTATAGAACACTCCAGAGTTACTTTTTTTTTTATTAAATTTTGAACAAAACGGCTGTTTGAGAAATTTTTATTTTTTATATGGGTTTTAGTAAATTTAAAAATAAAGTAGAGAAGTGGATTGTATAAATAACAATGTTTGTGTTCTACTAGGCCTGATACTACACCAAACTAGGATAGATCACTCAATATATTTTTGTGTTGTCATATAGATATTCATGAATAATATTATTTACTATAATACTTGGTATTATCTTATTTCATAAAGTTTATAGAATGCAAACCAGAAATTAATACAATAAAATTACCTGAGAAATTATAAAAATATCACTTAAATCAATTCAGCCTAGGCACATGTTTCTGCTCATGAGGGACTACTTTATTTTATTACAAACAGTGATGAATTAGTTTATTAAAATACTTACTGTTTAATTCAATGCCAAAATATGTTAAATTACCTTATATATACTTTTATTGTTTAGTTCTTGTTTTACTTCACTATAATTTACTTTATTTTGTTTCTGAAGTTAATTATGTTGTTCAATCAATTTTATGTACTGTGTTTATATGTTTTCTTGTGTTTGCTTTAGTTGGCTTAACTTCTCAGATAAGTTTGCTGATGTTCTATCTATCCTATTGCATTGAAACTTGAGAGTAATAAGTATTTTTCATGGCTTAAAAACACGATCAAATTTGTTTAAATGCCATGGCAATTTAAAAAAGTAATAAGCATTGAGAAAAATCCATCTGAGGTGGATATCTCAATGTTTTTCCGTGTGTTTTTCCATGTGAGGCCGTACAGGTCCATAACACCTCGAATAATGACTATACAGCTCTAGTGAATGGTTAGGTGTTTGGTGGCTTGAGAGCATTATTTGTAAATTAATATATTCTAATAAACACGTATCAGTATTTCTCGATTCTTTAATTTTAACTATGCTACAATTAAGGCAATTTACTGCAAACAAAATTTCAATGGATAAATAAATAGTCGAAGGTCATGATGTTTTTGCCGATTTGTGAGGCTTCGTTATGTGAGAAATATGTGCCATTACCCAAGAAAAGAAATGTAATATAGTTTCAAGTGCACAAATTTCATATAAGCATAAACATTTTAATTTATAAATTTACAATTTTCTATTTAGATTTTGGTAAAGTTTGTAAAATATCTAAAAAAATCCTCATTGCTATAGGATATTTAGTTATTGTACATTTTATTTTCAAATATAATCCCTAGTGAGTGACCAAAACTTCCATATTATTTTACAGGAAGGATATCTTTATCCCCTTTTTAAAGAAGAGTTTATTCTCAGTTAAGAACATTTTTAAATTCATGTACACGGTTAAATTTGTAAAAAATAAAAATTGCCCTAGTTTACAATCTGTAAATGTGGACTATACCTGATAGTTTAAGGCCACATTTACAGATATCAGTACATGTTTTAATCAATCAATCAATTGGTAAACAGTGTGATTTGTCATATGTGATAGTTGATTTTGTTTCGTTAAAATATTAGACAGTTAAATTTAAACTGTATTCGTTGTTGTGTATATTTGAGTATTTTATGTAACAATTTAACAAAACAAGTCATCAAATGTAATCCACAGTTTTGGTTTTCTATTTTTCTTGCGTCCGCTCAATCATTGCTATTGGCTTGGACACTGCTGAAGAAGTCTGGGGTATTCTTGTTGGGTAGTAGTCAGTGTCCTGATGTTGTGTAGAAGAGAAAACTTAGTATCTGGCTTGTCAATTAGCTGAAAATCAAACCAATACTATTTAGTTTAGATTCTTGTGAAGCTGTAGGTCCCTAGTTGCCCTGACCATTGGGCTAATAATAAATTGCCCTTTCTGAGCATAAATCGAACTCATTTAGTAAACAGACTACAAAGGTCATCAACACTTATCCTTCACTCATATAATCATTAAATGCATACAAAGTTGTGTTGGCGTCTCATATTCATAGCAAATTTTCTTTCATTTTGGCGAACAAGACTGTCTAAATATTTGTAGCTTGCAAATAATTTTTCATTCTTATTTACAGTTTACAATTTAAATATTTTAAAGCAATAGGCAGAGAAATTGTGCTCCCACTAATACAAGCCCTACAAGTTAGAATTGTCATGAAGATTTTAGTAGAGTTAAAATTATGTTTGTCTTGTCAAGTTACCTATTGTACTTGTTATTTTTCAGTCTACACAAGCCTCGACTCGGTTCAACACACGGGCCTGGGGCTCTCCACTACCAAAGATGGTATGTAGTAACATATGTAACAGATTGAATTATTTAAATAGGGATATCATTTTAGGTTATGTAACAATGTAATAAAGGATTCCTTTAAATGCATTCAGTATATGTATTCTATATACCGTGGAAACTGCTGTCGCTTGGAGTAGGAAAAACAGACATTACAACAGTGCAACAACCAACTGTCAAACAGTGAGGCTATGTTAGTTCAGTTGAGTAAAGGAACTGTGGGAGTAAAGTAACATGTTCGGTAAACTTCTCATTTTAAGCTTGTGTATATTGAACTCCTATAACAAGCAACATTTCAAATGCATTTCAGTAAAATGTTGAGTTCTGGCTCTCAACTAACTCAATAACATCAAAATTCATCAGGAATTTGGGGCTTTATGATGATAAAAAAAAGTATCCAAATATTACACATAAGATCCTTCTGCCATAAAACAGGCTCGGTCACCAAAATATTTAATTTCTGAACGAATTGTTGCTGCATAATCTGAGCCTCGTATCAATACTCCTTAAAAATCAGATTAAATTTAATACCTATGGGTATGAAAATTAAACAAATATTCCATAGAAAGATGCTAATATGAACATATCCTTATAAATAAATGATAGGAATTAATGATCTATTGGTCTATACAGTGTATATTACTTATTGTTACAATTAGAAATTTACAGATTTACTCAGGTTTGCTTTATTGTATGCCATAGAGTTCTTGCTGATTTGGTGCTTCATTTAGTCAATATTGGTGTCTGTTCCATGCTATTATGATTCATTATCTACTTCCATATTCTTTCATTTTGGTTTAAAGGCCAAGTTGCCCTATGCATAAAAAAGTAAACTTTTGGGTCTTATAAACATGTTGTGAGTTTGGTTGTCCCCCACCAACACACTAACAAGTTGAGATGCCTCCAGACTTTTGGTTAACCATTTTCAAAATAACAGTTTTCATTATATAATCAAACAAATTTGTAAGTTCCCAATTTCTGTATTTATGTTTAAAAATGTTTGATTTGTTAGTCTTAATAGGTTAAATGTAAGAAAGAACAATGTTGCCCTAACTTCGCCACATTAACAAATTTTTTCAGTTTAATTCAACCGTTCATTTTCATATGGATATATGCAAATATTCTTACGAATTATTGTTCATTATATACAAATTTAAACAAAATAATTAAAGTAAACAATATTCATTCATATTTCCAGTAACAAAATTGCAAAATCTCACAATAATTTCACTCTAATATCACCAACAAAACTTAACAGTATCAGGCTTTTAAGGCTTCTAATAACATTCGTAATAAAACTAGAAGTAGTCGTTTGATAATTAGACCTTTACCATTTGACATATCAGTGTGTTTACCTGTAATAGGTATAAGGCTTAGTACATATACAAAGTAAGCTCATTTATACAGTTAGGTTAAGTTTATACATTTTATTTCTGACACAATATTTGTACACATGTTTTAACCCTAATACTTAATAAGAAACAAGAAAGTGAAGTTTTATGGATTTGGTTTCACTTTCATACTAGGAATTACATGAATTTAAAACTTTTTTCCAATTACAAAAATGAACATAACTTTTTTGTCATAGTTGTTACAGTAATAGAAAACAGCATCTGAAGTTTGAGTATTAGGGACTTTGTAATTCTAAAGAAATAAGGCAAACAAACTTGACCTATCAAATTATAGGAATCAGTTAAAAATATTAATCCAACTATCTCATTAATTGTATTGCACATAAGTGATAGAATGGTGGTGGTCTGTTTGTAGGTCCCATTACTGGGAGTAACGTTAATGGTTGGTGGCTCGGTGTACATGGTGTATCACATTAGTCACTCGGCCGCCGCCCCAGCCCAGACCACCTAACCATCCAGTGACGCACTGTATTCTTCATGTGCAATAAATAAGCTGTTTTCAAATCTCTCTCATTATTGCATCCCATATTATCACACTCTCAAAAATTGACAGATTTAGTGAAGTAGGCTAGACTTTAAATGGATATGATAAAAAACTGGAGATAGCAGAATTACTAAAAAAATTGTATTATAAACAAGTATTTTCCTTTAAAAGCCTAGAGCACTATATATATATCGTATGTTTTTTGTAAGCTATTTTTTTATTTTTTTTTATTTAGAATTATGTAAAACCTGAGTTTTATATTTGGTCTCTTGATGCCTAGAGCACATAGTTGCTAATTAACATCTTAAAGCGAATTAAAGATGTTATTTTGAAAATATTTGAATTCAGTATCCCAACTACCTTACAAAATGCTGATCTTACCATCTTAAGCAACACAAGGCAAATAATTTTATGGTGATTTGGACGCTATAAAAATAATTTATTCATAGAGAATAACATATTGAATAAGTGTAACACTTTGATTAAAACTCAGTAATAAAGTGTAGAGTTTTGTAATATAAGAAGGTGAGATTTACTGTACACCTGAAATTCAAATTTTTAACATTTGACACATTTTTTAAGACAATGAAACATTGCAACAATTGCAAAATTATTTTGGACAGTTGACTTGAAATATATTATATTAAAATAATAGGTGTTGAAAAAGGTTCGTTCAAGACATTCATTCTATATTAGATTGAAATAAAAAAGTAATAACACACAATTATTCAATTATTTATCAAATCATGGAATTTAGAGGTTTTAAAAGTATTTGTATCTAACTTTACCTCCTTGGCAATGAAACCTCAGTAGGTGTTTGGCCTCACTAACAATGGCTCTCCACAGAATATTTCATCATCTGCTGCTTGCAGTGTGGTACCAACTGATATATTTGTATCTTACTTTACCTCCTTGACCATTGAAACCTCAGTAGGTGTTTGGCCTCACTAACAATGGCTCTCCACAGAATATTTCATCATCTGCTGCTTGCAGTGTGGTACCAACTGATATATTTGTATCTTACTTTACCTCCTTGACCAATGAAACCTCAGTAGGTGTTTGGCCTCACTAACAATGGCTCTCCACAGAATATTTCATCATCTGCTGCTTGCAGTGTGGTACCAACTGATATATTTGTATCTTACTTTACCTCCTTGACGATTGAAACCTCAGTAGGTGTTTGGCCTCACTAACAATGGCTCTCCACAGAATATTTCATCATCTGCTGCTTGCAGTGTGGTACCAACTGATATATTTGTATCTTACTTTACCTCCTTGACCATTGAAACCTCAGTTGGTGTTTTGCCTCACTAACAATGGCTCTCCACAGAATATTTCATCATCTGCTGCTTGCAGTGTGGTACCAACTGATTTATTTGTATCTTACTTTACCTCCTTGACCAATGAAACCTCAGTAGGTGTTAGGCCTCACTAACAATGGCTCTCCACAGAATATTTCATCATCTGCTGCTTGCAGTGTGGTACCAACTGATATATTTGTATCTTACTTTACCTCCTTCGCCAATGAAACCTCAGTAGGTGTTTGGCCTCACTAACAATGGCTCTCCACAGAATATTTCATCATCTGCTGCTTGCAGTGTGGTACCAACTGATATATTTGTATCTTACTTTACCTCCTTGACCATTGAAACCTCAGTAGGTGTTTGGCCTCACTAACAATGGCTCTCCACAGAATATTTCATCATCTGCTGCTTGCAGTGTGGTACCAACTGATATATTTGTATCTTACTTTACCTCCTTGACCAATGAAACCTCAGTAGGTGTTTGGCCTCACTAACAATGGCTCTCCACAGAATATTTCATCATCTGCTGCTTGCAGTGTGGTACCAACTGATATATTTGTATCTTACTTTACCTCCTTGACGATTGAAACCTCAGTAGGTGTTTGGCCTCACTAACAATGGCTCTCCACAGAATATTTCATCATCTGCTGCTTGCAGTGTGGTACCAACTGATATATTTGTATCTTACTTTACCTCCTTGACCATTGAAACCTCAGTTGGTGTTTTGCCTCACTAACAATGGCTCTCCACAGAATATTTCATCATCTGCTGCTTGCAGTGTGGTACCAACTGATTTATTTGTATCTTACTTTACCTCCTTGACCAATGAAACCTCAGTAGGTGTTTGGCCTCACTAACAATGGCTCTCCACAGAATATTTCATCATCTGCTGCTTGCAGTGTGGTACCAACTGATATATTTGTATCTTACTTTACCTCCTTGACCAATGAAACCTCAGTAGGTGTTTGGCCTCACTAACAATGGCTCTCCACAGAATATTTCATCATCTGCTGCTTGCAGTGTGGTACCAACTGATATATTTGTATCTTACTTTACCTCCTTGACCATTGAAACCTCAGTTGGTGTTTGGCCTCACTAACAATGGCTCTCCACAGAATATTTCATCATCTGCTGCTTGCAGTGTGGTACCAACTGATATATTTGTATCTTACTTTACCTCCTTGACCATTGAAACCTCAGTAGGTGTTTGGCCTCACTAACAATGGCTCTCCACACAATATTTCATCATCTGCTGCTTGCAGTGTGGTACCAACTGATTTATTTGTATCTTACTTTACCTCCTTGGCCAATGAAACCTCAGTAGGTGTTTGGCCTCACTAACAATGGCTCTCCACAGAATATTTCATCATCTGCTGCTTGCAGTGTGACCAACTGATATATTTGTATCTTACTTTACCTCCTTGGCCAATGAAACCTCAGTAGGTGTTTGGCCTCACTAACAATGGCTCTCCACAGAATATTTCATCATCTGCTGCTTGCAGTGTGGTACCAACTGATATATTTGTATCTTACTTTACCTCCTTGACCAATGAAACCTCAGTAGGTGTTTGGCCTCACTAACAATGGCTCTCCACAGAATATTTCATCATCTGCTGCTTGCAGTGTGGTACCAACAGATATATTTGTATCTTACTTTACCTCCTTGACCAATGAAACCTCAGTAGGTGTTTGGCCTCACTAACAATGGCTCTCCACAGAATATTTCATCATATGCTGCTTGCAGTGTGGTACCAACAGATATATTTGTATCTTACTTTACCTCCTTGACCAATGAAACCTCAGTAGGTGTTTGGCCTCACTAACAATGGCTCTCCACAGAATATTTCATCATCTGCTGCTTGCAGTGTGGTACCAACAGATATATTTGTATCTTACTTTACCTCCTTGACCATTGAAACCTCAGTAGGTGTTTTTCCTCACTAACAATGGCTCTCCACAGAATATTTCATCATCTGCTGCTTGCAGTGTGGTACCAACTGATATATTTGTATCTTACTTTACCTTCTTGACCATTGAAACCTCAGTAGGTGTTTGGCCTCACTAACAATGGCTCTCCACAGAATATTTCATCATCTGCTGCTTGCAGTGTGGTACCAACTGATATATTTGTATCTTACTTTACCTCCTTGACCAATGAAACCTCAGTAGGTGTTTGGCCTCACTAACAATGGCTCTCCACAGAATATTTCATCATCTGCTGCTTGCAGTGTGGTACCAACTGATTTATTTGTATCTTACTTTACCTCCTTGGCCATTGAAACCTCAGTAGGTGTTTGGCCTCACTAACAATGGCTCTCCACAGAATATTTCATCATCTGCTGCTTGCAGTGTGGTACCAACAGATATATTTGTATCTTACTTTATCTCCTTGACCAATGAAACCTCAGTAGGTGTTTGGCCTCACTAACAATGGCTCTCCACAGAATATTTCATCATATGCTGCTTGCAGTGTGGTACCAACAGATATATTTGTATCTTACTTTACCTCCTTGACCAATGAAACCTCAGTAGGTGTTTGGCCTCACTAACAATGGCTCTCCACAGAATATTTCATCATCTGCTGCTTGCAGTGTGGTACCAACAGATATATTTGTATCTTACTTTACCTCCTTGACCATTGAAACCTCAGTAGGTGTTTTTCCTCACTAACAATGGCTCTCCACAGAATATTTCATCATCTGCTGCTTGCAGTGTGGTACCAACTGATATATTTGTATCTTACTTTACCTTCTTGACCATTGAAACCTCAGTAGGTGTTTGGCCTCACTAACAATGGCTCTCCACAGAATATTTCATCATCTGCTGCTTGCAGTGTGGTACCAACTGATATATTTGTATCTTACTTTACCTCCTTGACCAATGAAACCTCAGTAGGTGTTTGGCCTCACTAACAATGGCTCTCCACAGAATATTTCATCATCTGCTGCTTGCAGTGTGGTACCAACTGATTTATTTGTATCTTACTTTACCTCCTTGGCCATTGAAACCTCAGTAGGTGTTTGGCCTCACTAACAATGGCTCTCCACAGAATATTTCATCATCTGCTGCTTGCAGTGTGGTACCAACTGATTTATTTGTATCTTACTTTACCTCCTTGGCCATTGAAACCTCAGTAGGTGTTTGGCCTCACTAACAATGGCTCTCCACAGAATATTTCATCATCTGCTGCTTGCAGTGTGGTACCAACAGATATATTTGTATCTTACTTTACCTCCTTGACCAATGAAACCTCAGTAGGTGTTTGGCCTCACTAACAATGGCTCTCCACAGAATATTTCATCATATGCTGCTTGCAGTGTGGTACCAACAGATATATTTGTATCTTACTTTACCTCCTTGACCAATGAAACCTCAGTAGGTGTTTGGCCTCACTAACAATGGCTCTCCACAGAATATTTCATCATCTGCTGCTTGCAGTGTGGTACCAACAGATATATTTGTATCTTACTTTACCTCCTTGACCATTGAAACCTCAGTAGGTGTTTTTCCTCACTAACAATGGCTCTCCACAGAATATTTCATCATCTGCTGCTTGCAGTGTGGTACCAACTGATATATTTGTATCTTACTTTACCTTCTTGACCATTGAAACCTCAGTAGGTGTTTGGCCTCACTAACAATGGCTCTCCACAGAATATTTCATCATCTGCTGCTTGCAGTGTGGTACCAACTGATATATTTGTATCTTACTTTACCTCCTTGACCAATGAAACCTCAGTAGGTGTTTGGCCTCACTAACAATGGCTCTCCACAGAATATTTCATCATCTGCTGCTTGCAGTGTGGTACCAACTGATTTATTTGTATCTTACTTTACCTCCTTGGCCATTGAAACCTCAGTAGGTGTTTGGCCTCACTAACAATGGCTCTCCACAGAATATTTCATCATCTGCTGCTTGCAGTGTGGTACCAACAGATATATTTGTATCTTACTTTACCTCCTTGACCAATGAAACCTCAGTAGGTGTTTGGCCTCACTAACAATGGCTCTCCACAGAATATTTCATCATCTGCTGCTTGCAGTGTGACAAACTGATATATTTGTATCTTACTTTACCTCCTTGGCCAATGAAACCTCAGTAGGTGTTTGGCCTCACTAACAATGGCTCTCCACAGAATATTTCATCATCTGCTGCTTGCAGTGTGGTACCAACTGATATATTTGTATCTTACTTTACCTCCTTGACCAATGAAACCTCAGTAGGTGTTTGGCCTCACTAACAATGGCTCTCCACAGAATATTTCATCATCTGCTGCTTGCAGTGTGGTACCAACTGATATATTTGTATCTTACTTTACCTCCTTGACCAATGAAACCTCAGTAGGTGTTTGGCCTCACTAACAATGGCTCTCCACAGAATATTTCATCATATGCTGCTTGCAGTGTGGTACCAACAGATATATTTGTATCTTACTTTACCTCCTTGACCAATGAAACCTCAGTAGGTGTTTGGCCTCACTAAAGATGGCTCTCCACAGAATATTTCATCATCTGCTGCTTGCAGTGTGGTACCAACAGATATATTTGTATCTTACTTTACCTCCTTGACCATTGAAACCTCAGTAGGTGTTTTTCCTCACTAACAATGGCTCTCCACAGAATATTTCATCATCTGCTGCTTGCAGTGTGGTACCAACTGATATATTTGTATCTTACTTTACCTCCTTGACCATTGAAACCTCAGTAGGTGTTTGGCCTCACTAACAATGGCTCTCCACAGAATATTTCATCATCTGCTGCTTGCAGTGTGGTACCAACTGATATATTTGTATCTTACTTTACCTCCTTGACCAATGAAACCTCAGTAGGTGTTTGGCCTCACTAACAATGGCTCTCCACAGAATATTTCATCATCTGCTGCTTGCAGTGTGGTACCAACTGATTTATTTGTATCTTACTTTACCTCCTTGGCCATTGAAACCTCAGTAGGTGTTTGGCCTCACTAACAATGGCTCTCCACAGAATATTTCATCATCTGCTGCTTGCAGTGTGGTACCAACAGATATATTTGTATCTTACTTTACCTCCTTGACCAATGAAACCTCAGTAGGTGTTTGGCCTCACTAACAATGGCTCTCCACAGAATATTTCATCATCTGCTGCTTGCAGTGTGACAAACTGATATATTTGTATCTTACTTTACCTCCTTGGCCAATGAAACCTCAGTAGGTGTTTGGCCTCACTAACAATGGCTCTCCACAGAATATTTCATCATCTGCTGCTTGCAGTGTGGTACCAACTGATATATTTGTATCTTACTTTACCTCCTTGACCAATGAAACCTCAGTAGGTGTTTGGCCTCACTAACAATGGCTCTCCACAGAATATTTCATCATCTGCTGCTTGCAGTGTGGTACCAACTGATATATTTGTATCTTACTTTACCTCCTTGACCAATGAAACCTCAGTAGGTGTTTGGCCTCACTAACAATGGCTCTCCACAGAATATTTCATCATATGCTGCTTGCAGTGTGGTACCAACAGATATATTTGTATCTTACTTTACCTCCTTGACCAATGAAACCTCAGTAGGTGTTTGGCCTCACTAAAGATGGCTCTCCACAGAATATTTCATCATCTGCTGCTTGCAGTGTGGTACCAACAGATATATTTGTATCTTACTTTACCTCCTTGACCATTGAAACCTCAGTAGGTGTTTTTCCTCACTAACAATGGCTCTCCACAGAATATTTCATCATCTGCTGCTTGCAGTGTGGTACCAACTGATATATTTGTATCTTACTTTACCTCCTTGACCATTGAAACCTCAGTAGGTGTTTGGCCTCACTAACAATGGCTCTCCACAGAATATTTCATCATCTGCTGCTTGCAGTGTGGTACCAACTGATATATTTGTATCTTACTTTACCTCCTTGACCAATGAAACCTCAGTAGGTGTTTGGCCTCACTAACAATGGCTCTCCACAGAATATTTCATCATCTGCTGCTTGCAGTGTGGTACCAACTGATTTATTTGTATCTTACTTTACCTCCTTGGCCATTGAAACCTCAGTAGGTGTTTGGCCTCACTAACAATGGCTCTCCACAGAATATTTCATCATCTGCTGCTTGCAGTGTGGTACCAACAGATATATTTGTATCTTACTTTACCTCCTTGACCAATGAAACCTCAGTAGGTGTTTGGCCTCACTAACAATGGCTCTCCACAGAATATTTCATCATCTGCTGCTTGCAGTGTGACAAACTGATATATTTGTATCTTACTTTACCTCCTTGGCCAATGAAACCTCAGTAGGTGTTTGGCCTCACTAACAATGGCTCTCCACAGAATATTTCATCATCTGCTGCTTGCAGTGTGGTACCAACTGATATATTTGTATCTTACTTTACCTCCTTGACCAATGAAACCTCAGTAGGTGTTTGGCCTCACTAACAATGGCTCTCCACAGAATATTTCATCATCTGCTGCTTGCAGTGTGGTACCAACTGATATATTTGTATCTTACTTTACCTCCTTGACCAATGAAACCTCAGTAGGTGTTTGGCCTCACTAACAATGGCTCTCCACAGAATATTTCATCATATGCTGCTTGCAGTGTGGTACCAACAGATATATTTGTATCTTACTTTACCTCCTTGACCAATGAAACCTCAGTAGGTGTTTGGCCTCACTAAAGATGGCTCTCCACAGAATATTTCATCATCTGCTGCTTGCAGTGTGGTACCAACAGATATATTTGTATCTTACTTTACCTCCTTGACCATTGAAACCTCAGTAGGTGTTTTTCCTCACTAACAATGGCTCTCCACAGAATATTTCATCATCTGCTGCTTGCAGTGTGGTACCAACTGATATATTTGTATCTTACTTTACCTCCTTGACCAATGAAACCTCAGTAGGTGTTTGGCCTCACTAAAGATGGCTCTCCACAGAATATTTCATCATCTGCTGCTTGCAGTGTGGTACCAACAGATATATTTGTATCTTACTTTACCTCCTTGACCAATGAAACCTCAGTAGGTGTTTGGCCTCACTAACAATGGCTCTCCACAGAATATTTCATCATCTGCTGCTTGCAGTGTGGTACCAACTGATTTATTTGTATCTTACTTTACCTCCTTGGCCATTGAAACCTCAGTAGGTGTTTGGCCTCACTAACAATGGCTCTCCACAGAATATTTCATCATCTGCTGCTTGCAGTGTGGTACCAACAGATATATTTGTATCTTACTTTACCTCCTTGACCAATGAAACCTCAGTAGGTGTTTGGCCTCACTAACAATGGCTCTCCACAGAATATTTCATCATCTGCTGCTTGCATTGTGGTACCAACAGATATATTTGTATCTTACTTTACCTCCTTGACCATTGAAACCTCAGTAGGTGTTTGGCCTCATTAACAATGGCTCTCCACAGAATATTCCATCATCTGCTGCTTGCAGTGTGATACCAACAGATATATTTTTTATCCAATGTTAAATTTTGTGTCTCAAACTATCAGCTGCTTTTGTGGTCTATTGTGGAGTGCAATTGTAGTCCCATGTAAATGTAGTTCACAAGAATGAATAATGTGTCCATAAGTTCTTTAATTAACACTTGATTCACTTTTAAGTGACCTTACTGACTTACATAAGTAACATGAATTTAATATGAATCCACATTATTAATAGTTTAGTAATTAGCATAATATATGTTGATACAGATACATATGAGTACAAAATTCACAAATATTATGGTGATCAATTTCAGTAAACCATGTTTACCTTCCTCAGACCAGTGGGATCCACAAAGGAATATTACTATCACCTTCCCACCCATAAACGTACTGTTAGACCATAAGAAGGGTCTGATTCTTTTGTGGATCCCTCTGGTCTGAGGAAGGTAAACATGGTTTGCCGAAATTAATCACCATAATATTTGTGTATTTTGTACTTGTATTGTAATAAATTTGTTTTGTGTGACGTTCATTTGGAATGTATATACATTAGTCCCGGTTATCCGAAATAATTGGGACCGAACCCATTTCAGATTACCAAATTTTTTTTGGACTAAACAGATTTTACTAAAACACTATTTTAATAAAAAGTAACGTAAATAATATGCCTTACATGGAGTACAGTACTTTAGTTTTGAAAGCAATAAGTGCCTATGATATGAGAAGGAGATAATGAACCTTTTAATTGAAGAATACAGTAATCTGAGATGTACGATCAAACTTCGTTTTTCAAGACAACAAAATGGAGTCACTAGCGGAAATTGATCCCGGGCCCAGCGCTACTTGGTGTCGTTGCATTACGCCACTAGGCCACGTAATCAGCAGATGGAAGTCACGTGCATATTTTTGGCGTTCTTACGCTACTTCATACAGCACTTTATCTAATACCCACTATCAGTCTCACATCAAAAGTACATTATCTCAGTTATCTCAGTTTTGTTCTAACCCACACAGACGCTGCTGCTGCGTTTGATCTCGCACTATGCTGTGCTACACCCAGACGTGATCCAAGTGGATAGCATGTTTTTGAGACGCTGGCGTAATTTACAGTAGTTTCGAGGGAGAGGAATACTTTTTTAAAACAGAGAAATTTAAATGATTATGTTCAAACCAAAGTAACATTTGAAAAGTTTATTAACAGTGTATTGTAAAAATTTTCAAAAGGAATAAATGATTATGAGTATTTCACCTTCTTTCAGACCATTTGATATTTTGACCATTTGATATTACAGACCAAATATATACTCCTGTAAAGTATTTCACAATATCCATAATATACCACCATATCCAAATCCATCAATAACACCCACCCATACATGTACACTGATATTGACCCACTCACCCACCCGTACAAGTACAGTGGTATTGACCAATGCTGCCCATCCATACACGTACTGTAGTTCTGACCTACCCACCCACTCATACCCTTACAGTGTTACTGACCCAGACACATACAGTGGTACTGACCCACACACATACAGTGGTACTGACCCACCCGACCATCCACACATTCAGTGATACTGACACACCCGTTCACCCATACATGTAGAGTGGAACTGACCCACCCGCCCACTCATACACATACAGTGGTACTGACCCACCCATATACGTACAATGGTACTGACCCACCTGACCATCCATACACATATAGTGGTATTGACCCACCCAAACACGTAGAGTGGTACTGACCCACCCGCCCACCCATACACTTAGAGTGGTACTGACCTACCCACCCACTCATACCCTTACAGTGTTACTGACCCAGACACATACAGTGGTACTGACCTACACACATACAGTGGTACTGACCCACCCGACCATCCAAACATTCAGTGATACTGACACACCTGTTCACCCATACACTAGAGTGGAACTGACCCACCCGACCACTCATACACATACAGTGGTACTGACCCACCTATATACGTACAATGGTACCGACCCACCCGTTCACCCATACACGTAGAGTGGTACTGACCCACCCATATACGCACAATGGTACTGACCCACCCGACCATCAATACACATACAGTAGTACTTGAAATAATATTTCTTGTCATCTATATATATGTATAAGTAGTGATTCTTACAGTAACTGCATTTTTATTTTTCGAAAATCATTTACCAATTTCTGTTTTGAATTAAGCAGATTTTTAGATTACCAAAGTTCGGATTAGCGGGACTACTGTACATTATTATCACATGACTGACCGTAAGTTTGAATGCCCTAGCACATTACTGAGTTAGGTTTGATGGCCCTACTTCTCCTCCGTAATGATACCGTATATTTTTAATTCTTGGACTAGATAAATTTATAATGTACCAGTATTTTTTTACTGCATACCAATGAAAAACAGGGGTTAAAAACTCTGAATGTGAGTCTAACAATAATAAATAACTTTGCGTTGGTAAGTGAATCTCTTTTTTAAGTATTTTGATGTAAGCTAATTTGTTATTTTCACATTTTTATTAAATATTAATTCTATTGTTTCAGGAGAGAAACAAGAAAAGAGGAGTAAGTATTTTTTATTAATTTTATGTTCTAAAATATTTATATAAAAATTTGATAAAAACTAAAAGATTTAATGAACTTTTCACTTGAATTCCGGTACCCAAATTCGAAGATTATTTACTAAGAAAACAAGAGGCATATGAAAAATCCAATCACACCATTGTTTTCCTTGTTTAATCGTATGTAATGGCATTTTCATTTAAAATTTGTATTTTAAGTTTTAATAATTGGTATCCTAGTTGATACAAAAAAGTGCCAGAAAAAAACCTGTGAATGTATCACATTTATATTTTAATATGTGGTTGACAGGAATGTTTTCTATTTCTTATATAAATGTCAAAATTTAAAATTTCCGGGAAAAACGTTTTCTCTGCTTCTAGAGGTTGTAAAATCAATTACTTGGTCACACTGTAATATTTATGAAATGTATAGTTATGATACATTACTTTGATATCTGTAGGTAAATTAAGTAGTTTTATATTAATCAATTTAAATCTATTGAATGTATAATCAATTGATCATCATTTTTAGTAGTTTATAGATGTTTGGAACACCGAAATTGGAACATTATTTTAAGAACAGAAGAATCTTTTTGGGCATTAGCTATGTTGTGCTGGTTCAGCGAGACTCACTCGACTCTCGCAACAATAGCATGACCTTTGATCGAAGCGAGGGGTGGTGGGGATGACGCCTGTTCACTCGAATTACATTAAAGTTTGGCCAGTGTTCATGCTAAAAGGTTGACAACTAATGTCCGTGTTCTCAAAAATCACATTATGTAATCCTCAGCAAAATTGTTATTAAAAAAACTCAAACTAAATTACGATCGTCGCTCAGGGGAAAACAACGTAACGAATTGAGTGAGTTATAAGTAATTAATTTGAAGTAGAGATTTAATGAAAATTGTTAAACCTGTCGCTGAGGAAGGAACAGGTTGAATCGAGACCGGACTGATGTAAAATTAATTTTAATTAACTACTGAATAAGAATATATCGTGCCCAACTCTTAAGTTCTTAAATATATGTTTTCTTCTGGGGCTCCCGTAAAATTGTGTTGCTGTTTGTACGTAAGTGTGTCTATGTTTCTATGTTAATTGTATGTGTAATTTCTATGTAATACATGTCAGGTCAGTCAGCCACTCATATAAAAGATTTTTTGTTTAATATTTAAAAAAATTATCATTATATGAATAATCAATTTGGTTTTGTTACACATTAAGTTTTTATCATGTTTATGAAATCAATTAAATTTGTTTAGTAATTGAATTTAGCCAGTTATATAAAATAAATTTATTCTTAGATACAGAATCTTACCATTTATTAGTGCAAACAATTTTGTTCAGTTAAATATTAAATTGTATCACCCTTATGAAATTAATTAAATTCATGTAAGAATCAAATTCATCCTCTTGTATGGAAAAATCAGTTAAGTTTTATTAACTATTGAGTTTTTGATAATCGAACAAAATTATAAAATTTATTATAGTGGGATTTGGTGCAGGCGTTATGAATAACAATAAAATTGGGGAGAATAAGTACAAATCTTATTAGGCCTCTTGGTGAATAGGATTTAAGGGTGATTTTCTTGTGATAGTTAAATAAATCATATATATATATATATATATATATATATATATATATATATATATATATATATATATATATATATAGGTGATCAGATAGGTGTGGCCTTAGTAATAATTAAATAATACTAAATACTCTGTAGCCCAAGGGCCTTTGATTGTTAGTGCAATAATCACTACATCATAATATAAGCCTTGCGTCACGTAAATCAAGGTCGACCTAGATGAGTTAATAGGCCTACACCTGACCACCTCAAATATCTATATATATATAACCATCCAATTGATAAAGAACACCATATAAGAGTTTAAGTAATATAATAGGAATGCCAACTTTTATACTGAAATAAAATAGTCTTTACTTTTAAATTATATTGAACAAATTACATCGTCTTGCATCACTCTCACTTAGTGAGAAATGTTTGGATATTTTTTAAAAATAGTTTTTTAATTAGCATAATACGTGTTGGTACATATACAGTACAAGTAAACGTCACACAACACAAATTTATTACAATATAAGCACAAAATGCACAAATTTATTACAATACAAGTACAAAATGCACGAATATTATAGTGATCGATTTCGGTAAACCACGCTCACCTTCCTCAGACCAGAGGGATTCACAAAAGATATTCACACCATAATATTTATGCATTTTGTACTTGTATTGTAATATATTTGTACATTTTGTGCTTATATTGTAATAAATTTGTGTTGTGAGACGTTTACTTGTATTGCATATTTTATTAGCATAAATTATATAGTTAGCATCACTAAGTAACATCTTAACTTTTTATAAATAGACACTCAATTTGTAATCAAGCATAAAAAAGGTACTGGTATTAATAGGTAAATTTTGGAAATTTTTTTTATAATAAACAAAGTCATTATGTACTGTATTATTTCTTTTATTTGTATGAATCCCAGCCACCAATAACTACTCAATCTATGTTCTGGGTACTTTCAAAATCATTTATGGGCCCAGCACGAATATTAACATCTTTTGGATGTTTCCCAGACTTTTTATTACTAAGTGGTGATTCTATGAAATAAATTTGTTTCTTGGATATGGAGAACCATGTTTTTTGTAAAGTAGTAGAGGGAATATATTTATTTATTTTATTCCCGATTATTTCAACTAAATTTCATCATTCACAATTAAAAGGAATTCAAAGGAAGATTCAATTAAAAAAGATTCAAAGGAAAACTTTTCTTCACATTAAAAAAATAGAAATATATTAGTATATATATTATTTTTATTTTTTTTATTCACAAAAATATTTATTCAAATGTTTTGCAGATGGTGCAACATTGCCCTTGCAACAGTTCTGATAATATTCATTTATCTTGACTTAATTATTCATCATTCAAGAGTTATGTTAAACTTGCCACTGCCTCTTTTACCATTAATAAAGTCAATTTACTAACATTAACTATTAAAGTTGTAAAATAGAAACATAAAATGCCTAAAGTTAGTATCATATTGCATTAGAGATGGGTAACTCCGGAGTGAACGACAACAAAGGAACTACTCCGGTTAAGGAGTTACAGCTCCAACTCCGAGTGCTAGTGCGGAACTAGTTCATTTCGGGAACTAGAATAAATGAGTATTATATGTCATAAATATACGCATATAAAATATACAATACTTTACTTTCTGCTGGAAAATTCATAAGACATCCATACTTTTTCTTTGTAAAATAATTAAATAAAATACACAATTCAAATTGTTAGCTGGATATAACCTAAAAATCATATGTTAGTTTCTATCTTTTTGGAACTATCAACAGAAAGGAGTGAGAACGAGATGCGCGCGCAACCACTGTCAGAGCGGCTGCAGTGTCGACGTATCTCTCCCCACTCCATGGAACTAACATAGTTCCGGAGTTGTTGGAACGATCAAAACAAAGGAGTGAAGTACGTGATGCGCGCGCATCCACTCAGAGCGACTCACTTGAGCTTCGCTACACGTTGAACTGGAACGACGTTCGGAGTTGGAACTACTCCGCGGAACTAGTTCCGAGTCATTATAACTCCGGAGTGAACTAACTCCGTCTGATGAACTACATTTCCCATCCCTAGTTTGCATTGTTTGGTCAGTGTGTCGGCAGGCAATCACCTTCTGAGAATTCCTAATCCGTCTCTTACCCTCCCCTCGGCGCGCCCCGCCATTATGTTGCGATCGTTAAACCTTCATTATTGTAATTTTTACATACTGTATACCTCTATAGTTATGTTTAATATACTGTAGTGAACTTTAAATGAATACATTAAATTTTATATTAAACAAGTAATTTGTGGGTATTATTTTAAGCCTTTTAGGATCATGAAAGTTACATAAAAAATACAACTTGGTTAATTTGAAGTATTGGATAATTCGAATTTTCGCATTGGTCCCTTCAGGTTCGAATTATCCAAGTTCTACTGTAATTTATTTTAGATTGGGTATTTTTCCTATTATTAAACGTGGATTAAATAAATCATTAATTTCTTTTCTCAGTATTAAGAAGTACTCTAACTGATTTTTTTGCTATCAAAGAAATGCCCATATTTATATCTTCCAGTATATGTGAAGAGAGGGGAGATTTCTTCAATTATTAAAGCTTTATATCAGTAAATATATTAATTCTTGAATTGAGATTTTGATTAATCAGTTCAGTGTTACTACTCTTAATATTGTTTAATTTTAATTCACTTGGGAAGTTCCAGAAAGCTTATCGCTGAACAAAGAAACAACTACTGATTTATAAAAAAAATCATATCTAAATAACCAAATTTGAGCACTTTTTATTTTCAATTGCATATTACGCTAAGAAACGCCAACATGTAGATCAACTGACACTAATCTGTTTGTGTTTAGGGCATGATAGTCCTAAAGCCTCCGCCTGAGGATTGGCCTGAACCTGCAATCCCTGAAGACGCCAAGGTAAGATGATTTAGCCTGAGTGGAAGTTTATGTAGAGTGGCACCCAAAACCTTTGCTTGTATCAATGTGCTATGAACAGTTTGAATGCTTTTAAAACTGATTGGCAGATTGTTAAGAGGACTTTAGGTCTAGATGAGCATTTTTCTATTTCTATTCTATTCTATTCTATTCTATTCTATTCTATTTTATTCTATTCTATTCTATTCTATTCTATTCTATTCTATTCTATTAGTATCTAGATATTAAAGCAATTTAGTAAGCTTATGGCATAATTTTAATAAATCAATAAATACAGTATATTAACTATTATATTACTTTTACTAAAAAGTTATATTCTGTTTTTATAAGATTAAATTATTACTTAACGCTAATTATTCTACTTATTATTTATCAGTGTTATGAAACAAGTAAACTAAAACCATTTTATGATAATTATTTTGGCTCTTTAACATGCAACCTACAATTGGTAATATTGTGAAACAAATGTTAATAAACTAGTTAGTACATGTGTTAAGTACAATTACACTTTTCTACTCATAATAGATTTTTTACTAGAGATTAATTAGTTCAGTGGAAATAATAATTAAACTAAACGTTTTAGGTACTGATAAACTTTTACTCTGGAACACACATAAAATATACTGTACAATTCTTTTCCTTCAACAATAAAACTGTCTAATATTTAACATCTGTCAATAATATTCTTTAAATCAACAGATAATAACAAAACATAAAAGCATAGAGGACATATTAAATTTTAGTAAATAATATCAAACAGCTGTTTTAATACATCAAAATTATAATCTATTTCATTCTCCCACCTTGAGTAATTTACAATTAATTACTCAACTTGTATTCCCTCATATGCCATACTTGTTGGGTTTGTTTATAGTTCTTCGAGTTTTAATAATATTTTTGTTTTCCTCGTAATTTATTTTTGCTTCTTCTTCTAATGAGTTTGCTCTCCTTTTCATTACTTCAGACTCTTTGCTTGATATTTCCAAATGATAAAGTTTTTGAACAGGTCTTGTAAGAGTCCCTTGTGAAGTTTTCACTTTAGCTACTCGTATAACTCCCTCCTTATCAGGCATCACTTCCACAACAGCTAGAGGCCAATCCACTCGCTTGAGATTATTGCATTCAATCAGAACAACATCACCAACTTGCAATACACTATCTTTCTTCTTTAAGTTTATTCGTTGAGTAAGTTGTCCCAAATATTCTTGCTTGAATCGCTCTCTCAACTCTTGTTTCAATGTACGTAGGTATTTCAATCTTCTATTGAGACTTGTTTCATCCAATTGATCTAAATCAGGAACACCAATTTCTCTGAGGTCTTTTAAAAAATGATTAGGTGTAAGTGGTAATAGCTCTTCCAGTTCATCATAGATGTATATGAGTGGTCTCGAATTTATCCCCGCTTCACAATCGCAAAGTATTGTTATCATTTCTTGATAACTAAGACTGGCTCGTCCTAGTGTTCTTCTTAAGAGTTCTTTGAGAATCCGAACTATCCTTTCCCACCAGCCACCCCACCAAGGAGATGCTGGAGGAATCATTTTCCATTTAATGTGGTTGGCGGAACTAAATTTCTTGATATCGTCCCAATTTATTTCTTCTAGCAAATTTCTTGCGCCAACATAATTAGTTCCGTTGTCAGAATAAATTGTGGCTGGTCTTCCTCGACGAGCAATGAATCTTCTCAAGGCTTGCAGAAATGATTCTGAGGATAGAGAAGTTACCAATTCGAAATGGACAGCCCTATACACAGCACATGTGAAGATGCATATCCAAGCTTTTTCCTTTTTCTTTAGGTAAAGAGGTCCTGCAAAATCAGATCCAGTTACTTCGAATACTGAACAATCTTTCATACGATCCATAGGTAAGGTACCTGTGATCAGTTCCATTTTTTGACTGTTTTGTCGTTTGCATTTAACACATTTTGATATTGCATTTCTCACAGTTTTTCTTCCTCCCAAAATCCAATATTTATCTCTTAAAATGTTTAACAGAATTTGAACATCCGCATGACAGTTGTTGACATGACAATCTAAAATCAACGCTTTTACGGTTGGATGATGAGCTGGTAATAATATTGGAAACCTAACTCCAAAAGCTGCATCTTCTTTCTTGCAGAGTTTAGTTTTTAGTCTGATCAGGCCATTTTCATCGATAAAAGGATCCAAACATGAAATGTTCTTGTCATTAACTCCATTGAAAGACTCCTGCTGTATTAAATTGAGCAGTGTCCTTTCTGCTTTTATAGTTTCATCTGCTGTAATTTCTCCTGACATCCGAAGGTCTTTCTCTGTTTTGCAGTTTTGAGCAAATCTATAAATCCAGACTATTAATCTCACATTCTGTTTGAATTTTGAGAAATAATTAGAGTACCATTTGTCATTTGTCTGGTTGTTAATCATGCATTTTGTTTCTGTTAGTCTCTTTTCTTTTTCAATTTCTTCTGAATTTAAATTTATTTCACCTTTTGTAGGCCATTCTTCTGGTACAAACTTCAACCATTCTGGTCCCTCCCACCATTTTGATTTTAAAAATACTGAGCATCACAGCCTCTTGACGGGAGGTCGGCTGGGTTGAATTCACCTTTGATGTAATTCCAACTCTCAACTTTACTCAACTTCTTAATTTCTGACACTCGATTCCATACAAAGACTTTCCAATTACATTCTTGTCTTATCCACCCTAATACAGTTGTCGAATCTGTCCAATAAAAGATAGGAATTTTCTGCCAGTTCAAAGATTTTACAATTGTCTCAGTCAAACGTACTCCCACCGTTGCGGCTAACAATTCTAGTCTAGGAATGCTAAGACTTTTCAAAGGTGCCACCCTAGACTTTGATGCTAATAGTTGAAGATGTCACTTTGTTTTCGGTTTCAACTCTCAAGAATATCACTGCTGCATATGCATCTTTACTAGCATCGCAGAACGTATGGATAGTACAACCTACTGAAGTATCTTCTTTTCCTAACCATCTAGGTATTTTTACGTCTTGAAGACTAAGTAATTCATCAAACCATTGCAAAAATCTCTCAGCAGTTTTAGGTTCAACATCAGTATCCCAATCTATTTTCTTATCCCACATCTTCTGTAGTAGCAATTTCGGGTATAACATAACAGGAGAAATGAAGCCTAAGGGGTCAAATATTCTATGAGATACTGACAATATTTCTCTCTTGGTAATGTGATTGCGGTCAAAATCTTTAATACAGTCTAATCCTACAAATAATTGATCATTTTGATAGTCCCATTTTACACCTAATACATTGACTATTGAAGGTTCACTTCCATTCGAAGATTGACCAGTTGCAATTCATCCACGAAAATCAAATTTTCCCTCTGCCATCACTCTAGTAGCAACAGCTATAAATTTGTCAACCTCCGGAACAGTATTTACACTAGTTGAGACGTTGTCAACATAAAAGCTCTTCTGCAATTTCTGAACTAAATTTATATCTCCACCAGGCTTTGTGGATGCTTTCTGAAGATGAAGATCAATTACTGCTCCCAATAAGAACGGACTGCATTTCACTCCAAATACTACCAGTTTATGTCTATATACAATTATCTCATCATTACTGTTGTACCATAAAAAACGAAGTTTGTCGGTATCCTCTCCGTTTACTGCTATCTGTAAGAATGCTTTAGCGATGTCTGCAACTACTCCAAATCTTCCTTCTCTGAAACGAAGCATAACTGTCGGAATCAGTTCTATTATGTTAGGTCCACACTCCAAGCAATCATTTAGTGAAGGCTGGTTTCTGTCTCTAGCAGATGCATCGAATCGAATTCTCGTCGTCTGGCTGCTCTCTTTCACAACAGGTCTATGTGGTAAGTAATGACAGTCTTTATGCAACTCAGCACTCGGTACGATTTCGATTATGCCTTGTTCTTTCCAGTCCTTGAACACAGAGTCATATTCTGAAAACAAGTCCTTGTTTTTAAGCCTTTTACTTACTGACTGAAGTCTTTTCTCAGCCAATACTTTGTTTGTTGGTAGAGGAGGATGGTTGTCAATGAATGGAAGTTTGACTTCATAACGTCCCTCTTTATTAGTAATTGTTGTTTGCAGAAAATGATCCTTGACGTCCATCTGAATTCCCTTCACCGATTGGTGCTCAGGAGGTTCCTTTATCCCGATCAAGTCTAGATTCCATAAATCTGCAATGTTTGCATCTTGAATAAACATACTAGTTACAAGAGAGGACAAACAACCGTTTACGTCTGTTAGGCCTCCTGGTACTTTACCCATCAATGTCCATCCTAGAAGTGTATTCATGGCCACTAGTCCAGAATCCAGTTGGAGACAATCTCCTGTGTACAGTTTACCTGCCACATCAGCTCCTATTAAAATACTAATTGGTAAATTTGACTCTTCAACATCGGTCAAATGGATGCCTTTACTAACCAACTCTTTTAACCAAGGCCCGTTGGTTACATGATTGATATTCCCACAGATCTTAGGCTGACTCAACACTTCAAAGTTACACCTGTACGAATCATCTTTGTTTGAAAGATGAACTCTATATTTTTATGGATGTTTTCTGCAGTTTTCACATTACCAAACAAAGAATGTACTATTCTTTCTTGACCCAAAGATTTATATTCAATCTCACAAGCTACAGTCTGAGCTATATACGAACGCTCAGAGCCTATATCAAACAACAAGCGCACAGGTATGGTGGTGTTGGTATTAGGATTTCTCAGGTTAGCTATTAAGGTCTGAATAAAGACTCTGGGATGAGATACATTGTGAGAATGGTTAGGTCTACTAGATAACACATTATCTTCTAACTGAGCACAAGTTACTTTAGCCTCAGGTTTCAACATATTAGTAGGCCTAGAAACATTACTATTTACATGAAAATTAGGGCACATGACGACAAAGTGTCGTTTTTTACACAGAGGACATTTCAAACTAGATTTGCGTTGTTTAATGCTGTGGCCTGGTTTTAAGCAACAAAAACAACACCTCTTTTCTTTTATGATTTGAGTTTTTTCATCTAGAGCCATTTTCTGAGCTAAGAAACAATCTGAACTTTTATGTGATTTTTCACAAAATATGCAAATCAAGGATTTGTCGTACTTACCAAAAGACACCAAGCTAGCAGCAGTAGAAGTAGAAGGCTTCATATCTTGTGTCTGTGAAAAAGATTTTTTAGTCTGCTTACTTTACTTGTGATTCGAGTTTAGACCTATTCCAAAACCAGACATTGCCAATCCAATTCTTTGTTCACTCTCTACTTCTGAAAGCATAAATTTCATTAAATTGTTCAAGCGATCCTGAGGACTTTTCCCTGTACGATGGGAACTTCGTTGCCAAGCTCGTAAGAGGTCTTCCGGCATGCAGGACTCTACCATTGCGTATAGAAGAGACGCGCATTTGTCCGTTGTCACACCTAGAGTTTCTAAATTTCTTAAATGAGACTCAAGTTTATCATACAAAGCTTGGAGAGACATCTGGTTCTTACTTTCTAGTGAATTTGTTAAGACTATCTTAAGCAGCTCTCTAACATATACCTCTACTAATAAATCATCTTTACCAAATCGGGTTTTCAAACTTTCAGTTACTTTAGAATAGTTTGGTCCAATTGGTGGGAAGCTTTGAACAACTTCATAGGCTCTAGTACCAGGTACTATACACTGCAAGAGGTACTGAAATTTATCTGCTGGTGTAATGCTAGGGTCTATATCTATTTTCTTAAACTGGCTCCAAAAAGGTAGCCAATTGATAAGTTCCCCGTCAAATTTCTTGATTTCAATTTTTGGAAGTCTATAGGTTCTTTTATTTAATATTGAATTATAGTTGGCGTCAGAACCTAGTCCTAAGTTGTTAGAGCTTACTTGACTTAATGCCTCCTCTTTTTTTAAAAGTTTGTGAACTTTTAGCCGAATGGACTCATAATTACCTACATACTTATCTGTGTTTGTTGTTTCAGCTAGAAAATCACTTTCAGTTGTATTTTCATCATTCAACAGCAAGTCCCTTATTTCTTTATCAATAGCTTGTAGTTCATCAGCTTTTTGTTGTAGAATGTTGAAGGATACTTCTATTTCAGCCAAATCAAGAGGATCATTTTCGAACAGTTCTTTTATACTGTTTACATTTCTTGTAAAAACACTGCGTAATAAAGTCCTTTGCCGCTTCAGTATATCCATGTTCTTGACCTAATTCTACCTGGTTTAGTATTTAATAAATTTCCAATCCTGTCACGGTCGCCAAATTGTAAAGTACAATTACACTTTTCTACTCATAATAGATTTTTTACTAGAGATTAATTAGTTCAGTGGAAATAATAATTAAACTAAACGTTTTAGGTACTGATAAACTTTTACTCTGGAACACACATAAAATATACTGTACAATTCTTTTCCTTCAACAATAAAACTGTCTAATATTTAACATCTGTCAATAATATTCTTTAAATCAACAGATAATAACAAAACATAAAAGCATAGAGGACATATTAAATTATAGTAAATAATATCAAACAGCTGTTTTAATACATCAAAATTATAATCTATTTCAACATGTAACGTTTTATACAAGTAAATTTGTTAGGGTAATTATTTGTGTCATAACTTACATTTATTTCGATTTATTATGATAAACTCCTGTTTGACCACACTATACAGCTATAGCTTTCAGGTTAAATTTGGGGCACTACGCCTAGGATTACAGTAGTAATGAAAGTAAGGAAAATAACATACCTGATGAACTTGGTAGACTGGTACACTGTAGAAAGAGACACAATCACATTACAAAGAATTGAATAGTGAAGTATTTTGAGGCCACAGGCTCCTTCTTCAATCAATAAACTACTGGAACTGTTCGCTGTACTGGATCCAGTTGTTTAGTGAGTGAAAAAGGGGCCTGTGGCCCCGAAATATTTCACAATCCAATTCTTTGTGCTGTGATTGTGTCTCTTTCTACACTGTACTAGTCTACCAAGTTTATCAGGTATGCTGCTTTCCTTTCCTTTCATTATTACTGAAAAGCTGTAACTTTATAACTAATGTGACATTTACCACAGATATTAAAAATATCATTTGTTCTTTATCGACAACAGTTTTAAATATGAGACATTTCTTTGCATGAAAAATTGTTTAAACAATAGGTCATTGACATTTGTAAAATTAAAATGCTAATTCAATAAAAATATTGGAATTGTTTGATGAGGGAGATTTTGTCTTTAAAAAATATGTGTAAAATTATACTGAATGAGTTAAAGCACTTAAATGGGGTGATTTTATTTCAATAATTTTATTATAAAATATCAACAAATAAACATTTTAATTCCACAGTATTAATTTGAACATGCTGCAGAAACACACGAAAGAGAAGAACAAGAAAGCTGAAAAATCCAATTATTTTGTGACAGTTTTGGAAATATCATTTGCCATTGTAATGCAGATTAGTTTCACGCTCACTAGTAACTGTCATCATCATCAGTCATGAGACACTACCTTGCTGTGGTTCTCAACTGTCAATATAGTCATTACATCACACATTGATGATTCCCATAAGATCCTCCACAGTTAATGCATACTCTCCCTGGAACAGAGTCGATTCCAGTTAGTAATCGGACAACACGCCCCTTGCAAAAGAACAAGTAACATAGTGTTGATATGTATATCTGAATCTGTTACGTTTTGATTTGTAGCTAATCATTATTTTAGTAACTGTTGTTTGATCCCAACATCACAAATCCCACAGATCTGACTCGTGAATTGTTTGTTTCAGCCTCCACCACTGGAGTTTGGAGCCACTCTACCCCCCATGGGCACATACATCGACACACGTTGGGGTCGCAAGGGCAAGGTGAGCTGATCCACCTTTAATGTTGTGGTTTCTGCAGATATTTTAAGTTTTGTTTGGCAGTATAGTAAAGTTGTGTTTGCTAATTCTTAAAAAATTAACATAACACATTTCGTAAATAAAAATAGTGCAAACTTCATACCGTTATCTGAAAGTGTAACAAAATGTTTTTTCTCATATGCCCTGTTCAATAAAGCATAAACTTATTTAAAGATGTTCTCGTATGTTCTCTCCAAGGCAGTTTAGTGTGTATTTTAACAGATGAACATTAGTTGAAAGAATATTTGACTTGTCTATATTTAACCACCCAATTTACATAGTTGAAGGTGGCCATTTCCCAAACCACCAAGTTTTTGATGGAAGTCAACTGCCCTACTGTATACATGTAATTTTACAGCCAGCGGGCCAAAACATGCTGTTCTATTTCAACTGTACGGTTCGTGTTTATCATTGTGATGAATTATAGTGAACGCTGTATGATTGTTAGAGGTCCAATTTAATGGACCATAAGTTGATATTTTGAAATTTTTAACTTAGAAAGATGTGTACAGTTTCACATATTTAACTGTAAAATAATTTTAACAATACTACTTTTTTTACATAAACCAACTTTGGTCCATTAAAGCGGTTCTTCGCCTATCAAACAACCCTACAAGTGTTGTGATACGATCATTATTACGTACCGAATTGTTGAAATAGAAACCCATGTTTTTGGCTGTATCGTGGGGTGAATCAGTCACCTTAACCCATTGAAGTAGTAATTAATTTGAAATAAAATATTGTAAGGGCAAGTACTGGATCAACAAGCTAAAAATGAGCCAAACTGTTCAGTGACTGGTGCTGGTGACTACAAAGTCAACATTACATTAGAAGCATCCTACCGCTATTCTATCTTGTCTCTATACCGTTCTCTAACGTACGAGCCTGAGGTTTGTCGGGCCATTTAGGCCCGTACCCGCGGAAGGACGGTTCTAATGCTATTGCACCAGTCACCTTTTTGCGCCTTGACTGGGATTCGAACCCAGACCCCACCAACTCCCTGGCCACAGGAGGTGACAATTTTAACCACTAGACTACCGAGGTGCGATGTGGCATAAGCAAAAAACCGGTTCTCTGAGCATGAGAAGTACTGCGATTTTGAAGTATATGGCTGTTGTTCTTCTTTTTGCCACTAGTTCTGTTCATAACAGGTAGTGCTTTCTAGAAAAAATGTTGTCTCTCAACAATTTAACTGATTGTTTGGTGCGTGTATTCACTATTTAAATAATGCTAAAAATAGAACGAATCCAGCTCGGGGTTCGTTGCCAATGGGTTAAGCATTAACATGTGCTTTCAAGGCATGTATTTAATTTGTACGTTTAGACATGAATTTCAATTAATTTAATGTTTAAATGTGGAAACAAAGTTCCTGCCTTGAACTTACATGTCTAGTGTTAAATTCAACAACAGATATTTAACCACTGGATGGAGATTAATACTCCTTGTGTCTATATGAGTCTAAATGTTTATGAAGTCTGATTTACTACAAGTAACTAAATTTGGTATGACTGTTTTTATTTGTTTCTAGGGCCATGCTTCTTCTTTTGCATCAGCTCCATACTTGGGTCACCGCAAAATTGATTTTGTGGTATGTTTGTCTGTACAGTCTTGTCATATTTAATATTAATTACGTTTTAAATATATACATGTGTTATTTTTTATTACTATGTATCTTATAGTAAACAATTCATATCATATTTGTTGTCAGTTTCACACACAGTTCTGTCTGGTATACCAACCCTCTCTCTGGGTTGTTAGGTTGGTCAGAAACAAATTATTCAGTTTTTCCATGAGTGACAGTTTAGGGAGTAGGTTGACCGCCAATAATGGATTCAGTTCTCTCATAGTTAGGTAAAAATTGATCAAATCTGAAACTTTAAAAATTGGTAATGGACTTTGTCTCCCAACATAAATAAATATACTGCAAGTTGATAGCCTGAACTGAAGTTGCAGTCCAAAGTTGACAAGTGTGCAAATTGAATTTACTTCAATATTTTCCATTCATGGTTAAATAATCTATTTGATCGCCATGCCAAATTTGTATTACTTACATAAAGTACAGTAATGTTAGTTAACATTGTTTTGCAAGATATCCATATGTTGATAAGTCCAGTAGAATACCAACTATCAGAATCAATTGGGACCAGACCCTATTCGGATATGAAATATTTAGATAATCGGATTTTTGTCTAAAAACAGTCCATTTTCTTTAATTACTGTATGTAAATGCATGTTTGTTAAAATTGGATGAAAAACAATATTTTTATTGAGAAAGGGCATTTATTACATAGTTAATTACAATTTAATTACATACTACAGTGTACTACGGTGTGTATTTACGTACCATCTTGTAAACAAAAGTTATTGCTTGCCAAACATCTTAGTTAAACATGCTTTGTATATTTGACTGTCTTCATCTGTTTTTGGGCAGCCAGGTTGCCCATCCGCTTGACAGAGAGAAGGACAATAGCATGTGTAGACAATACAGTATCCATATTGCATTATTTTAACTGGCAGAATTTGGATTTGTTCTTTGAGGACGGTGTTACAGTATGAGTATACATAATTTATTGAGACATATTATGTGTTATTAATTGTGATACATATATGTATGATTTACCTTTTTAAGGATTAAAAATACTACTCTTTGTATTGTATGTTCTTAGTTTTTTTTCAGAACAAAATTTAAAAACTTGGGGTTGTAAGATTTCTTTTATGACATTCTGAAAGCAATTCGGATAATCGGCAATTCGGATGGTTGGAGTTTCACTGTAATTCAAATGTTTTTTTGTGTGATCAGGCACAAGTACATAACGTACAATGTAAGTGTTCAATACCAATAGGAATCGATGATTTGTAATAATAAACAAAAGTTACAATTTCCATGGGTGACAACGTTAGTTGTTGACATATTAGTACTGTAGACTGATCTGTTATTAATCATTATAGCTGTTTATGTCCAAGTTGCATTTTGCTTAAAAAAATTAGAAATTTCTTTAAATCAATTAGTATATTGACTGAAATTTACAAATTTAATATAACTTAATCATTGATATATTTATTTTACTAATTGTCTTGTTTATTAAATTGATATGTACTAAAAATGTCTCAGAATATTCTATGTATTTTTACTAAATTAAATTTGGAAAAATAATTTCATTATGATACATTCATTATTATTATATTAATTTTTAATTTTATCATTATATTATTTAATATTACTACATTTGAAACTTATTTAAAACGGTTTGTTTCAGCCTATTAATGAAAAGACTACTCTAAGTGTAAGTATACTATTTTGTATTAATAAGTCTTTTTAAAGAGCAGTTACATTATGTATACTACAATGTTGTTGATTTTAACCCTAACCTTGGCAGATAGAAAATACTGTACTTCAGGAGTTCCTGGAGTACTTTGAAAGCACTTAGTAAATTGTTTATGATTATTAATATCCAATAAACCTTCATGTATTATGTACGATTTTGTTTACATATAACTGAAATTCTCAATTGTATCTATAAAAATAGTCACATAATATGTTTTACATAGTAAAGCATACAATATTTTCTAAAAATATGAAATTAAAAGTAAAAATATGGTGGTGGGGATTTTTTTTAACAAAGTAACTTATGTATGCAAGAAAGTTCATAGTAATCAAAAGTTTCTAAAGTTAATCTAGTTGTATTTTGTGTTTTATGTATGATACAAGATTTATATAGTTATACAAATACAGTAGTAATGGCCCTCCCATCCACCTTTACACATACAGTGGTACTGGTAAAAAAACCATAACCAATTTTTTTGAATGTATGAAATGCGCTTTTAAACAGCATCAATCAGCCATGTGAAATGTATTTGTATTCTAGGATAGTGAGTCATCGCCCACTAGGATTCCTGCTATCAAATGGAGAATACGAGGGAGGGTGAGTATACAAAGTTGAAATATCTCTTCTAAAGCTCATTAATTAGTTTTAAGATGTACTGTGACGTACATAAAACATTTATTTAACTATAAAACCCTAGATCCGGGCAATCGACATGCACACATTGATAGAATTTTTCATTAATCCGGGCAATCCACGTGTCACACGTAGATTGATTTAGCTTAATGAAGTTAGTACTATTCGATGCAGAATTTAATAATCTTTACATATCATAAAGGTTTATGTCGGTATCTGCAATAACAAACAAATGCCAAGTAAAAATCTAACACAGAACACAAGTGCGCAGTTGAAATGCCCCGCCACAGGCAGCTTTGTTTGCTAATATTGTTCTTCTTCAAAAAAAACTGGACTCTAGCTATCTTGTCGGAAACAGGCCATTCGAAAACCAATTTATAGTGCATCTCCTTCTCTTTCCATTGGTCACATTGGGAGCTCTGTTCGCCAAATGGAAATATTTTTAAAATAATTCCTTCGTACCATTTAAAATGCATTTTTCTATAACTGGGCAATCGACACAAAATGTGTTTATTAAAAATTTAGTCTGTAGAGATTATTTGTTGATAAATTTGAATATAAAAAAAACCCCTTGAAAGAAGAAAAAACAAATCTAATGGTATAAGTGTACTGGTATTTCGCACCTTAGGTTAGTAGTTGTGGTCATGCAAAAACTGTGAAAAAGGTTCAGGGTGTCACCTCATTCCAACAGAGTGCCCGGTGACCCCTTCCTCCCCACGTTAGGTGTCCCATTGTTTTCAACTTATCTAAACAAGAGAAAGGACCAGTGGTTCATCCTCAATTATTGCGGTAAACATTAGTATTATTGGTCATTTATAAATTAATAATGAAGAAAATATGTGTAAACAAATTTTTGCTTGCTTATATTTTTGCAATTAGGTCTACTAAATTTACAAATAAACCCTAACAAATTATATATATTCAGAAGAAGATATACTATAATAATGTATGCAGGGAAAAAATTCAAAAACATTTTATATATGCGTTTGAACTTAGTATTTTTTTATGAAAAATTTCTTCAAAATACATATTCCGCTTATAACTTTATAAAAATATAGTTTTCATTGTTTTTATGATTTGAAACATGATTTGTGTTCACAATAACATTTTATAGCAGGATTTATACAGTTCAAAGTCATCAAATAACAATATTTAGGCATGAATTGTATATAATTTCAAAAATTTTACAAAATCTTTTCATGCAATGAAAAAATATTTTGTTTTCTTCGTGTTTAAAAAATATTTTCAATTATTTCAAAATAAAACACTTATAATACCAAAAACTTATAATACCACGTTCTATAATTTGATTCTCTACAAAACGCATATTTTTAATTAATTTTATTGCTTTTATTATGTGTATAACATACCTAATAGTACTAAAGGTACTACACATTTTTGAACTTTATTTTTTTTTCACAAAAATACTACCAACTTTTTAATATTTATTTTTTTTATTGGAAATTTTATTGCTGCATACTGTTTGGCAGCTAAATAGGTCTATTTTGGCTATCTTGGAATTTTTCCTAAAAATTTTGTATACCATTTATAAGGGTTGTAAGTTACGATAACACTATACGCTTCAATTGTAATTCTTCACTCTATTCACGATATAAATTCTTTACAATTTGGTTAACACGACTGTAGTTATTTTATGTGAAATTATGTTTTATGAGAAGAAAAATGGGATGCAGTACTATAATGTATAGCTTCATTTACTATTTTTTTCGAATTTACAAAAAAGGCTTACAGCATGCTCCAAAACGGTCCGCCCAGTTGGCGAGTTTGCAAAGGCCAACTTGCAAAAAAATAATATTACAAAAATGCCAACTTGCCCAGTTTGTTTTCAATTGATAAATCTAAGGTAGCACAAACAGTTCTAGCATGTCCATATAGATTACCTCTGTAATTTCTCTTTCAGCAAAAAAGGTCCCTACCCACACCATTCACTCACTTTAGGAGAGTTTTGTATCACTTCATTTCTAAACAGCAAACACAGTCAATGCTGTAATGGCTGAGTCAGTGTCGGTGATGCATCAATTCAATGCACATCTATTCTGTGGAAGTCAAGTTGCTCTGTATTCAATATCCAACAAAACCATATCAATGTATTTAAATTTAGATTGTTCTTTCTATACTCTTTAATTACCTATATTGTTCTCTCGTGATGAACTTTGTGTCTTTGTACATTGTACTTTTATTAGATAATTTGACTCAGTAAAAGAATTTGAATTCTGTTAAAAAACGATGAAGAAATTACGCCAGTAGGTGGAGAAACGTTGCTTCAACAATTGTTTAAATCCCAGCAGTATTTTTTGAACATATAATTGTATTATAAATATCCAAGGCACTGTTCAACTATAATAATCCACAGTAATACTCAAGAAAACACAACCAATAAGTGAATTCACTAGTCAGTTCAAGTAGTCTGTTAACAGTTTCTGAAATCCAGTATAATAAATGTTATAATCTAAAACTTTAAGATTTATGTTGGGGACACCCTTATGCCAACCCTGCCACTTGCTGTACTCATTCCTACCTCAGCCTTTAGCCTCAGTCCATCATTCTTCATGTCAATGAATGGAGTAATTTTATTTTTATGTATTTTGACTTGAATAAAACATGGATGTATATTCATGTTCAAAATAGAAATAGGATTAAATTTTTTTTAATACTTGCTGAAACATTGATGTTTTTTCAAAACATTTGGTAGATTCAAATTTCGATGCAATTGAGTATCGACCTCAGTCTATTACCTCCCAGTGGAACTCTGAATGTGACTTTAAAGATATCACCACTCAACCTCTGGAGCTAAGAAACTCACTGTCTCACGAGAGCTTTGTGGTTGTCTCTTGTAAGCATCTCATGAGGGACTTTGTAAAGCTTCTTCTAAAGATTTCAACCTTTTGCCTCACGAGAGAATTCTGTACATTGCATTGTTGTCTTCAGCCTTGTCACAGATCTCTCTGCATGCCCCAACAAATTGATCTAAGAATATAATGCCTAGTCTGAGATAAATAATCCTTTTCAGGTTTAGGGACTAAAGCAAATCTGACTTGTGTAATAGCATTAGTAATCATATTGAAAATCAATGTATTGAATATTTATCAAACGTAACATTTCTTAAAACTACATAATCTAAAAAAATAAAATAATATATAGCAGACACGTATATATTTTACAGTAATTTTAGAATCAGGTATCTTAATTTTCTAAATCAGAGTAAATTTTAAGATCTTAATTCAGTTTTAACTTACTCCGTTTTCATTGTTTTATAAACTGTAAATATGAAACAGTCAAGGCAAGAAATACTCTAAACTTTTACCACTAATAGCCCACCCACACTCTAAAATTATAGTTCTTCAAATTTTGCCTATTAGTTCAACTTTTATATTCGGTTTTATGATTCATTTTCAGCGCTGTTTAACTGTATGTCTGAGGTTTATACTTTATTTACAAGTTTAAACATGAAGATAAGATAAAATTACAGTATATTTATGCTAAAGTTACAAGCCTCAAAATCCTAGATACAAGGCTAAAGTAATACTATATTTAACTAGTTATACATGAACATCATCTTGTTGCAGAGAGACAGACCTGGAGCAGCTGGCTTCAGACAAAAGGGAGGCGGATACCTGGTCAGTAACTGAAACTACTCGTCAAGTGATTACGAACTACATGGCTAACTTATATTAAAAAATTATTATTGTTTGTACACTGATATTGAACAACTTGACATGCTATTACTTTGAGATGTTGCCATTCAACAAATCTTCCAGTGTTAGTAGCGTCAAGGACTATTTACAATGTGTACACAGCTACAATGATGCATTCTCAGTAGTCAAAATTAGACTGCCCAAATGCTCGCAGGCACTGTGTCCGTTTGTATAACAGAGGCAGTGTTCACTGATGTCATGTGACACTGTGGACAGTCATGTGATCACTGCCAATTTCCTCAAAAACTAATGTCTTCTTAACTTTTTCAACATAAGTGAACAAGGTTTAGGTAACCTTATGTTATCTTCTTTGATGAGATTATGTATTTTTTATAATTTTCTGTGGCTTTCGTCACCTTGCGGCATAATAAAATGGGATATTGTCTAGAACTTTAGGTTTATGAAATAATAGTCTGTGTCTTGTTATTATCAATGTTCTGCTACTGCTGATTTGTCAACTTTCTCATTCTTTTGGGCCTTACATACTCTTTTTACCTTGTGGATTATTTTGGTCTTGCAAACATATACTAAGCCAAAAATACATGGTCTGTCATACAAAGCTGGAGTGGATAAAAGAATTGTATCCTTATAAGGTTGAAGTAAGTTTCTTACTTTGTAGATGGCTTGAATACTTTGCCAGCGCTGTGGCTCAGTAGCTAAAGTTTCTAACTGCGGAAGGTAAGTTCCAAGGTTTGAGTCCCCAACTAAGCTAGCGGTTATTACTTTGCTCATTAAATTAAGTTCACACACAAGCCTGAAGGTCAAAATAAACTTGCGAGTGAATTTAAAAAAATTAATAAATAGAATAAAATATTGTTTTAACTTTTCCTGACAGAATTCTTCCAATGTTATCTTTTGTCTTTGACATATTAAAGTTGCACTATTTTCTTTGGACAAGTCCTGATGATGATTCTGATAGGTTGGTTGCCCTTGGACATTGATAAGGTGTAAAACTTCATATCCAACATCAATTTAGCATTGACCAAGGAGATATTTGATGATTGATCAAGTTTTTAATCTTTCACCTAAAAATATATTTTGTCACAAGGTATTACTGAACCAATTTTGAATTGAAGCCAGCAGATACATATTATATTAGTGAAAGTGGCTTATGATGTCAGACAAAATTTATAATCAAGGTGCAAAGTTTGAAGTATTAAACTATACAAAGAATAGTCAAGGACTGCATATTGCAATTTAGCTCTGAAGGTATTACTGCTCAGAATAACATTGAAGAACAAAACAATTTATTTTTTAATTGGATTACTTTTGTGATGAAGTATTGAAAAATTTCCTTTCTGCATAGTTTTTTATTCAAAAGTATTGGATGGGTCTTATAGTGATAACGATCCCATCAGTAACTCTTGCTTTGTTTGCATTGGTCAGCAACAAGAATCCACTTTGTGATTGAGGAGTTCACTCTGCAGAAACCCCAATGTGATAATCTGCTTTATAATGTTAAGCATTTTTGTATCAAACTAAAATTGTACAAATTATACATATATATCTCTATAATTTGATCGAAAATGACAGCTTGTGGTTGTAAAAATTACTAAATGATTATTAGTAATTTACCGTAAAAATAATAGTATATCTCTAATTATTTTTGTTTACTGTTTATTTAATTTAGATAGTTTGTTGTAAGTATATGCTATATGAAGGATTATTCACGAAATTCTCCTCCACTTCTAAAACACACTTTACCAGTAAAAACAATAAAAGAACGTCATATAAATTTAGGGCTGAAAAAGCTTTTTTAATGAGTTATACTATCAAAAAGATTTTGATTAATTAATAATTTTGATACTACCTTTTTTGGGTCTCTTAAATTTCAAAAACTTCCTCTGTCCTTTGTCCTTTTTCTGTTCATCCGAAGCCATAATACGGACAATTAATTCTTCAAAAGAATTTGTTTTTGTCTTTTAGACAACATTTTAACCCATCCCCAGATGTAATAATCCGATACATAAATCTAGTAATGTTAGAGGCCAAGAATGAAGCCTTCTATCACCTCTGTCCAGGAAACTTAACACGTAGTTGTTGTGTATTTTAGCATTTCATACAAACCTAATCTTCTTATAAAATGTTAAAATACATAACACATTGAGCGGACACACTTGGAGTCACCTAATCCAAATAAATTTGTATAAAACAACAAACAGGAGATTCATCTTCATAGGTAGCAGGGGATGGTCAGCTTACTTGAAGTTTTGCAACTGTTTGAATATTATTACAACCCTACCAGCATATATTATTTAGATATAAGGCAGAATTCATTTGGAACATTTTCAACAACTTGCAAAATGATTACTCAACTGTTTTTGCAACTATGAATGTTGTGGTGTTTTGCATAATAATTACCTGACTGGTCCATTCATATTACTTGGATGCCTAAATTTTTATTTTCTACTAGAAGAGCTACCGCAACTTCTTGAGGATGTTCTTGTGCATCTTAGACAACATCTGTGTTTCCAGCATGATGGAGCATATCTCCACTTTTCACAAGCTATGTATCTCAATTAAATATTATTCCTTGACAGAGAATACCAATAGAAGGCCTCACTCATGGCCTTTAATTTTACCATATTTATCAATTGAATTATTGCATCAGGAGAGGAGTTAAAAATATTCAAAAGACAAGAACGAATTCTTGTGAAGAACTGTCGGCACCGGTGGCGCAGTGCTGTAACCCAACTATTTGGGACAAAGTGTTGAGGTTATTATGGTGATAGGTTCTATGCTCAGTCCTCTTAATAACAACACGGTGTCCACTCAATGGTTGCCATCGATATGGACAAAACTAGAGAAGCCTGGGGTGTTGATGTTGGGTGGTAGTCAAGGTTCAAATGTTGTGTAGGGTAGAGAACCGAGTGTCAGTCTTGTCAGTTAGTTGAAAATCAAACCAACACTACGTGGCTCAAATTCCACATAAATTTGTAGGTCCTTTAGTTGCCCTGGCTATTGGGCTATTGATAAATAGCTCTTTCTGAGGAACAGTCATTCTTAGTTAGTATCAATGACTTACACTCGTTCATTACACTCATCACACTCATTCACCCCTCATATTTGCCCATATCTTGACGATCGGCGTCTCACTAATGAATTATGAATTGTCTGTATTATGGATTCAGATGATCACTTAAAGGGAAGTTCTTGAAAGTCAAGGGACTCAAAAAAGGCATTAGACAAGAATGCTTCAAAATTATTCATAATAATGGCCTTATTTTTTAGCCTCTTTTATTTTTTTATCATACCCAATACATTTTTGTTTTAAGTTGGTAATTTGTAATATTAAGTAAAAGTAATTTTTTCACAATTTTGTTTAGTTTTCTTTACTCAATTTAAATAAGTTTTCTCAAAAATTAATTCTCTACGATCTATGTTCCTATATATTATTTATTATCCAATTAACAAAGTTAATTGTACATCAATAATCAAAGCTGCATATAAAAACTAAAAAGTTGGGTTTAATACTTGATTCTTACATTTAATCCTTAATTACTAAAAAAAATATTAGTAAAGGTGCAGTAGCTTTTCCATGTGACATTACCTAAGATACAACCAAATTTGTCACTTCAATTTACCTTTCCACAAATTCAGTATGGTTTTATTTCACTCTTTGTACAACTTGACATGCTTTAATAGCTTTTTAATGACATTTTTTAATAACTGTAACTCTCTAATACTATGTTTTTTTTACCATTTTTGTGTGGCCTTCTTTTATTATTTTTACCAGTAGAATGGGCTGTAGAAGTGGGGGGAGAACCTCATAAATCACCCTGTATATGGCTGATTTAATTTGTTTGATTGACAGAAAATATTGGTTATAATTAACTGTTTCATTGTAAATAAATATTTATCTCATTTTTTCTATTATCCTGCTATATTAATAAAATTAACAAACAACTCGTGTTGCAGAATGAAATGGGACAAGAGAATGGATTCAGGGTTAGTATATATAAAATGTTCCATTACTTTTGTGAAAAGACTAAGTTGCAGTAAAACACTTTCTTTCGCTGTTTTTCACACAGAAATGTAATAGGTTGTAGAAAAGTTATCAAATAAGGTAACTTCGCTAATGAGAAATGCTTGTTTGGGAAACCATTAATCTAGCTGAGAAAACAATTCACTCTAGAAGTTTTTGTTCATAAGACAAGGTCAGAAATATAAATAAAAAATAAAAGTAATATATTTAATACAGTATGTTGTCAATATAAGTTTGACCAGTAATAAGGCGGAGTGTGTTAAAGTGAAAACTACCATCTTACACAAAACCCAACTCCTCAATTCCTGTAAAGTCAATTGATCCGTTAATGATTAAAAGATCTAAAAGGTATCTTAATGTGAGGCTTCAAAATTTTTTTCGGTACCAAGTTGTTTGTAAATGTAATTAATTTTGATATATTTGTACCTATATCCTTGTACACTTGTTGGTATTTCTCCTTCATTTTGGTAAGGGGCTTTATGTAGAAGTAACATATTTTTTCTGTAACACAGTCAGCCTACTATTGTCATCTGAATTGTATACATGAAATAAAATACAATAGATGTAAAATAAACACCTCTTAATTGTTTTGCCACCAACCTTCTGTTTTTCAACATAACCTGTTTTGAAGAATTTTTCATCTTCAGATGCACTTCACTCTGGGTATTCAATTTACACACTTAAGTTCAAATTCCTTCAAACTTAGAAGGATCACATTCATATAAACACAATTTTCTTTTTTACAGACGTTTGAACCAGCAATGGCAAATTTATAGAGGGTTGGTGATTCATGGAGTGGGAGGCGTTGCCAACCTTACTATAGGCATTAGATATTTACTGAATTACTTAACCCTCTCCCGTTTAAATTCCCGCCACGCGACCATGACGCTGCTGGGCAGTATTATTTCTGGCCGCCTAACCGCTTGGATCACGTTTCCGTAATCGTGTTTTTTAAAACGTAGTTTTGAACATAAATAGTACATATTATATATCATTTTAAAGCTTATTTAACGTTATAAATTAATATCTAAATACACAACATAGTTAAATTTAATTATTATACATAGGCCTAATTTTTAGTTTTATTATATTTTTTAGACAATATTGTCAGTCATCTGCAGAATGAGCATCATCACTTCCGTAGTTTTGAAGGTTAGGCTGTTCAGTATCTTCGTTATCGGGAATATCATTTAGTTCAGAAATATCGTCGTCACTAGACATCTCACTCTCCTTTTCCGACTCATTTTCAAATATGCGGTCAGTTTCACTATTACGCAAAAACTGATCTTTATTCATTATAAATCACTAAGAATCAATCACAAATAATCACTGTATTTTGGCGGTAAACAAACACGCTAATACTGTACATACGTACAATAATATTATTTAGTTTCTTATTTAGTCAGCTGGCGTTGATGTATAGTTCCATTCCAGTGTGCCCGTAAGGTAGCAGCACTAAAGAGAGGGAAATATATTTTAATGCATTTAGCTGCAGATTCATAAAAATAATGTTTCTCAGAGAGCAGCACATAATTGTTTAGGTAGAATAAAAAATCAATTCTACATATAGACAGTACCGCAAAAGTTTCTTTGAGGCGATAACAGATCGCGCAAGCATCTGTAATTCGAGTGAAGGCGTTCGGAGGCGGTCCGTCAGTAGCACCACGCTCATCGAGGAGGCGCTTCGAGGCGGATTGACGGGAGAGGGTTAATGTTGTATTGTGTTTTCTGTGTTGTTTAATTGTGACAAAAATTTCATTACTTTGAAAATAGTTTTTTTCATTTAATATCTGGTGAAGATCGGGGCTCTTGTTTTATTGGTTTATAAATTTCAAACTGTTCAAAAACATATTTTCGTATTCATTCTTTACAAATGTTATTCAATTCCTGTGATGTTGTGGCCGAACTCTGTTAGATAATCTGCACATTTTGATTTCTTGTTAGGGATATGTTCTTGAAATATGGTTTTGAAAGATATGCCTGTTTGGACTCAAACAGTCAAATGAAGGAATTTGAACTTAAGTGTGTAAAGTGAAAGCCCAGAGTGAAGTTCATCTGAAGATTAAGGACATCCTTCAATACCGGTTGAAGATTAGTGGCAGAACAAATAAGAGGTATTTATTTTACTTTAAAAAACTGTACAATTATTATAAATATGTATATATATTAAATATAATTATTTGATGTTCTATTGTTAAATTCAACCAACCACAATAACACTGATAGCATAATAGTGTATAAATAAAAAAATTAGGAGTTTTAACTCATAATGACTTTTTTCTTTTTTGCATCCTCCCCTTAAACAAACAGAAGTCCCCTCTATAGCAGATCAGTTGTAACAAAAACTAGCTCAATGTGACAAAAATGTCATCAGCAGTTAAGTTGCTGCTTAGTCATACTTATATGATGCAAAAATTACACCTATATTGTTGGAGATTTGCAACGCTTATCCATTAAAAATAATTATCCTTTAACGTTTATCATTAAACTGTGAGATATCTTCTATTTTTCTACTTACTGGTCTGTGTTCATTTATTCAGTGAATTGTATGATTTAAATTATAATTTGGGATTAATATTTTTGTGATATCTAATGTTTAATTATTTAACTCAGCAGATGCTCATAATATTTTTTGTTCAAGCTGATTTGTTATTGTTGTTAATGCTGTATATTGTTGTAAGTTTCAATTGTTAACACTTAAAAATTACACATTAAAGTTTTAAAATATTAAGATACCATTGTCGATGTTTGACTTTGTGGGTGTAGTTCATACATCATCCTTGCAATAATTAACAATCTTTGCGAATCGTTCATTGACAACAAAAAACTGTTTACAGTTATTATATACATTGTTGAAACTTTTAAAAAGTTGCTTGTGCAATGTTCGGTAGAAGAAACAATTTTTCCTGGAGTACTTTTACTTACTCTGAAAAAAAGCTGAGAGTAGCTTAAAAAAGCTTATGCTGTAAAGTTTTATATTATTAAAACCAAACTGTATTGTCAGCCTGGATGCAATTCCATCAAAAAGTAACTAGAATGTATTCATAAGTAAAGTATATAATATATCTATTCTTTCAGCTTTTTTGTGATTCAAAATTTTAATGCAGTGTTAATGAATGAAAAGAACTAAAATGAAAGTTCATGAAATATAAAATTGATTACTCTTTACTTGATTTTTGTTAAAGTAAATCATTTACTTGTTAACTTTAGTTATTTTCAATTAACCACTCCTTGCTGCCCCAGACACATTCATATTTAAATCATACTTTCCCTACCAAAGTGTGAATTATAATTTTATCTTCTTTTCTTGCGTTGTATTTGTGGTTTGTTGTTTATAAGATTTGTTAAGATCATTAATAATATCTTAATTTGTTAAATTTAATAAGTATTTATTGTTCACCAATTAAGTTGAAATTCAATGACATTCATCATGAGTTTATAACAATGAAACCAAATTATCACTCTTGATGTACTTTATGAGTGTCTCAAGTTTCTGTTCCAGGAAAAATATATCTTATTGAAATTGTTTTATGAATTGTCATTTATATATTTGTTGGCTGACTAATTTAATCATTATAAACACAATTATCTTTTTTTCAGAAGGACCTGACTGAAAGGCCATCTATTAGCGTGAGTAAACCTTAGAAATATACCATAAACTTTTTATAATGAAATTAATAATCATCTTTCCAAATGTTGACATGTTTACTTTAGTAAAATGTACACAACATCTTGTTAGTTATCTTTAAATGTGTGTAAAAAATTAATTACTTTTTTGATAACATTGAAATTTTTTTTAATTTAAGAAAATCTCTGGTTTTCTTTATTGTGATTTAACTGATTAATAAGATTTAATAGACATTAAATTTGCATAATCAAATCAATTAAATAAGTCTATTTTGATTTTGTGTGAAATATAAATAGAATATACTATATGGAGTCAATTTATAAAAACATCAATAAAAGTTGTTGTTATTATATAACTAATTGTATGCAATATTTTACATATTGTATGCAATAAAAACTGAGTAAAAGCTCAAAGTATTTTCTCACAAGTAAAGTAAAAGCGTGTCAACCAAGTGATAAAAACAGTCAATAACTAAAAATCACTTACTTAACGTTGACCAGGAAATACTCGTGAGTAAATAATTCTGCTTCGTGGAGCCAAGTAAATACTTTTGAAACACTGCGACACGCTCGACTAGTCCTGATTTCGTGAGTGTGAGCCTCCAATCTTTATGTTTCATTCATTTTTTTGGAGGGTTTTGGTGTTTTTATTTACTATTTTTGCAAAATTAAATTTACCTTTATTTATTTTTATGATTAGTTTATTTTTTTCAGATGTTTCATTTTAAAATTACTGTATTTCAAATTCTTCATTTACTTATAACAACTGGTATATTTATATTATTTTATACAGCAAATTGCGTTTCCATTTGAATTTTGTTAGTGCTCCTTCATGTGTATCTCCAAAAAGTTCAGTTATAAAGTCAACATCCTCTGTGTTTATTTACTACAACAAAATGTGTGCTTATTTTACTAATTATTTTAATTTTATTTCCAGAAATACTACATTGCAGAAAACACAACATATATGGTTCCCACAGTAAGTTTTAATCTGATCATGTATAATATAAAACTTAACTATGTTGTGTAGTAAAATAAATGTGTTAAGTAAATACAAAAATGACTATTTGAATAGGTAACTAATGAAGTGTATTTATTTTAGGTGAGAGGAAGAACTTTTCAACGAAGCTATTTCAACTTCAGAATGGTAAGGCCCACCAGTACTTGCAGCATGTCACTACAAGTACTTCTCCATGAATGTAACAGTATTATGTAACTTTGTTTTCGAAAGTCTAAATGAATACAGTGTCAAACAAAAGGTTTACCCCCTCTAAGACATGCACTTGTTCTATTACAGTTTTTTGTCAATGTGCCTTTGTTGTAAAAGATTTCTACATATTAAAATATACGGCATCTCACAAATTTGTACCGTATTGCATGAAATAAAGTTTAGGGATATATTTGTAAAGGGAGTATTGTCCAAGGGGTTATTGAAAATTCTAGGAAGAATAGTTACAATGATAAATGCAATGACAGATGCACAATACTCAATTGATCTAAGTAGCAACTAAACGTGAATTCCATCCAATACAGAAGAAGAAAATATTATCTCTATCAAAAGCCTTTAATAATAGCAGTATATCGTGTAAAGGACAAAAGTTGTTCTCTTTTGTTCTTTCGACTTGAAGGAAAATTAAACTTGAAGAAGGTGAAATTATGATAACCAAGTTTATTTATTATAGTTGCTTATTTATTTTGTGTTTATGTTATTGCCATACTCTAGAAAAATATGAGGAGAACAACAAATAGTCCTATGATAACTTTACCAACAATCGTTTAATTTATGAACAATCGGATAGCTGTTGTATTGTTTGCTTGATTTAATACTTTATTTCTGTACTCTAGCCTAGAATAGTAGTCATTCCTAGAATTTTATTCATTTTTTGTTATTATCCCCCACAACTGTTATATTATAGAAATAATACTGGTTTAAATTATCTTTTTCTGTCGTAACAGTTCTTCAGTTACATTACTGCTAATATTATATAGTAATTGAAATTTATATTGCAGTAATGTCTAAACATGCTAATCAAATTTAAAAATCGGCGAAGCCACATTTTTAGGATTAAGAATATTTCTTGTGAAAAATAACATACACTATAATATTTTATACTTTATGCTTAACAAGTTTTTTTACGATATTACAAAAAAAAAGGTTTTTTAAAACAGCATTTACATTTGGAAAACTTTTAATCCGCAAAACTATAGTTAATTTAATCTCATTGCTAGTTTTGATGCCTATATATTGAAGGTATTCTCCCCTTTGAAATTATTGTAGGTTAGGTTTTAGGGCACTAGGCCAGGCAGTAACGTAAGAGGAAAGATCAGCAAACTTATCTAGAAGTTAAGTCCACCAACACAATACACAATGAAACAAAAACAAACACATACCACTAACGTTTAGTGTCACTGGCACTTTCTTCAGGTGAGATAGGAACTGTGAAAGCTTTGATAGTACTCTTGGACTGGCCTTCTGTCAGAGTTATTTATTTCTCATAATTATTGTTGTTTTAAAACTCTGAAGAACACTGCTAAATAACAGATCAGTTTTCCCAACCTACTCCAATGATACTTCATCCATAATATTCATTAAAGGCACATTTTATATTTGTTTAGAGTGGTCCTTCAAGTCATACTTGTATGTTTAGCCCATCATATTATACTTGATTGTAGGATGATTTTGCCACAACTATACAAACAAAAAAGGAGTGTTAGGAAAAACAAAACAAAAACATTTGGGAATTATTTGTCAATAATTCGTACTTTAATTTTTTTTTTCAGAGACATCCAATGAGTGTTGGGAGAGCCTTTGGACCCCCAGAACCACCTCCTTATGGACAACCTCCACCCCCTCCTCATTTTGCTTCAAATAACCCTTATGGACAACCCCCCTTTCCTCAGTTCCCTCAGGGTCCTTACCCTCCATATCCACCACCTCCACCCTATGGCCCTCCACCGCCATATGGCCAAAGGCCTCCTCCACCTGCGTTTGTCCAGGGTATCCCTCATCCATTCAGACGTGGCCCACCTCCACCCCCTCCCTATGTCCCACCTCCTCCGCCTCCTTATGATCCTAACACCCCTCTACCACCAGACGAATTTCCTGCTCCTTTCGGCTCCTACCCTGAAGCTGGTCCTCCTCCACCTCCTCCTTCTCCTTATCCTACTGGTGCTGATCTTCCACCTATTCGCCCCTTTTTGGATGGCATACCCACTATCAGCCCTATAGACAGAGGACCCGCCCCTTGGCCTCGTAGACAGGTACCACCTGAGTACCGCCCGTCTCCACCCAGAGTACCAGAATTCCTTAAACAAGAATCAAGGAACTTCAGTGGCTACAAAGGACCTAGAAGAGTAAGATTGTTATGTGTAACTCCTCATAAATTGCATGATCTAACTCATGCTGTATCCTACACTTGTTGATTATTTTAATATTAAAGAAGAATAACATTAATGTCGTTTTAAATCAATTAATATTATTGTACAGTGTTGTTTTTATTTCATTGTTCTTTATATAAATACCCCATATTTTTTAGCAATATTTAGGGTTTATTAATAGTTTTTTGTAAATCCCACCATTATGTTTGCATGTCAGTTTCAGACATAACTATGTTAACCTATATATTAATTTCTTTTCAGTGAATATTATGGTAATATGATTGACACCAAAATTGTTCCCAATTTACAACCTTCAAATCCTATTCAAACTATAGGTCTCTCTCTTAATCAAACAATTACTGCTTTTACTCCAACGTGTTTTATTGAAAACGTAATGGATAGTATAATAGATTCTTTTGACAATAAATTACGATGACTTTCCTTTGCCAATAATCAAAATTGCTAAAAAATATCTTGTAAAACCTTTAACTCATCTGATTAACTCGTCTTTCATTTCTAGGATTTTTCCAAAGCAGTTAAAAATATAAAAGATTAAGGCCCCTCTTTAAGACAAGTGAGCCTGATCATATTCAAAACTATAAAACTCTCTCTTTTATCATCTTTTTCTAAATTATATGAACGATCATTGGCTAATCAATTAATTAACTATCTTGAAAATAATAAACTCATTGCAAAAGAACAGCACGGTTTCAGGAACAGTAAATCGGTCATAAGTGCTTCTGATGAGTTTATTGAGTCTTTAATTGATTCTATTGATAAAGGCGAGAAAACAATACAGATATTTATGGACCTGACTAAGGCTTTTGATAGTGTTTGCCATTCAAAGCTGCTTAATATTCTCAATAATTTTGGTTTAAATAAACACTCATATTCTTGGTTTCATTCTTACTTAACGGATCAATCCCGGTTTAAATTCTAATTATTTACAGACTTTTAAATCACGAAAAAGACCTCTTCAATATGGAATCCTTCAGGGATCCACTTTGGGACCATTGTTTTTCTTGTGCTACATCAATGGTCCCTTAATGTTCACAATTAATTTCAATTTCAAACATCTTTATACAAAATACATGTATTAAATAATTGCAGTAAAATTACTTTGTACGCTGATGTTATTAATATCAAACTAGCAGCTCACCAACTAGAAAACGTTGAAATCAATGCATTTTGTCATTTTCAAATAGGCATCAATACCTTGCAAATCTAAATTTATTAATTAACTCTGATAAGACTAAGTATAAAGAATTTTCTGCAAGTAAAAAAATATCTAAAAAAGAGTTTAATATATATGTCAATGATTTTGAATTGGATGAAGTTAATGAATTAAAATGTTTAGGACTACAAATTGATAAAAATCTTAATTAGAATTCTCACGTTAATAAAGTTTGTAACAAAATGTTTTCAGGGCTTTCTGCTCTTAGAAAATTAGTACGAATTGGTGAATTAAAAACAACAAGGTGTGTATATTTTGTATTTATCCACTCCCATATTTCATTTGGAATTTCCATTTATGGAAGCACTTGCAATGAAAATGTAGATCGAATTTTGAAAATGCATAAGAGTGCCTTAAGAATAATATTAAAATTTAAATGGTTTGATTCAGTCAAGCAATGCTTTGCTGAACTGGGTATAATGACGGTATTTAGTATATACATTTTTGAATTAGTATTATCAGTTAAATGCAACAGCAGTATTCTTAATTTATTGGGTTCAAACCACAATTATAAAAGAGGAATAAAGAGTGTATTGCTTCTATCATCATAAATTAAAATTTTACGAAAAAATCCCAACTGTACAGGCATTAAATATTTTAATCATTTACCTCAAAACATAAAAAACATCAATGAATTTAAAAATAAATTAAGAAATTTGATGGTTAAAAAACCTTTTATTCTCTAGAGGAGTTTTTCCACAACTATATTAATTGTTAATTTAAATTTCTTTTATTAGTAATTTTTAGTTATTAGTTATTTTATGTATGTAACTTTGTGACGCCATTCTGTACATATTGTACTTTTGTGAATAAAGATATTTTGATTGATGAATTGATTGAAATGTAAGAGTAACAATCACACAAATAAATTTGTGTGCAGGGTGTCAAAAAAAGTCTGGAAACAGAACAATTTATAATATTAATTTATATAAGAAATGAAATCCTGCAAATCATTGTTGGACTTGAAAGTTTTCTTGATAGTTATCTTGATTTGTTTAAGTTTTGATTGTTTAATAGTAAGAATTAGTTTAATTTAGACTATTTATTGTATTTTATGATTTAAATTCATCTATTTAGTCATGATACTATTGATATTTGCTTGAATGTTAACCCTTTTCAGTAGGAACAGTGTTTTAAGGTTTGTACTCTCCAGTCGGATATGCCACTATTGTGGCTCGACATGGTTCCGTGGCAACTCGATCATCAAACTTACCACTTTGTCCCGCGAGGTCGGAGTGGCCACTTTCGTGGCAATGGCCGCTTCGCCGTCAGCTCGGCATACAAACTCCCGCTGTGCATTGCCAAGTCGGAAACTTTTACTGCGTATCTATTACATTTAGAGTCACCCAAAGTTTTTATTTAATTAAAAAACCAAATATGGATATAAAAACATAATAAAAATGTATTTAACATCTCTAATACATAATGGTTCAATATTTTACTTTATTTGTATTAGTTCAATTACATTGTTCATGAAAAATAACACTGAAAATGCAACAAATAATGCATCGAAAAATACATACTTTTTAAATGTTACTTTTTAGGGGAAAAAATGTTCAAATGGCAATTTTAAAACTTTTATAACATCTTAATAATATAAAATTAATAAAAAAACAAAATATTATTATATAGAAATAATAATAATTTGTATTTCTATTATAATAAAATACTGTATTATGAAAAAATACATTGATAATGCAACAAATAATACATTGAAAAATACATACTGTTTTAATGTTATTTTTTAGGAAAAATAATGTTCAAACGGCAACTTTAAAATTTTATTATTTTATATTATTTACACTGGTACAATAATAAAATAAAGAATTGTATTGAAAATCTGTATTGTTGCTGTTTTAATAACATAAAACATAAAAACAAATATATACAATCACTACAATAATATTTATATACACACACACTTCACAAATATTTACAATAATCACTCAAAACAAACATAAAACATATGCAGAGTAACAAGAAGCAGCAAGGTGAAATGGCGCGAATGTTGACCTTGTGAAATGACGTATTTTAAAAGCATAGACGAAATATTAAAAAGCGATCAATGTTGCCAGCTGATTGAAACTAGTTACGAAATATACCTATGTTTTCATAGTAACCAAACAACTGTTAAAAAAAACATAAAAATAAATATATTGAACTGCCACGAAAGTGGCTCAACCTACCGCATAGGGAAATCACTAGATGCCACGAAAGGGGCCGATCCGAGCTCACGGACAAACCAATCACAAACTACTCCGATCTGACTACGACAATGGCGCCGGCCACGATAGTGGCATACCCGACCAGAGAAGACAAAGCTTCTATAATCAGTCCGAGTGGGTACAGAAACCATATGTTGCCACTTTTGTGGCATATCCGACTGCAAAGGGTTAAGGGAATGCAACATATTCTCTATTAACAGCTTTAGTTACCTCATTTTATCATGCTCATATTGTGTTTTCTATTATAAGCCTCATTCCTCAAAGATTTAAGGAATTTAAAGAAATATGTTTTTCTTTTGTGACTTATCCCACAGGGCATAAATTTTGCTCAAATGTTAACCCTTAGCTGTTTATACATGAAAACGGTAAAGCTTATAAAAAAAGTGAAAAGAGTAAAAATGTTCCAGTGTTTTATAAAAAATCATAACTGATAGTTACCATTAGACATTTTATAAAGTTGTCCAACCTCCATTTTGATACATGGCTGCCAAAAATTTGAAATAATGTCTTAAAAATTAGGTTTTTGAGATTGAAATCCCCCCCTAAAAAAGGATTTGCATATTTTACAAAAAAGATAATCACTCCAGTTCATCTGTAAGATATAGATTATCCTACCTATTGATCACTGGCTAAATGTTTTGATTGAGGAACCAAATTTTATTTAGAAATAGAATCAAGGAAACCTTATTATGATTAACCATTTATATTAAAATTTCATAATTTAGTCATCTGAAAATAATTAGTTATTCGCTTTGTCATAAGTTAATAAATATGAAGCAAGTTCTAATAATGTATATTTTCTAGGGCCGAGCGTATGAACAATATGGAAAAGCAGATCTAAGGCCGAGACATACAAAAGTAATTGATTTTTAATACTTATTGTATAGTAAAAAAAAGAAAAAAACTTCACTCATCAGTTCACATGGGCCTGCAGGCCTGTCTTAAACTTTATGTATCAAGTGAAGTACGGTTACCTCAGTTACTGTTAGCTCAGTTGGGGGTTTGAATCTTGGATTTTGCCCTCTGCAGTCCAAAGACTTATCCGCTGACTACCATGACGACTTCTGAATGTATAAATAATTAAGTTATCATTTTTATTCAGAAGTTTTGTTGTATCCTCGAGGATCATGCCTGCATTCTGCTCTCTCTAGATAGAGAAAAAACATGTCAAGTGTGCTGTTAAATATTTCACCATTTCAATAACTTTTCCGGCCAATTTCATGGCTACACTATAGTGTTGCTCTGTCACTTACCAGGTATTTCAGGTAAGTTATTGTAAATTTGAAATTCTTTTTCAATTAGAAATGTTATGGGACATATTGACAGACCCAACCAACATATGTGGTAAAAAGTACCCTGGGATATCTTTTCTTTAGATATTGAACTTATTGTTTTCAACAAAATTTTTTATGATTTGTATGTAAATAATATATAATACAAATTATTATTAACACTTGCAAATTCTCCAAGGAGTCTTCTCTTCAGTTGTTCTCCTTTTTTCTCATGTAAAATATTAAAACATTTAAGATGTTTTTAATATCTACAACCTTAAAACTTTGTTTTTGCTGTAACTACAAATTGAATGAACATATTTTTACAATTTTTTAAATATTTTTTATCAAAGAATACTATCTCAAAGTTTGTCAAAGATGTTCTGAAACAGTTTAATTTTATTTATTTATTAGAAAATACATTTAAGTGTGAAATAAAACTTAGTGGAGATACAGAAACTTACTCTTTTTTTCTTACCTGTTATAACACTACATGAAATTATCCTCATTCAATAATGTTTAGAACGTAAATGCATGTGATAATAGCAACTCAGTTTGGAAATATAACCTGCTTATTTTATTACATCTAAGTTCAAAATGTAAGACATTAATTCTTGCCGTTTGAGTGGCAATGTTAAATTGTTGGTTTTGTTTCAGTTTTTTGATGAATTTTCTGTAAGAGGTACTCCACCAAGATTCCCAGCCCGTAAGGCAAGTTTAGTTCATATTTATAACAGTTCAGCTGAATATTTTTAATTAATTGATTTATATCCTATTTTTATTTGTTTTTCTTGTAACTCATGGAGGGTATTGTTAGCGTTCTTTTCAGTTCAGTAATATTTACTCCTTCATATAGTACAGAAGTTGTATTTGACATTTCACTAGAATTTCTCAAGATTTCTTGCTTGCCTTAGTTGTTAGATTTTGCTTTTGCAAGGACTCTCATGCCATTAAAAGTGACCCTTGAACAAGATTGGGAAAAGAGCCTTCAAATTCCTTTGTCACTTTTGGAAATGATTCAGCTCTCTTTAACCGGATTTGGTACTGTGGGGCCTTCATGACATATCCTTTATGTCTGTTATAATAGTTAATTGTAGCTGAGTTTTGTTTCGATAGAAAAAAATAAAAAAAGTAATGCCTTCTATGGTGAGAATACTGTTTTAACCCAAAGTTTGGCTTAGTTTTCAAGGTATGTTGGTTTAAAAATGTTTAAAAATTGAGTCCTCCTATAAAATTACCTATTGGTATTGTTTGTGGTTAGCTGCCATGTCTGATAGGTAATAAATTCATGATGGTCTAGCTACTAGTTTTTATTATCCAAAACATAGTTTAAGTTTAGCAGAACAATTGATCACATAGTTACAGAGTGTCCCATACGTACTCTTACATAGGGATTAGCTAGCATAAACCAGTGAGGCAATGCTTAAATGACTTGATGGATTGTATTTAGCTTTTTGAAAGGAGGTCGTGTTATATTTTTTGTTTATAATAACAGTTTTTTTTTATTTTCTTAAATTAATAAATAGTTGCTGACAACATACCTTACACTATAAATACCTATTTGTATACAGGTCAGCCATTACTTAAAGTGAAGCCTTGGGTCTATGGACCCCTTTAGTATCGTCTATACTGGAACAAATTGCTGTTTTCATTCTTGTGCAGACTGTAATTTTAGTAAGATTTTAATACGCCAAATATTATATATTTAAAATAATTTTTTTAAACCAGTTATAGTTTGTAACTTTTATACTCTTGTTTACTCTGCACCAAAAGAATATATATATATATATATATATATATATATATATATATATATATATATATATATCCTTTCAGTCTTATTTCCTGTATTTCCGTATTCTCTCTTTTGGTGTAACTGTTTAATAATTGTTTTTATTTAAATTCATATTTTTTAATTACAAGTGTTTAAAGTATCTTTAATGTTTTACTATCCTGTTTTTTATGTTCTTGTATATGTTAATATCTATTTTTTTATATTCTTCTCTTGACTATATGGTATTTATTATTATCAGGAAATGTATAAATTCATAGTAACAACCCTCAATAAAGTTTAATAAATATTCACTCTAAGCCCCTCTCTATTAAAAATTTTTCATATCACCTTCAGTAGACACACACTCCTAATCTTGCTTGAGGAAAGGGTTAATTTAGTGATTATTAATTTTTTTTACTGTTTAATTTTTAACATTCCTATTTAAATCATCTTCAACTCTTTAGCTACCATAACTACCAAAAGGTTGATGGGTGGACAACAGTACATGTCGTCTTTATTCTGTACTTTACCTGTTGATTTGTAAATTAGTGTTCCAAAATTTAATTATTGTTTTTGACACTTAAACTGATGATTGTCTACTTTTTGACACTTTGAATACATATAAGTTATAAATGTCCAACTCCTCACCCTTCAAACACATAAACATCTCTATCATATACAACAAATAATCATGTAATCATAAAATTTACATTAACATTCAAAACCTTTTAGGGATCTGGATTTGGTGTTGAGTTCCAGACAGACATCACAGTATCTCCTGATGTGGTAAGTTAAATTCCTTATTTTATATTTTTTTATTGGACAACACAATTAAAAGATAAATCAATTGAGCCTTTAAGAGAAAAAATTGAATTTAGTTTTTCTTGTAAAATAATTGTTTAACTACTTGACTTTTTATCTTTTTAACGGATTGATTATTATTGTTATCTCATGCAGGTGTTTTTTATGTAATTGTTATTTTTGTTTTATGTAATTTTATGTCTATTGTTTTCTATTTCAAACATTGGAAATTTTTCTATAAATTCACTACCACTACTTTGGTTAACTTATGTTAGGTTTGTTTAGGTTACATTAGGTTTGGTTATGTTAGGTTGACCAAAGTTATGGTTATGGTAGTGAATTAATGGAAAAGATCCCAAACATTAATGGTAATTCAAAACTTGCTTTAAATAAAATTTAATTGTTTTTAAATATCTGTGTTTTCCAGTAAAATAAGAATTTTTTACAGATCTACTGTCATTTTACTTGTCAAGCAATGTGTATATCTACATCTTGTTCAAATGTATGATGTGTTATATACGTAGACAGCAAAAATCTTCCCTGGTTTCATAAGTAACATCTTGTGAATCAAGTATTTTTTTAAATTACCCTATATAAGTACTTAAATAAAAAAACAATAAACTAAGACTACTAAACTTAATATTGTAAACTTCTGTGACAAATATTCTTTGCAGGGCTAGAATACTTATGGATCCAAGGAACATTTTAAGAATTTTGTTAGTTTTTTATAGTTCTCAGCTCTCATTTAATATGTTTTTAACATCAAACTTAAAATACATGGAAATAATATGGCCAATATTAACAAAGCCCAGTGTTCTGACGAAAGTAATTGATTAAAGTAACACTCAGTCCATGCAAACACAACAGGATTAAGACTGCTTTCAAAGATAAACCTATTTATTTGTTTGATAGATCAAACTTAGACATAGCATTTTACATATAACTACGGGTGTTCTAAACTATTTATCACTTTACAAAAATGCATTTAGTTTTACATTTGGCATTGTATATGCATTGTAGATTGAATTGAGAGTTTTAACTTGTAAATATGATTTGCAAATTAGCACTGTGCTTATAGTTCCTTGGACAAGTGACTACTCAGCGATATAATGCTTGCCTTAGTCAGCCTGTCTGTCAATGGTAGTGGTTCAGAAATCACCTTTGAGCAATTGGTCCTTAGGTTATATAAAGAGAGCTTCTTACTTACACCATACATGGTCAACTCCAACATGCTGATCCACTCTCGATGAGAAAACACAAAGAAAACTCTTAGTCTGCATTTTCACCACACCGCAACTACTGTAGCCATAGCTTTTACCAAGTCCAGTCTTCACATCAATGTGCACACGTCCATCACTTGTTTTATTCTGTGGTTTTGTTTATGTGCATGATTGTGTCATAACATGTAAGAGGGACATTGCCACAGCAGTTCTTCAACTAGATGAAACTGGCGTGTTGGAATAATTTAGGAAAAAACACAAATTTGGCCAAAAAACTGGCTAAGGAAGCAGAGATGCGTATTCAAACCCAAATATGGCCCTTTCAAAATAATTAAAGAACAGTGATCGAGATGATTACAAAAATAATTTAAGAATGTAGAATAAGGATTTATATTATGTTAGAAAAATATAGCCAACTATAAAAAAATAAATAAATAAATTTAAAAAAATACAAAGAATAAGGATTTATATTATGTTAAAAAAATATAGCCAACTATAAAAAAATAAATTAATTAATTCAAAAAAATACAAACATGATAATCTTGGCTTACTATAAGAATGCACCTGATTACTTATTTTAAAGGAATCTTGTGCCAACTTGCTGTTTAAAGCATAAAGAAAGAACTTTGTCATAAACCTCCTTCTGGGTAATAACTGAGCAATATCATGGATTAAAACATTACAAATATTCAGTTTTCTTCCTAACAGTCATTAGTTACAGTCATGTGGTTTTTATCAAAATCCTTTCAAATTATAAAAGCTATTTACATCTAGTCAAAATATTGTAAACCAGTTTTTTTAACTTTTCAAAGTTTGTTGAAATATTATATGGTTGGTCAACATATTATGCTTTTTTAATTTTAAAACTTTTAAGATGCAAATTCATGTCTATTACATTATTTTATAAATAAATTAAAATCAATACCTTCCCATTTAATTATGTATAAGCATTTAAGACTCTGACAACATTATGTTACATTCAGCGTAAAATCTTTTAGAGTCAGCCGGTGGTTGAGCAGTCTAAGGCATCTGTACTTTGAGCTTGGGTTAGAGATAGTGCTGGTTCGAATCCTGGCCTTGACTAGAACATTAATCAGTAGTATTCACCTTCTATTGTACGGGTTCATTCCCTTACTTTATCTGAACAAGTTCCTCACACAGATAAATAATCAATAGGGAATAGGCAAAGGAGGGTTAAGAAGGAGATCTGCCTTTCATTAAAAAAAATATTAGAAATAAATGAAAGTAGACAATTTATTTTCATTGTTGAACTTTATGTGGAACGCTATGCTGCAGAGTCAAGTCTGCCTCTCCACACTAGTGTATCTAACATGTTGAAATATTTTATGAAGTATCCAGAGAAATGTCGGCATTGATGAGTCGCAGTTTGGCTTGGTTGACACCACTCATGATCGCTCCATGTATCAATCTGTGCCGAATTTAAAGAACCATAATCGATCATGTATGTGGGTTTTAGCTTGAATTTCATCTGGAGATTGAATTAGAATTAAGACCTCTAAACATTAACTTTTGTCCTTAATAGTAATACATCCGAACATAACTTATAATAGTTTTGTATCAGCAATTCAAAGCCAGTTACAAAGAGTCCGGGAATCCGAAAATTACTGTATTTATTTATACGTGCAATGTCAAATGACAAAATATTACAGTTAAACCATGATTATCGGAAATAAAGGGGGCTGAGGCCGTTTCCGATAACGAAAATTTCCGATAATCCGAGGTTTCGTTTTATAGGTGTTATTTTAGCATTAAAAACTCATTTTCTTGCACAACTGTTCAATAAAAGGTACTGCTATACATAACAATTGTCTGTATATAAAAAAAAAAAAAACTGTTGAAATAATAATTTAGTTACAAAATAATGGTTAATCTTCTTTTCTTGTTTTTTGTCATGTTTTTTTCTGGCCGGGATGTCCCGCCATCGTTTAATTAATAGTACATCAGTTGGTGTGGATTCCTTGCCACTGTACACTTATAACATACTGACAAAAACACTAAAATAACTGAGAATAAACTGACAACTGAACTACTGAACTGAACAGAAGTATCACTTCACTTGTCTGTTGACAAAAACAAACTGATTGTTAACCAGACGTATTGTTTTTATTTTCAACCAGGAACTGTACTTTGACCTAGGACGGGTGGCTGGTGGTACAGTGATGGGCTATAGGGCGGTTGACTCACGCTATTTCAACTGCTTTTACTCCTCATAGTGTGTGCGTCTTCTTGAAGGAAAATAAACAAACAATTGACGGGCTAAATGTTAGTGTTTTTCCTTGGTCCGTTTCCGATAATCCGAGTTTCCAATAACACAAGTTCTGATAATCTGTGTTTTACTGTACTAAATTTTTAACTGAGTTGTAAGGATTAGATTTTTAATTTTTGTTCATTATCTCTTGAGATGCTGATTGTTAAGAAATGGGCGATATTAATATGGAAGACCAATGATGTATTGAACGTTGCTGAGCGAATGTTATTTTTCTATACTTAAGTCGACTTTAGAAATTGTCATGATTTGTTTACAAAAGAGCCATGGTAGGATAAAGAGCTTTCTTGCAAATATATTTGACTTTTGGATTAAGCCAGGTACCAAGGGAGATCATGAAACTAGACATAAACTATTAGCCTAAGAAAAGTATGCATCACTTAGTAAGATTCAGAATTTGTTCAACAGTTCACAATCATTAAAAAAACAAACAATAAGTAAAACTTGATCTATGGAAGCATGGTTTTTTTTTACTACAGAACAGAAATTACACAATTTCTGTTTTCAATTATAACATTTAATTGTTTCTGTTACAGCTTGGAGACTTTTTTGAAAAGAGGACATGGCCAACAAGATCCAACGTAAGTATGTTATTAACTTAGATTGAGTCTAGTTATTAGTTACTTGTCAAGTTTTCTAAAGATAATGTGCCAAGCCTATTAAATCGATCTATAGTAAATATTAAATTAATTTTGTGAGTTAAATATTTACAATAATTTATTAATTTTTTAGGGGATCAGTAAATCAATCAATAGAGAACTCTGGAAAACACTTTATCCATGAATTTGTTTATAGATAGAATCATGTTATTTTAAATAGTACAGCATCAATATAACTATGTTAATTGGTAATATCATATTAGAAGCAGTTATAGTTTTTGTGTATACATGTTCACTGTTGTTGTGTTATAAATGAGTCGTCCAATTCCAAAACTCGTCATGTCCAAAACATGAAATTTATCAGGAAATGAAAAAAAATCTTACAACATTAATAATTGTAGCATAAAATTGATTCTTTTACCTTATTTTTCTATATTTTTGTATTTACTTGTTTCTCCTAATCCTAAAAATATTACAGTTTCAGTTTATTTACAAATTAATAATAAATGTTGGACATAACGTGATTTGGAACTGTAAATGGGAGTTGACGAGTTTTGGAACTGTTGCCTTTAGTTTGAACTGTCACCAAGTAGTGAAATTAATAATTTTGGAAGTTCGGGACTAGGGTTACAAAAAATAAGTTAATAATGAATTAATATTGGATTTAATTATCTGGATTTAATTACACAATATAAAAATTATTTACATTGTCAAGTCCAATTTTTTTAAATTTTACACTCCGAAAACATAAAGAGAGTAAGTTAAATAAAAAACCTTATTACTCAAAGATTCTAAAATGAACTTGTAATAATAATTAATTAAACATTAAAAACATTATTTTCAACGCCAAAGTCCATTATATTTTACACTCCTAAAACATTTTCATCATCTTCGCGAATTTCATCTGCATCATCAGCTTCTTCCTCGCTGTCTTCGTGCGCTTGTAGAAGAGCTTCTTGTTCTGACAAAAGTTCTTTGTAGAAAGTTAAGTTTGGATGCAAGTTCCAATCATGTCCATCGTGTTTTGCAAGCAGAGACTTCAAATCATTCAATTTCTTATCTTTCAATAAGACACGTTTATTTATTTTTTCCGGTGAAGTTTGACACCATGATTTACCTTTTCTACAGATTGACTTGGCTGCTCCCACATCCATATTGTATCCAACCTCGCCTTGAACAAATATAGTTGAGTTACTAGGATTTTTTGATTTTGATAAAATTATTTTCTTGCTTGGCGTGAACTGAAAATGCCAGTTAGCTGGGGTTTTAGTGGTACCCGGTACAGCTGGAGTTTCTCCATGTTTGGGAGTGCCGCATACTGCTTTTTTCCAGTCATGTACATCCAGATCTGTACCTAGCTTAAAAACAGTACACACTTCATCAAACACCTTTTCATATTCTTCAGGGTTGACAATGGTCGATTTGGCCCCTATCTCTCTTTCAATTTGGCCAAAAATCCGATCTGGGGGTATGTAGGAGTGTCCCACAATCGGAAAAATAAGAATCACCTGTGATACTGTGGGGGGCGAATTTTTGGCAAGCCAAGTGCAAACCATCCCTACAACAATGGAATTATTATTCTGCCCCCAGCAGCCATCTGCAATAAGCTTGATTGTATGGATTCCATCTAAATTTGTATTACATAAGCGATGGTAAATTGCTGATGCGATTTCGCATGATCCTTTAGCGAATTCGTTTTCAAGCCAAATGTAACAAAACGTGTTTTCTTTGGTCTGTTTATCTTTAGACGAACCCTCACAAACAGTGAAGTTGTAATAATACATCTGTCTGAGATAATAAGAGGATTGATCGGGTAATTTAGGCAATACAAGATTTTTTTGGCAGTCAAATGACAAAACTTTTACTCCTTCAACAGATTTTCAGAGATTGTCAAAAAAAGCTGTAGCCTTGGCTTTGTGTACGGTCAGTTCAGCATTTAATTGTAGTTTTTCTTGTTCATCTGTACTCAATTTTAATCGCTCGTTGTGCATAAGGCAAAAAGAGCACACGTCTGTTGCAGGCGATCCAAAGCCTATGTTGAAATCGGTTTCAAATACTGTTCTAAAGAATTCATATTTAACTTTATTGTCAGGTTCACATTGTTCATTATACAAGCGGTAAAGTTTAGTAATTGATAAATCACTGCGTAAGTATAACCGGTGTACATTTTTAGACCTGCAATAGTGTTTTTCTACTGGGTTAATTGATTGTATGAAGGCTCTTACAGCTTCCCGCTTATTGGAGTAAGCCCTAGACCTTGTATCCCCTCCTCTTCTATCTACAGGGGTAGTGCCTTGTTCAAAAAATGTCTTGCACAAGATCTGAACACGATCTCGACTTACACCGAGTACTTCTAGAAATGTTTTTTTTTTTTTTTGCTTACATTTTGCAACTCTGGTGACAACACCATCTCTCATGCATCCGTCGTACGTCTTGCATCCCCAGCTCCTTACATTTAAATGGTCCGCCTTTATGGTTACAGATTGGTATTTTTGGTAGATTTTTTGATTTCTATCTGAAAAAAAACCCAATATTTAATATTTTGATAGTCTAGCATAACACAAAAAATACAGCATCAATATTTTAATCATAGATTTTGTGCATCTTGAGAGTAAGATTTGTATAGATGCCATTAAACATAAAAACGCTAGAGGTGATATTCAGGATTTTGCTACAAATGCTTGGTTTAGGGTTTAGCATTGCTTGGTAATTGGTACAACAACAAAGTGAGTTTAAACAAGAGAATCAGAGCTTATAGCCTAGTTCAGCTTATAGGTCAATCAGAGAAAACAGGTACATGCTTCTTTAATGTCAGGATCACTACAATAAAAAAGAGGTATTTTAAAACATTGCTCTTAACAATAATTAAATGAAAAAGTAAATTAAAAAACTTGCAGGCTATCAGTAGCCTATAATATCTATAGCCTAAGCCTACTCACCTCTCTCTCTTGGCCCTAACCTTCTTCCAATTTTCTGAAGTTTTCAATCGTTTACGTGCTTTCCCCTTAGGTGCAAGTGTTATAGTGTCTATTTCAAAAACATCATCAGCATCTTCTTCAAGCTCCATCATAAACAAACTAATTAATTAGTGATTTAAAAAATAAAATACTTAATAATATGTTCAAATTATATAATTTACAATAAAACCAATATATTTTGAATTTTTAACTAGGCCTTTCGCCAGCAAAGCTGGCATCATCAGGCAACACAACTTTATTTGTAATAAAATACTTGACAAAAGTCTACTCAAGAATGCAGATTGCAGAACTAACCTAAAACAGGCTCTTGGACACGGCAAGGTAAATAGATGAATATTATCGTTGCAACAACCCAAAATCAGCTGTTATAAAAATTCAGCTGCCCAAATATTACTAAACTAATACTAATTTCAGTTGTAAGACTGTTTTTTTTCATGTTAAACTAATAAGTCTAATTTATTTTGGACAAAACGACTATTGGAACTGAATCACTGTGTGAAATGTGAAATTCAATAGGACTTAACGAGTTTTGGTTCAGTAACTGTGAGGTGGACATAACGGACTATGGAACAGTTTTAGCCATGGACTTGACGAGTTTTGGAACTGTACCTGGTTTTCAAAGCGACTTTTAAATAGAAAATAACGACTTTTGGAACTGTTAGACCTCTGAAATGTATTACCAGGGCAACCAACTATCGAAAGGTGCAAAAAACCAACATCGATTTTTGTGGACATAACGAGTTTTGGAATTGGGTGACTCAAATGATACAACAAAAAACATGTTATGAGAGTCTCACTACACAGTAATAAAAAATTTGTAATTGCTCAAGCTTTGATTTCTGTAATGAATCTTAACACAACAGAAACAATTTTATATTTTTAAATCTCTTATAAATCTTAAATAAATTAAAAGCCGTCATCAGTATTTTAAGATTAACCACGTAATATTAGAGTTCTGTAGTAGTTAGTGATATTAAGAAAATTAGTTTAATTTTTGTGTTAAGCAAATTGGGCAAAGAAATGCCTAATGTTTCCTTTTTTTACGTTTGTTTACACTTTTAAATGAAAGAACCTGAAATTATGAACCAGTTACAATTTCACACTAATGATCTCAAGACTTACAATATTATCACCAACATCTCCAGTGTTTATAGAATAGTGAATTATTTGGCCTATGTCAGCCTCACTTAACTCACATCAACATATGATATTCCATGCTAGTTGTTTAAACAGCAGAAAAGATAACAAGGAAAAATGCATACTTGGATTATAATAACACCACTTTCATATTAGTTTTAAGAATATTATTGAAAGAAGAATATGTTTGTTTCAGAAATACGGCTACGAGCCCTACAGACGTTCTGATGACCGGAAAAGGGTAAGCGTTACTATTTAATTTTTAAATATATAATATTTCTAAGGTACAATGCTTTTGATGTTTCAAAACTGGAAACAAAACATTGCGTTTTGCTTCTGCTGTTTGTAATTTTAAAACACTTTGATTGAACGTGGTATCGAAAATAAGTTATTTTGCACTAAATACTGAAATATCATTATTTGTAATTCCTATATGACCAATTAAAAAGACTGTGTTATTTATTTGAACTTGATTTACCCTAATATGTGTTGGCAGGACTGATAAAAAAAGACAGTGGTGATAAATTGAAGATTTTATTGTAAATTTAGGAGTAATTGCTTTTTGTTACAGCCTTATGGGTTTGGCCGCTACACCGTTCATAGGCCACCAGTGTTGGGGGTAAGTACATGACTCATACCTCTCCTACAAAGTAATGTGATAAGTTTTAACTACCTATTTACTCAACATATTAAAAGAATATGTTTAACATCAGTCATATTTAATCACAGAAATATCACCCTAAATATATTATATGCAAAACTAGGGAGGGTAGCTTATATCAATAGTATTTTAAAATAGGGGTGAATAATCTTTTAATCAGTTGTGTTTAACAAATCAAGTGCGGGCCCCGCGATTCCAAGGGGTAAGGTCCGTAATGCAGATGCGTGTCATGCAGTACCACGGGGTGTTGCCACGGACTGGCCTATTGCTCAGTATGAGCTCAGCATAGGGCAGGGCAACTTCGTATTCGCTGATCGTGTTGTGTTGTTGTTAGCTGAGCACAATTCGTTTCCGATTCCCGCATTTTCGGCCTGTTCTAAAAGTTTGTTTACACATTAGTACAGTTATATTATTTTTTTCTTGTACATTCATATTATTGTTTTATATTTTTCATAATATTATATTTGACAAGAAATACAGAAATACAGAAATCTTTATTCATGATCATTGAGAACAGAATATTTGTCACAAAATATAACATTAAAACAACAACAACAAAAATGTAATTGGTCACATATTCAAGTGCAGGAAATTTAAAGAACATTTCAAAAATTAAAGGTCAAGGGTACTATAGAATTCTTCCATGCTGTAGATTGATTTCTCCACCAGCCAGTCATGTAGTTGTCTTTTCAGTGTCTTCAGATTACTATTATTAATGTCCTTGGGTAGTGCGTTAAAGAGCTTGGCTCCAGCATACGATGGCTTTTTGGTGTAGATAGTGGTTCTGTGGGCTGGAAGGTGATATGTCTGAGCTCCTCTAGTTTGATATGCATGCACCTCTTCATTTCTTAACAGGTTTTGTTTTGAAGCATAAATAATGACCTCGATTATATACATTGAGGTAACAGTAAGGATTTTTAGGTCTTTAAAAGCTTCTCTACAGCTGTCAAGGTGAGAGAGACCAGCCATAATTCTTATTGCTCGCTTTTGAAGAATTAATATCCTCTGGAGGTTGCCAATTGAGGAGCCACCCCATAGAGTGATTCCATATCGGAGATGAGAATCAAAAAGGGCGAAATAGGCAATCCTTAAGGCAGATGATGTGGCAGTTGCTTTAATTCTTTTAAGGGCAAAAATGGCGCAGCTTAGTTTTGAGCAGAGGTTATCTATATGACAGCTCCATGTCAGATTTTGGTCAAGAAACACGCCCAGATGTTTCAATTCATCCACTCTTTCCAAATCAGGTGGTCCTGTTATATGATCTTTAAGTCTTCCCAACGCAAGGAGCTTGGTTTTAGATGGATTAAACACCAGATCATTATTTAAACAATATTGCTGTGATAGGCTAACTGAAATGTAGGTGTTGATTTCCATTGATTCTACTGATTTATTGCAGGTAACTAGTGCAGTATAATCTGTATACATGATGGGGTGACTATAAGCGTCAAGTTTTTCAGAGAGGTCGCTTGTAAACAATATGAATAAGACAGGGCGCAGTACTGACCCTTGTGGGACTCCTCTTGTAATATTTTGTGGACTTGACTGGACAACCTCTGTGATACCATTCATACTCTGCTTTAATTCGACTATTTGCTCTCGCCCAGTAAGGTAATTTTTAAACCAGCTAAGAGCTGTTCCTTTTATTCCAAGGGCACTGATCTTGGTGATAATTACTGTGTGGGACAAAGAATCGAAAGCTTTGCTCAAGTTGAGAAAAATAGTAGTGATGGTGTTTCCAATGTCAATATTATCAATTATTTTTTCAATTAGTTCAGTAAGAGCAGTGATGGTTGATTTGCCTGGGATAAACCCATGTTGTCCTTTAGGTAATAGCTCATTCTGCCTGAGGTGTTCAAGTATTCTTGAAAGAACTACTTTCTCCAGTATCTTAGATACGGTTGGAACTAAAGATATTGGTCGAAAATTGGTTATGTCATGCTTACTTCCTTTTTTGTGTAGTGGATAGAACTTAGATAACTTCAATTTTGAGGGGAAAACTCCCTGTGCTAAGGATTTATTGATTACATCAGTTAAAGGTTGACAGGTCACATGCTTGCAGAACTTTAAAATTATTCATGAAATCTCATCGTAGCCTGAAGAGGAGGAGGTTTTTAGTGAACTGATGATATTCAACACTTCGTCATTGGATGCTGGGTTAAATGATAGAAGTTCTTTCCCTTGGAAGTTGTTGTGTGTGTAAAACGTTGTAGTTCTTGTCTCCTTATTAAGTTTAAGAGATTCTTCTGCGATTGTTGTGAAATAGGAGTTAAACTGTTCAGCTATAAAAGAAAGATCTTCTACAGAATTGTCAGCGATTTTTAATCTCCAGACAGAATCTGAAACTTCCCTTCTAGTTGACCTTTCGCTATTAATAACTTCCCAGACGGCTTTACTTTTATTACTTGAATCCGCAATAAAGTTAAGATTAGCTTCTTTACGTAAACTTTTTAATTTCAAGTCATAGGTTTTCTTTTTGTGTGTTGCTATTGCTTTGTCTTCACTTTGTCCAGTAATTAAAAAATGTTCACGGGCTTGAATAAAAGATGACCGTAGCTCATTTACCTCAGGATTGTAGGCAACTTTAGCTCGTTTCTTAGTATTATACTTTTTTGTTGAACGTGGACATATAACATTAAGAGCTGTAGTAAAAGTCTTTATAAAGTTGGAATATGCGTCTTCAGCGTTTTGAGCTTGGTAGACCCGTTCCCATGATTGAATTCCAAGAAGGTCATTTAAAGCTAATAGTTTCTCATTACTTAGATTTCTTTTGGTCAGTATTGTTTGTTTTGTAGTCGTCGAGCAGAAATTCATGGTGTACAGTTGTCCGGAGTGATCAGAAAAACCGTTCTCATGGATTGTTATGGCAAAATTATCTGAGGATAGGTTAGTACATAAAATATCTATTGAAGTGGCAGTTGTGGGTGTAGTCCTAGTCGCAGGTAAGTTAAGTTAAGTTAATCGAGTTAAGTTAAATTGAGAAAGAACATCACAAAATTTTTTATTTTCTCTTTCCATGGATTGGTTGAGGCTATCAATATTAAAATCACCAACAACGCAGATTGCACTGTTGTTTGTTGGAAATTAGTCAAGTGATGCAGCTAATAGTTCCAGGGATTGTTCTAAAGGACTTTTCGGAGGGCGATACACACCTAGGATGTAAACATGAGTTTTTATTTATGTAAATGTCAATAGCTGCCATTTCACAGATGAGTTCAACGCTTTTGACATTAAAGCATTCGACCTCATTTTCTAAATCAGTACGCTTAAATATCGCAACACTTCCAATTTTGTGTTCTTCTCTACTGTATTGGGCAATCAAAGTGTAGTTCACTAACTGGACGGTTTTAATTGTATTTTCAGAGAGGCCATGTTCTGTAAGCACAGTTATGTCTGGTTTTGAAAGGAGCAGAAAGTGATTTAATAAATCAATTTTATTACTAAGCCTATCGATATTTTGATGAAAAATTATGAACTTCTTTGTTTCTGAACAACCATCTCTTTTTCCCTGTCCCTTTTCAACTGACTGTATTCTAAAAAACTATGATTTACTTACGGAAGAATCCATAGTTCTTTGTTTATATTCATCTATATTTTCCCAGAAGAACTGCTCAAAAGTCTGTCCAGGCTTTAGAGGTTTGGCAGTATATGGTGGAAATCTGGATTTATTTTCTACAGTAGCTGATTGGTGTAGAAGCTTGTCAGAAAAATCTTCCTGATTCTCATTATTTAAGCTTTTAAAATTGTTTAGTGGTGGAGAGCTGGCGAGGGTTTGACTGCCTTTTTCAGTATCACTTTGTCCCAAGTTGCAATAGGGTGCAGAGACAGAATTTGGAAATAGTTTTATGTTTTGCGGTGAATTACAGTTCCCCCCACTGAAAGTTGTAAACAAATTTTGTTGGGATAGTTCTTCTTTAAGTGAAGTGGAGGATGACTGTAAAGCTGTCCTTTTTGCGACCTGTAGTGAGACACTATATTGGTTCTTTTTGACCATTTGTGGATTGTTGTTTCTTCCAAGATGAAACAAAGGGCGATTTTGTGTTTTTGTGACTTTAAGGAGCGATTTGAGATGTGCTCTTGCAGTTGCCTCTTGTTCCGATAGCTTACTTACAAGTCCTTTGTAGTTTCCTGCAAGCTCTTCAAAAAATATTTTGTTTTCTTTCAATTCATTTTCTAGTGTGTAATTTTCTTTTTGTAATAAGTCAATTTTAAAAGTTTGGTTTGTCAGTTCATCTTCAAGTTTTTTTAAATTGTTACGTAGGTCATTGTTAATAGAGGCCATGTCGTTTATTTGTGTTGTGAAGCAACATTTATCATTTTCAGATTGTTGAATTATGTCTTGTTTAAATAGATGTTCACTATCTAGTTTCATTTTCATAAATTTAATTTCTTCCTCCTGAATACTGATCTTTCCTTTGAGTTCCTGTATGACTTCTTCCATTAAAATTAGTTTGTCTTCTAATTCAGATTGAGTCTCGAACTTCTGCATTTTTAAGTCAAGTATTTGTTGTTTAAGTAGAGTGTTCTCTGTAAACAGTGCACTTCCTACCTCAGCCGCCAAAGAAAGTGAAGTTTCATTATCTAAATTGTCTTCCATTGAGAGATTAAGAATTTTTTCCTGTAGCTCTTCAATGTTTGGGGTGCTGCAAGGTGGGGTAATAATGCTTACACCACTGTAATTTTCAGCTTCAAGGAGAGCTTTATTGAATTTTGCATTTTTGTAGTTATCTTTCTTGTGCTTCCCATACTTGTTGATATTTTCTCTGTATTTAAAAATGTCTTGCTGTTTGATTTTCCCAGTCTCATTTGTGCCGAAAAAGGTTACATTATAATAAGGTGTTTTGTTACTACTGTTATCTATGCTATTGATAATAGCAGGCCAGAGTGGGTATCCCTTTACTTTGGCAAAAATAATCTCATCCTTAAGAAAACTTAAGTTATCTTTTGAAGTCATGATGTTAAATGAAAGGGGAAAAAATTAGTGTTAATTTGGCTGGTTCCAGTAGTTATATATGTAAAAAGGGCAGAAAGCTGACAGTTTTTTATATCCTGGTTTGGCTGATTCCAGTAGGTAAATATATAAAAAGGGCAAAAAACTGACAGTTTTTTGTATCCTGGTTTGGCTGATTCCAGTAGTTAAATATGTAAAAAAGGGCAGAAAGTTGACAGTTTTTTGTATCCTGGTTTGGCTGATGCCAGTAGTTATATATGTAAAAAGGGCAGAAAGCTGACAGTTTTTTATATCCTGGTTTGGCTGATTCCAGTAGTTAAATATATAAAAAGGGCAAAAAGCTGACAGTTTTTTGTATCCTGGTTTGGCTGATTCCAGTAGTTATATAGATTAGCTGACAGTTTTTATACCTTGGTTTGTCTGGTTTTAGTAGTTATCTAATTAAAATATGTGTAAAGGAGTAAATAAAATAAAAGGATATTTATTTTATTTATTCCTTTTCTTCAACAAAGACCAGCAGTAAAGTCTCAGCCATTCCAAACGATGTAAATGTGTAAATAAATATTTTATGTAATGTAACAACTAACAATAAACAGTGTTTTTTACGTGTATTTGGTGCAATTTCGGACGTTGTAGTCACGGAGTGCATGACAAAACCGGTGTAACGTGCTACCCCGCGGATCTGCAGACCGAACTGTGACGTCACTTATGGAGCCATTTTGGATGACAGACATATTTTTTTAGTCATAAACAGTCTTCTAATGCCATTAGGAAAGTTTATCAAGGTACTTTATATGTTAGGTTCTGGGGTGATATATATGTAGGCCTATTTCCTTTAGCAGTCAATGTGTTAACCTGTTGACAAGTAGTTGGAAATGGTTCCAGTAGAGTACTGACGGTTATAGCCATTTTATCCCAAAAGAGTAATGACATTACCGTTTAATACGGGCTTGTTCATATAATTACTATTAAGGCTGTTTACAATCTCTACCGGCATTACCACATACTATTTCGACATAAAACATTCAACGTAATTATTGCACTAAAGTGTTAGCCTCTAGAAGAATTTATAACCACAGCTTAGCCACTAAATGCACTGTCATTTTTTTGTACTAAATCTTTTACAAGATATCGTCAGTTGTTGTGCTGCAGTGATTTTTGAGTAGTGAGTTGCTGTATGATCATTCTATGTTATTATATATCGTTTTATTTGATCATGGACTTCGGAATAAATGTCATTAGACAAATATTTAAAACTCATGTTTTTCTGAGAGAAGAAGCCATACCCGTCATGCATCCAGTGGGCAGAACCCAGTAGCCGCTACGTTTATCAGGTCGCCATGTCCTCTACCAGGGAGGGAAAATGGCAGAAGAAAACTGAAGCGCTACTTTGTTTTCTCAAATACAACATGAAATGAAGAGTAGAAGAAAAGCTACTGCATATGAGTGTACTAGTTATGAAACAGCACTATGCGTCTACTCATGTTTTGAAAATTATCATACATTGCTCAAAGTCTAAAATAACAAAAACAGCTAGAACATGCAAATACCACATGATGCTTAGTATGTTATAACGTATTAATAAATTTTTAATAGATTTTACCAAAAACTATTCATTATTGCCTTAGTCCAACAATGGTAGTTTTGCCTACCATAGTTTAATCTAGATAGGTTTACGGTTATAACCATCAGCACTTTTCAATAGGTTAAAGAGTATTGGTGGGCCACTGTAGGTTGGGTTAGTGGGACTCCTTCAGATAACTGTGTTACAAAGGTTTGAGAAGGTGAGCTTCATCAGTTATATTTAATCTCACAATGGGCAATAAATCACCGTCAACCAGTTGTACTTGCTATCATAGTTTGTTTGTAGAGAGGGTAAGTAAAAGTATCTTAAACATGTACCAACAATACCGCCTTTTATTGAAACAATCTAGACATAATGTTGGATTTTCAGGACATTTCTCACAGAAAGTGTTTACTAAGGGCACAGAACCGCATGGGCCTATTAATGGCGCATAACAGCCAGACGCAACATGTTATTACAATTAATAGACCATCGTGGCCACTAGAGGCCCATGATAAAAAATGTGGAAAAACACCAAGAAATTTTTATTTTTTAATTATTGTATGTTATGTAACTCATCAAAATACATACTTTTCAACAAAAATATAAAAATTGATTTTTTGATATAACATTTGTAAAATGCACACGTGAAGTAAAAAGATCAGCAAAACGGCAGTCGGCGTGAACATGTTAAACAAATTCACGATATTAATGAAATATAAATATTGTTAAGACAATGAGCAGCCAGCATAACCGGCTATAACTATTATGATATCCTAGTTTATGTTCTCGTAATGTTTTTGAATTTACTGTACCTCTATTGTATATTATCAATAACAATGTTTTCATTTTCATTTTTAGGATTTTGGAGATTACAAACCTTACAAAAGAATGGATGATTCGGGATTTGTAAGTTATTTTTTGAACTTGAAATATTTTCTTTTATTCAGTTTTGTATTTTATTTCCTTTGTAACTTAAAAAATCTTATATTTTAGTGTAGGGAAAGTTTCATTGTTAATTTTTATGATGAAAATTTATGAAAAGAAGAATGAAGAAAATAATTTTTTTATTTTAGCTCTGATGATTTGTATGTCTATAGTTAAGAAATTTCAATGATTTATGTAGTTTTTAATATGAAACTGTGATCGGCGCCGTAGATGGCAGTATTATAATGACCCACAAACAAAGAAAATCAGAATACTGAAGTTTATTGTTATCTTTAATAATTATTTAACAATTGAAGAAATTGGACATATTCGTCATAATACTAAGGAATGGTAGAGAAATTTGTACCCCTAAATCTGAGAGCTGCACTGTTTTTAGGCTAAGAATTTTAATGAAATGTAAATCCACTCAGTAAAGTAAATTGTCACTCAGTCAAGTAAATTGTATTCAATTTTAGAATTCTGAAAAAAGTATAGCAATCATTTTGAACATTTAATCAGCTAAGCAATAAAAACTAACAAGAAAATTAACTATTAATATGTATACATAATAAATATACTAGGACTACCATTGGGAAACATATAACATCTAGTTGGGACTACCGTGCTTCACTGTATACTTTTCTTGTATTTATATTCTTGACAAGTAAACAATTGAATTTTAAGCTGCACTTAAATATGTGTTTATAATGATAAGTTTTTCTAAAATATTCAGATATTAACATTTTTTTAACCTGAGGGACCAATATATATTTACTTTTCTAAAAACTACAGCAAACAAACTTTAACTTTTTCTAAAACACAAAAGTAAGTTTTTATTTAGCAGCATATTATTGCAATACTGTGGGTAATTTTTATAACCCTTATTCATTTTTTAGGAAGTTATAAAAGGAAAAAATACTTTTTCCATAATTAAGTTCAAAGTTTTCCTTAAAAAAATAAAATAAAACGTAAGAAACAAAACATGTTCCCGTCCATTGAAATGTTAACTTAATTTAGTAAATTTTGTCTGTTTACAATCCAAAAGTGATAGACAGGAAATATCTAGAGCTCACGTGCGATCTGGGTGGTGTTGCTACTAACCATATTACTAACATAACACTTCTCCAAGACATTTTTTTGAGAAGGCTAATGTTTTCATAAAAGAGCTCCCTTTTCACCCCTCACCTATGTCCAGCTGTCAATGGCCATGTGCCCAGATTAATTGTTCAACATATACTGAACTTTACGTCCATTTCTTGTTAAACAGTAAGGAAACAGTTAATTGAGACATTCACTCCTCAGCTGTTCTGTTAGTACAAGGTAACGTATTCAGTGAAAGCTAAAATTCAACTTCTCCTCCAAGGATTCTACTTCAAGATTATTGCAGATTGAAAACATAGCAATAACTAGCATGCATCTTTTGTAAGCAAACTCTTAATTTTATAGATGATGATAAGAAATTAAAAGAGAGGAGAAGACTTGGTTAGTAGAATCATAAGCACTATGTAATGATTGTTATTTTGTAAGTTATTGACAATAACTCATGTTGTCCTAGGTACCTTACAATTACTCCCGGCCAACCAGGTCCTTCACATTCCCTCCGAGGGTAAGTGATACTTTTTGACTATATATTTTGCAGCAGTTAAGGTAATTGTTATAAAAAGAGATGTTGGGTCTGTGAATAGACTTCTTGATAGTGTCTTGTGTAGTATAGATGAATAAAAATGTAGATCCAGTAAAATTCTATAACTGTAACAAAATAGATATTGCTCAACATTATCTCAGTTGTTAAAAAAATAAAACATCGCACATGGGATCAAAATATTTGAACCATATATAAGTTAAATAAAAAAAGTAATATTGGTAATAATACATTTTTTAAATGTTGTAAAAAACTATCTACTGGAAAGAAGTATATATTCACTACATGAATTTTTCACGAATGTATGACTTAGTGCAAGCTTTTAAGATATAAGTAATTTTTAATATAAGTGTTTCTTGTGAGCACATTTGACACTATTCATCTATGTGTGTACAAGATCAAGAAAGAATTTTTGACAAGTATAATTATACAATGCATGCTCATATAACACTATGAGTAAACAAGTGAAAATACTGTGGGCCTTTCATATTAATGTTGGTAGTAGTAGTAATATACTGTATAGTATGATAATATGCACATTAGTATTTATATATATATATATGGTTTTACTGTTTTCAACAACAATTGTTGCATACAAAATTAAATAATTCACACCACTAAATAAAAATTTCTACGTATGATTCATTTCCAAAGTTAAATGTCACTAAATAAACATTTCTACATATGATTCATTTCCAGAGTTAAATGTCACTAAATAAACATTTCTACGTATGATTCATTTCCAAAGTTAAATGTCACTAAATAAACATTTCTACGTATGATTCATTTCCAAAGTTAAATGTCACTAAATAAACATTTCTACGTATGATTCATTTCCAGAGTTAAATGTCACTAAATAAACATTTCTACATATGATTCATTTCCAGAGTTAAATGTCACTAAATAAACATTTCTACGTATGATTCATTTCCAGAGTTAAATGTCACTAAATAAACATTTCTACGTATGATTTATTTCTAGAGTTAAATGTCACTAGATAAATATTTCTACGTATGATTCATTTCCAAAGTTAAATGTCACTTACATTCTTACATTCTTACATATAAGACGCCGACACAACGTTGTGCGTATTTTAAGGCGAATATGAATGGTTTTATGAGTGTAGGATGAGTGTAGATGAGTGTAGTCTGGTTACTAACTGAGTTCAACTGTTCCTCAGAAAGGGCAATTTATTAATAGCCCAACAGCCAGGGCAACTAAGGGACCTACAGCTTTACGTGGAATCCGAACCACGTAGTGCTGGTCTGATTTTCAGCTAATTTACAAGCCTGATGCTCAGTTATCTCCCCCACACAACATCCGCACAATGATTACCACCCAACATGGACACCCAGACTTCTCTAGTAGTGTCCACGCCGATAGCAACCACCAAGCGGACGCCATGTCGGTATTAAGAGGACCGAGCATCCAACCTATCGCCTACAATCTCCCAAACACTTTGTCCCCATGTAGCTGGGTTACAGCACTGCGCCACCAGTGCCGACACTAATTAAACATTTCTACGTATGATTCATTTCCAGAGTTAAATGTCACTAAATAAACATTTCTACGTATGATTCATTTCCAGAGTTAAATGTCACTAAATAAACATTTCTACGTATGATTCATTTCCAAAGATAAATGTCACTAAATAAACATTTCTACATATGATTCATTTCCAAAGTTATATGTCACCAAATAATATATGTGTATTTAACATTACTTTGCACAATAAAGAGAAAAATACATATTGCATATACAAAATAATTGAAATTACTATCCCCTACTGTATATGAAAATAAATTCTCACATTTACTCTTTCTTTCTTTCAGATCAGACTTTACTTTATTTTATAAAGTGTATATAAGTGCATATTTTGGTCTTCTAGAAAAACGTTTTTGGAATTAAAACATTTGGTTTTGCCTTTTGATGGATTTTACTAAAAATTTATTTGAGTTTAATCATGCATTATTAGTAAAACTTATTTATTTTTTGCAGCTCAGGATAGCCATCAGGAATGCCTCACAATATCGCAGGCCCTTCCGTCGCTCTAGTTTCCGAGGCTACACTTTACCAACTCTACCAGTAAGTTCCTTTAAGATCGTAAATGTCATATTTTAAGGATTTTTTTAATTAAAAAAAAGAAGTACCAACAGAGATTTTGCATATTAAATATTACATATTTAATATACATTGTAAAATAAATACTGTCTATTAGATGCAGTTTTCATTTTTTAATTCAGAATTTAGTATAGTACTATATTTTATACAATGAAAGAATACACTTTTGTCAATGATTAATTAAATTTGATTACTTCTCTAATTAAAGTTTTTGCTTTACTCTAGTTTTATTAGAGAAATGTATGAAACAATAATTATAATTTAACATTTCTTCTTTGAGTTCTTTATTGGAAAATTTTAATTTATTTAAGAAAATCTCAAAAATTCCAATAAAATATTTATTTCGTGAGGCCTTTCGCCTACAATGTAGGCATCGTCAGACATCAACATAAAAATTCTTATGTTTTTTTTTTATGTTGATGTCTGACGATGCCTACATTGTAGGCGAAAGGCCTCACGAAATAAATATTTTATTGGAATTTTTGAGATTTTCTTAAATAAATTATAATTTAACAGCTGAAAATGTTTAAATGAAGTGCTTATAGAATAATGATGTATATGTGTCTTAAAAGAGTCCATCCTTTTAATTTTTTATGAATAGGTACAAAGTGATTTACTTCAAGGAATATATTTTTTTACATGACTGACTGAGAAGTTTTTGATGTATTAACAATTTTATATTAATTAGTACACAACCTACCAATTTTCCTGGCAGGTAAAAAAAGTCAACAAATCTGTCAATGCCATATTTCACTAAATACGAGTATTACCCTAGCCAGAAAAATAGATTTTGATATTTCTACAAAATGTTATATTCATGAGCCAAATGTTCTCAGTTTGATGATAATCAGAGTCAAACCAGTATTGGAAGAGATCAGCTGATAACCATGGGCTGTTCATTTGTCATTGGGCTATGAATTAATGAATTGTCAGCCTTAGTGTATAACACAGACTGTATTCTCTCATTTGAAATATATATTTTCCCATATCTTGATAATTATGTCTGAAAACAAATAAAAAATAAAATAAGTGCACATTGTCAATATTCCATTTTTATGTTCATTACTTCTTTTGTTTCCTCATTGTTTCCTTAACTGTTGCATCATTATACACACTTGAGTGCATCCTTTACTGTAAAAACATTAATATATTGAAATAAAAAAAAACAACATAATTACAACAGACGTAACACCAATTTTTCAGATAATCACTGCCTAAAACTCACTGAAACTAAACCATCTAAATTGGCAGAAAATTCTTTGACAAATTACCATTATAAATGAAATGTCAATTAGAATTAAAATATTTCAAGAACAAATTACAAGCTTGGCTTGTCAAAGAATCTTATAGTATCGATGCGTTTTTTAATAGGGATAGGGCTTGCACATTCTTATAGAAAAATTTATACTCTGGTACCTTAAGTGGACACGTTATAATTTTATGCAACTACTGTACTTAGTAAATAATTGTAAACTTGACAACTTTTATATCTCTTGAAAAAGGTTTTTGTAAAAGCTAAATAAAAATAAAAAAAATCATTAAAATGTTCTATTTGAAGGTTGAACTTCTTTCTTCCTACAAAAGAATAATCCTTCCAAATAACAAGGCTTTTATCTCCTTTACGTCTAATTGTTTAGCTGATTAATTACGGGATGATGTCATTAGGATTAGTTCTTAAACTTAACTTGTGCTGTATTTTTTGCCAATCTAAAACAAAATACCTTTTTTATAGCTATCATTGTTTCTTGTAGACATAGTCAATTTTAATGATTCTTATCATTTATCTACAGATTTGTCTATTTACTATTTGTCTAATAATCTAATATATTTTGTTAATTCTTATTTATCTATCTATTGTTATGTTATTTATCTGTTTATTTATTATCTATCTATAATACTAATACATTTGATACTGTAATTTCCAGAGTATTGGCTTGGCAGCTTACATGGCTCAGGATCATGACTACTATGGAAATCCAGTAAGTAATATGAAGGTTACTATAACTTTTAAAGGAACGAATGGAATTATTGGAGAGCCAGTAGCTGAGCGGTGTAAGGCATCAGGACTTTACACCTGAGTTAGAGATAGCGCAGGTTCAAAAAATGACTGTTAGTTTTTACCAGTAATTAATGTCCACCTTGCACTGTACTGGTTTTCCCCTTACTCTGAAAAATTTTCCTGCAAAGATCAAAAGTCCATGGGGAATGAGAAGAGTAAGGTTAAAAAGGAGATCGGCCTCTACTTTTATATACAAAATTCATCAAAAGTGTCCACTGAATACTTATCTGCTTATAATATATTTTTAATTTTTACTTAATTTAAACAAAAAATTATTTTACCCCATTTTAAAGTTTTAGAAACATAAAGGAAGATATAAAATATATAAATTATATTTAAAGTCAAAATTATAATTTTTAACACTATTTTATTGTAGATGTACAATTATAATGAAAAGTACAAATATAAAAAATGTTCAACATTTTAGTTGAAACTTTTAACAGTTTCTTTCATTTATAACACAATAATAACTACAACAAAATAATTGACATCTAGGTAACAGAGTAAAAGAACGATAAGTGTTAAAAATAATGTGCTTGGGTGAAGCGACAGACCGAGGATATTTTCATTTACGCATGTGCAAAGGAAGGAGATGGAGCCACGCCCATGTGGGTCTTGATGGGCTACCCCGCCCCTTTTCATTCATAGACTATTTACGTTTTTGATAGCCTGAGGGAGTTGGTCAAAAACATGTCTCATTTGATGCTGCACTCCAGCGGAAGTTTTAGGAACTATCATCTACTTTGCCGCGTTTGTGGCAAAGTAGAGGCTGGGTATATATTCGTTTGCCGCATTCGAAGGATTAATAATTAAGTTTTATATTTTCTATTAGAAACATTACTAACAACAGCGGCTACTCAGTTTCTAAATTTTTCGTTGTAAAAATGTATATGTTTATTTGAAGGAGATCAATTCATTTTTTTGTATATTTCCATTTACTAGACAATTAGTATTATGTAAAAAAAAACTTCAAAATCATGTTCAGTAAATTTGTTTAGAAGAATGTTACATAAGTTACATGAAAACTATTTCTGTTGTAAAATTAATTGAAATCAGGCAATAAAAGCTTGTAGCTTACTTTTCATTTGTAATTCGCAAATAATAAACTAATATGTAAACTCATATGATTGGTTTTAGCTTACTAACTTATCTTTTATGGATAAAGTGTAAATGTATAGGAGCTACCTCTTATCTATAAATAAATGTATACACTTTGTTACTTCTACATGCAAATTACAAAGTTCACAACTTTTATAAAAGGAATAACTATCATTAATATAATTATCACTTCAAAGACAAAACATGAAAACTAAGCTGAAACAATTTATTGATTTAAAAATGTGATCATTTTATGAATGATTCCCGTAGTTAGAAATCTTTTGGGAATAAATTAAAAAGAGGTTATTATTACACACTCGGAAAGTTTGTATAGCTATTCTGATGTGATTCTTTCAGTTTATCATAATACTGCAACTAATACTAACGGTTGATATTTGTTTTGAGTATAATGTGGCTGATGCCGATGGCAGCTTGTATGGTTTTATTTTGAAATACTCAGGGATTAGTTTTTGTCTTTCAAAAAATTCTTACTGTAATGTACTTATTTAATAAATTAAAACTCATCAATTGTTGTTTTAAAAATTGTCACTATGAAATGTTTTTCTAACAATCATTAAAAAATGTTTATATCCGAAAATATAAGAAAAAAAAATAGCTGCACCTGTATTATTTTATAATTGAGAATCGTTTGAAGGTTTATCAAATAAAATTTTATTTAGTAGTAGAAGCAAAACCCACTCACTAGTAGGAGGGAGAAATAAGCAATATGATCAGTTTAGTGCTAGCAAGACTATTTTACAGACTTAGCTTGGGTAGGCACCTTTATACCTTTTCTTGTGTGACATTTTCAGTAATTACAGTAAACCCCCCGTTATCCGGGTCAAAGTGGCAGGAGGTGAAACCAAACAATACAGAGCATTACATTTTTTTTCTTCAAAAACCTGCTAAATATGTTACATGGCACAGCCCATGATAGGATAGCGCCTACATATAAAAATGTTATGCAACATACAAATACGTTGTTGCTCATCACTCGATTTTACATTACCGTTGTTGTCTGCCTACTCCTTAAGTATAACCTACCTATCTACTGTAATTAATGTTTTAAAATGAACCAACGTCTCCATCGTTTAC